>LR738713.1:445424937-445500754 GCA_902687465.1 Secale cereale | reverse complement strand
CCCCCCCCCGCCTCAAGGCTGGCCAGTGTGGCCCCTGGTGCCCTCCTTCTTCCTATATATACCTACGTACCCCAGAAACTCCATACGCAGAGAGAAAACCATAATTCCGCCATCGTAGCTTCTGTTCCAGTGGAGATCCCATCTTGGAGCCTGTTCCGGGAGGGGGATCCATCACGGAGGCCTTCATCATCATCATCATCGCCCTCACCATGAGTTGTGAGTAGTTTACCACAGACCTTCTGGTCCATAGCTAGTATCTAGATGGCTTCTTCTCTCTCTCCGGATCTCAATACAAAGTTCTCCTCGGTCTTCAAGGAGATCTATTCGATGTAATCTGTTTTTGGAGTGTGTTTGTCGAGATCTGATGAATTGTGAGTTTATGATCAAGGTTATCTATGAAAGATATTTGGTTCTTCTCTGAACTTTTTATGTGTGCTCATAATATCCTTGCAAGTCTCTTCGAATTATTGGTTTGGTTTGGCCTACTAGATCTATAGTTCTTGCAATGGGAGAAATGCTTGGCTTTGGATTCAATCTTGCGGTGTCCTTTCCCAGTGACAGTAGGGGCAGCAAGGCACGTATTGTATTGTTGCCATCGAGGATAAAAAGATGGGGTTTACATCATATTGCTTGAGATTATCCCTCTACATCATGTCATCTTGCTTAAAGCATTACTCTGTTCGTATGAACTCAATACACTAGATGCATGCTGGATAGCGGTCGATGTGTGGAGTAATAGTAGTAGATGCAGGCAGGAGTCGGTCTACTTGTCTCGGACGTGATGCCTATATACTATGATGATGCCTCGATAGTCTCATAATTATTCGTTTTTCTATCAATTGCTCGACAGTAATTTCTTTACCCGTCGTAGAATACCGCTATCATGAGAGAAGCCACTAGAGAAAACTATGGCCCCCGGGTCTATTCTCAACATATCAATCTACATCTACATTACTTTTCTTGCTTTTATTTGCTGATTTATTAAACCAAAAATACCAAAAATATAATTATCATCTCTATCATATCTCACTCTCATAAGTGACCGTAAAGGGATTGACAACCCCTTATCGCGTTGGCTGTGAAGTTCTTATTTGTTTGTGCAGGTGCGAGGGACTCGCGCGTGGTCTCCTACTGGATTGATACCTTGGTTCTCAAAAACTGAGGGAAATACTTATGCTGCTGTGCTGCATCTCCCTTTCCTCTTCGAGGGAATACAACACAAGCTCAAGAGGTAGAAATAAGAATTTCTAGCGTCGTTGCCCGGGAGGCTTATGCAAAAGTCATATACCAAGTACCTATCACAAACCCTTATCCTTCGCATTACATTTATTTTCCTCTCGTTTTCCTCTCCCCCACTTCACCATTGTTGTTTTATTTGCCCTTCTTCCGTCGTGTGTTTTTCGTTCGCTTGCTTCTTGTTTGCTCGTGTGCTGCTTGCTTGCTTGTCATCATGTCTAGCACACCTATCATTATCACCACTCCCGAGAGTGAGGTCCTCAACTTTAAACAAAGGGAGGAAGAAAACTTAAAAGATGCCTAGTATATTTGCAATGCTCAAAATAGATCTAATAAGAAGCTTTCTACTTCCGTGCTTCTTCGCAATTTATATGTTGGCGTAACTCCGTGGAACAGATTTATCTTAGATACCATTACCGGAGGGAATTTCTTGGGTAGCCACACCGTTGATTCTTATAAGGCTATGACTGAATTATTTGGCTCACCACCTCTTATGGTTAATGGGACCATTTTAACTTTGGAGCATGTTATGCAAAGGTTGGAAATCATTGAAAACAAAGTTGCTACGGTAGAATTGGTAGAAAACTTGGAAAGAAAAATTCATAATGAAATCAACCAATATGGATCCAAGGTAGGAGTTGTTCTGAAAAATCTGAAGGAAAAAGAGCCCATAGTTAAAGAAAAGCTAGATCAGGATTCCACTAGAATCAATAAGCTTGAGGATGTTATCACCAATGTGGGTTCCGCTCTTTCCACTATAAAACCACTCCAAATACCTCCACTAAATTATCTAAGTTCATGTACGTCCCTAAAGACAAGGGTGAAACTTCTAGACTTGCGGATCTCAAATCCATAAGCGTTCATCCTAATTTTCTTAATTTTGCAAGAGACCCTTTTGACACTTTAGAATTTCTTGATTTCTTGCCCAAGAGTTTGATTATCCATAGGGACAAAGAAGGGCCCAAGAATCACAAGTGCTTAATTAAAGAATTGCCTTCCAAAGATGGCAATACCAAGATTTATCTTGTATCGTGCCTAGCTAGGGGCGTAAAACGATAGCGCTTGTTGGGAGGCAACCTAATTTTATGTTTTTTTGTTTTTGTTGCTGTTAGGGAATAAATATTGCATCTAGCCTCTGATTAGATGAGGTTTCATGTTTCTTTTAGTGTTTGTCCCAAGTAGAACCTTTGGGAAGTCTTGTGTGAAGTTTATTTGATCTTGCTGTGAAAAACAGAATCGTTAGCGCTCGCTTAAGTAGTCGTGGGATTTTACCGGGGCGTCCTTTTTAGTTCATTATTTTTTCTGCTGATTGGTAGACAAATTTTGCAAATTTACCAATTTAGTTTGAAGTTTTGGAGTTCCAGAAGTAGGCGAACCCTGCAGATTACTACAGGCTGTTCTGTCTTTGACAGATTCTGTTTTTCGTGTGTTGTTTGCTTATTCCGATGCATCTATGAGCAATATTGGAGGATATGAACCATAGAGAAGTTGGAGTACAGTAGGTTTAACACCAATATAAACAAAGAATTAATTCAATTCTGTACCTTTGAGTAGTGGTTTGCTTTCTCTTACTAACGGAGCTCACGAGAATTTTTGTCTAAGTTTTGTGTTGTGAAGTTTTCAAGTTTTGAGTATTGCTTTGATGGACTATGGAACAAGGAGTAGCAAAGGCCTAAGCTGGGGGATGCCCATGGCACCCCAAGTAAATTCAAGATAATCAAAAGCCTAAGCTTGGGGATGCCCCGGGAAGGCATCCCCTCTTTCGTCTTCATCCATCGGTAACTATACTTGGAGCTATATTTTTATTCGCAACATGCTATGTGTTTTGCTCGGAGCGTCTTGTATAATTTGAGTCATTGCTTGTTAGTTTGCCACAATCATCCTTGCTGGACACACCTATTTGAGAGAGTTAAATATGCCCTAGAAATTATTAGAATACTCTATGTGCTTCACTTATATCTTTTGAGTTGAATAGTTTTTGCTCAAGTGCTTCACTTATATCTTTTAGAGCATGATGGTGGTCATATTTTGAAGAAATTGTTGAACTCTCATGCTTCACTTATATCTATTTGAGAGTCTATTAGAACAGCATGGTAATGTGTTTAGGCTAAAGAAACTAGTCTTCACATGATAAACATCCAATGTCAATGTAGTAAAAAAATTCACATCAAGTGCATTGAATAGAATGAGATGTTGGATACTTGATAATTGTTTTGAGACATGAGGATAGTGTGTAATTCCCAGGATGGGACTATACCTCCTACGTGTCGAGGCACGACTTAAAGGTATAAGCCCATTCTGGAATGATCTCAAGTTCGGTATCTTTGCACGACTCATGTAAAAATAGGGATGAAATTGCAAAAGGATAGTTGGCTTACACTCGCCACGTCACACAATACCTTACATAGAAAATCATCATCCAAATAACATCACAACCCGACTACGGGCGAAGATCCAAATGAAAGATACCAAAATACATAAAGCCACAGGTCTGAATCGCCCCTAGTAGAAACCACTACTGATCATCGGGATAGTGCACATAGTATCGACTACGTTCTTCATCGTACTCCCAGTACATCTCTGTGCCGTCACCTGAGTAGTTCACCATGGTACCTGCATCTGGTGTGGTGTAGAATCTGTGAGCCACAGAGGACTCAGCAATCCCGTTCCCGGGTAGCAAAACTATCTAAGCCTTGGGTGTGGAACAAGGCTGAAGAAAGATAAAAGGTTGCAGCTGCACTAGCACTAACTTACGTGTTTAGAGCGAGAAGAGAAGTGCCACGAGCGACAAAGTGATCACGAAGTGATCCTATCTAAGCATGTCAATCATAACCCCACCGTGTTCACTTCCCGAACCCCTTTCGGAAAATGACCGTCACGGTTACTCACGCTGGTAGTGTGTTCAGAACATGGTGTGAAGTTTTCTACAACCGGATATTAAAAAATTCCCATCTGCCACATAACCGCGGGCATGGCTTTCGAAAGATCTAAACCCTACAGGGGTGTTCCAACTTAGCCCATTACAAGCTCACGATCCGCGGAGTCGCAACTCCAAGGTGGGAAGGCCCGAGTATTCTCGGAATCCCGTGCTCAAGATATTCCGACATAGGTAAAACTAATCCAGCAAGACCTCCCGGCATGCCGACACCCTGAGAGTAGCCGCGCGGATCTAGTCTCAGGCCACGACCGGATGAGCACTACGTACAGATACCGAAGACCCCAGCAAGCTGGGTGGCGCCGCAAGTGGCTCTAGTTTGGACCAACACTCAAATAGAGCACTGGCCCAGGGGGGTTGATTAATTAATCCTCGGGATACATACTCCCTCGGCAAGTTTTTAGTTGTTAGGCAAATGGAGTACCAAAGTCGGGCCTCGCTGGAAGAGTTTTAGCGCTAAGCGGGTTATCGAGGGGGTCCCATAACCCCAACCGTGTTAGGAACGCATAATCAAGGAACATAACACCGGTTTATACGGTTCCTAGGGCGGCATGAGTGGAACAAATCACCAAGCAAGAGGCTTAGCCTTCCACCCATTACCAATATATAGATGATTTAATTAAAGAGTTTATATAGTGTGATATCCCAACAAGCTTCAACATGAAGCAAGAATCTTCAAATCTTCTCCTGCAACTAGCAATGCTATAAGAGGGGCTGAGCGAAGCCTACGTAGCCAATCAAAGGTTTGCATAGGTTGGGTGGTTAGACAGATTCATGGTTACAATAGGAGGCTGACAGACAAACATGGGCATCGAGGCAATAAGCTAAAGAGCGAGACTTCTAGCAATAGGCAAAGATAGTAATGATATCCGGGTCAGGTCATCTTGCCTGTCGAGTCGTCGATGGGATCGTAAGACGGCTCCTCGTACTCAACCTCGGTAGTAACCTCGTTCTCGTACCCGGTCTCGGCTTCCGGCTCTACTCAACACAAGAACACACGAGGCACGAAATCAAACAAGGTGCAATGCACAATCTATAGGATGCACGTATGATGCACTTAGGATGCACTGCAGATGCACTTAGGATGCATTACATGACAACATAGGAAGCACACCAGAACAACACAAGAACAAGACAATATGCTCAAGCAAGTAGGATGCAAGACAAGTCTATATAGGATGCAAAACATGGCAAGGTAGGAAGCACAGAGAAACAACATAAGAACAACAAGTTTAAATGAGGCCGGAAACTACTTAAGACAAATCTGGTAAGTCCTCATATGCATAGTTTGAAATTAGTTCAGATCTGATCAAACCTTAAGTTAAAATTGATAAACAGCAAGTTAACATGCACCATGATGATCTACACGAAATTCTAGTCAAGTTTCATATAAAGTTTGTTTAAAACGGAGCTACGGTCTAGAAGATATGAGCAAAACAAGTTAAACATGGCACCGGTGCAAGATGCACGCAAACACCAAGCAAAAATACTCCAAACATGTTAACAAGATGATATTATGATTCTACATTCAAAATCACACAATTTTCATGTAGGGCACACTCAAAACGGAGCAACGGGCTAAAAGATACACCCGAAACAAGAAACAATGCAAAGCTGTAATTAACAGCCACATAGCAACTTTGGAGCAAGAAATATATACTCTACAGCACTCAAACATGGTGATAAGAAGCATGGACATGAAGTAGACATACCCTATAGCAAACAACTCCATTGGAGCAACTCCAAGGAGGCATGGATCAATAGCAACAAGCTACAACATTTTGATCATGACGTTAAAAACCTGACAGTAATATTTTATAGCAACTTGGGAGCAGAATTTAAATAAGCTACAGCAAGCCATATGAACAAGTGAGGACATGGATGGATAGCCAACAACATATACAGCAAGGAATGATCAATTGACACCCCAAAACTAACATGGATTTGCCTAGGGCATCAAGCAAACATAGCATCAGGATATGACAGATTACAGACTTAGTGAAATATCACTAAGTGTTAAAACAGTAACATTAGCATGGCATGTTTGCGAGCATGTTTAAGTCACTTCAAGGCATATCATGGCAAATGGTTTGCACCACAGCAAAGAACACATGATGGAGAATCTAAAACATATGGGCATGTGACATGGGGACAAACACATCAATAGCAACGAGCTCCTCAACTAGGCATCTCGTAACAAGTTACAAAACCTAACAGCCAAATGCACTTTTGCAACAGAGATAAACATGGCAATATGAACTCTAACAGGCATACTATAGCAACCAACATGTAGAGCATCTCATGATGAACATTTTGACATATCATTTGCTTCATTTGGATAAACATGCACCAAGTTATCACATCTCAAACATGGCATGAAAATAACTAGTAGCAGCAGTTTATATCAAGTAGCACTCTTGTCACGAAAATTAGGACATCTAGATGATCTCAAACAAGCATGACACAAAGGAACAAAACATAGAGCACATCACCACGGTCATTTTGACATATCATATGCACAAATCGGACATACACACAAAAAGTTATCGCCATCACAAAATTCTATCAGACAACAAAATTCAAAAAGGACTTAGCAAAAAAAAAACAAGGGGGATCACCTCGCGGATCAGGTCTGAACCGCGGATCGGGTGCGGATTGCGGAGCGGTTGCGGGTCGGACCCGTTAGGGTTTCCAGCCCGCGACTGGATCGGGATCGGGGCTCCCAATCTGGAGCTGACGACGGCCGGCGGCGGCCTCGCTCCGGCGAGAGCAGCGGGGCTCGGCGGCGAGGGCCAGGCGGGGCTCGGTGGTGGAGGCGCGGCGGGGGCCCGGCGGGGGCGCGGCGGCCGGTGGCGAGGGGGCGACGAGCTGCAGCCGCGGAGGAAGGCGGCGGCGGCGAGCTCGTCGCGGCGATCTCCGGCGGCGGGGCACGGCCGGCGGCGGGGTGCCGACGCAGAGGCGGCGGGCGGAGGGGCGCGCGGGGGTGCGGCCCAGAACGGCGGCGACGGCGGGCCCTCCTCGGGCCTCGCGGGCCGTCGCGGTGGGACAGCGGCGGCGGGACAGGTGGCAGGCGCGGATTGGTCCGGCGCATCCGAGTGGACGTGTCTGGTCCGTCCGGACGTGTCCGGCGGCGGTGGAGGGTTGGATCTAGGGTTTTCGACGAAAAATGACATGGGGGGACGTTTTTATAGGCACAAGGAGCTAGGAGAGTCCAAATGGGGAGCGGTTTTTGGCCACGTGATCACAAATCGACGACCAAGATGATGGGAAGGGTTGTGCTGGGTTGGTGGGCTGTTGTGGAGGGGGTCTTGGGCCTCAAAGAAGAGGTTCTTTTAGCCCACTAGGTTAACCGTTGGAGTACCAAACGAACTCCAAACGCGACGAAACTTGACAGGCGGCCTACACGTACCAAAACAACATCGCACGACAAGTCTCACGTCATTCCGGAAACGTTACACGGCCACACACGAAAGAAGGACTCGGTGATGCAACGGGCACGTGTGAGAGTGTCGGAACTCGAAACGGACAACGAGAAGAGACGAGTGGGACCGAATGCAAGTGACAACACCAATGCAATGCACATGACAACATGACATGGATGAAATGCACACACGCACACGACAAAACAAAGAACCCGAAAAGACAAAAGAGCCCGGAACGGAATTGATGAAGCCAAAGTTTATATATTGCCATATTGGGAAAGTGTTACATCTGGGGCATTACAAACTCTTCTCTACTACGAAAAGATCTCATCCCGAGATCTAGGACTGGAAGAAGGAAGGGTACTCGGAACGAAGGTGATCTTCTCGTTCCCACGTAGCTTCTCGGTCGGTATGGTGTGACCACTTAACTTTCAAGAACTTGATTGACTTGTTGCGGGTCTTGCGCTCGGTTTCTTCAAGAATAGCAACGGGGTGCTCTCGGTAAGACAAGTCCTGTTGAAGATCAATCTCCTCAAATGGAATAGTGCGTTCAGGTGTCTTGAAGCACTTGCGGAGCTGAGACACGTGAAACACATCATGAACATTTGCAAAGTTGGAAGGGAGCTCAAGTTGATAGGCTAGATCGCCTCTTTTGCCAAGGATCTTGAAAGGGCCCACGTATCTCGGACTAAGCTTTCCTTTGATAGCAAATCTTTGGGTTCCTTTCATAGGAGAAACACGGAGATAGACATGATCCCCAATGTTGAAGGCCAAATCACGATGCTTGCCGTCATAGTAACTCTTCTGACGCGACTGAGCGGCCTTGAAGTTCTCACGTATGACTTTGCACATATCTTCGGCTTCTGAGATCAAGTCATTGCCAAGAAGTTGACGTTCACCAGTCTCGGACCAGTTGAGAGGAGTACAACACTTTCTTCCATAGAGGATTTCAAACGGAGCTTTGCCGGCACTTGCTTGGAAACTGTTGTTGTAAGAGAACTCGGCAAACGGAAGACAATCTTCCCACTTCATGCCAAAAGAGATGACACAAGCTCTGAGCATGTCTTCGAGGATCTGGTTCACTCTTTCGACTTGACCACTAGTCTGAGGATGAAACGCAGTGCTGAAACGGATCTTAGTGCCCATGGCAGACTAAAAGGAGTCCCAGAACTTGGATGTGAACAAACTTCCACGGTCTGAGGAGATAACTTGAGGAATGCCATGTAAGGACACAATTTTTGAAGTGTACAACTCTGCCAGTTGAGCTGCATTGATGGATTCTTTGACTGGGAGGAAGTGAGCTACTTTGGTTAGCTTGTCAATCACCACAAAGATAGAATCATTCCCCTTCTTGGACTTGGGAAACCCAGTGACGAAATCCATTTCAATGTGGTCAAATTTCCACTCGGGGATAGGAAGAGGTTGGAGGAGACCGGCTCGACGTTGATGCTCTGCCTTCACTCTTCTGCAGACATCACATTCGTTCACGAATTGGGCAATCTCCCTTTTCATGTGAGTCCACCAGTAAGATTGCTTGAGGTCTTGGTACATCTTGGAACTTCCATGATGAATCGAGAGGAGGGAGTCATGTGCTTCGTTCATTATGAGCTTCCTGAGATCACCCTTGGGAACCACAAGTCTGTCCTCAAAGAACAAGGTATCTCTCTCATCAACGCAATAGCACTTGTATTTGGGAGTACCCTTAGCAATACCATGTTTCACTTTCTGCACCATAGCATCACTAAGTTGGGCCTCACGGATCTGATCTTCCAAGGTAGGAGCAACTTGAAGTTTTGCAAGAAAGTCTTGCGGAACAACTTGGAGGTTGAGCTTCTTGAATGCTTCACAAAGCTCAGGTTGGAACGGCTTGATAAGGAGACTGTTGCAATATGCATTTCTGCTCAAGGCATCTGCAATGACATTGGCCTTGCCAAGTGTGTATTCGATGCTTGGATCATACTCTTGGATCATTTCAACCCAACGAGTCTGGCGAAGGTTTAGGTTCGGCTGTGTGAAGATGTACTTCAAGCTCTTGTGATCGGTGAAGATGTCGACTTTTCTGCCCAACAGAAGGTGTCTCCACGTGATCAAGGCGTGTACCACAGCTGCTAGCTCGAGATCATGTGTGGGGTAGTTCTTCACACTTGGCTTCAATTGACGAGAAGTGTATGCCACAATTTTCTTGTCCTGCATTAGAACACCACCAAGTCCTTGAAGAGAAGCATCACAGAATACTTCGTAGGGCTTGGACTCATCTGGAGGAGTAAGAACCGGAGCAGAGATGAGCTTTTCTTTCAGAGTTTTGAATGCCACATCACAACCTGAAGACCAGTTGTACTTGACATTCTTCAGCAGCAAGTTGGAGAGAGGCTTGGCAATCTTGGAGAAGTTCTCAACGAACCTTCTGCAATAGCTAGCAAGACCAAGGAAGCTTTGGAGTTGCTTGACGTTCTGAGGAGGTTCCCAGTTGACAATCGCTTCAACTTTCTCGGGGTTGACCGCAATACCGTCAGCGGAGATGATATGGCCCAGATACAATACCTTATCGAGCCATAATTCGCACTTGGAGAACTTGGCATAGAACTTATGTTCACGGAGTCTGTCGAGAACCGTACGGAGGTGCTTTTCATGATCCTCTTCATTCTTGGAGAATACCAAGATGTCATCCAGATAAACAAGCACAAATTCGTTGGTGTAGGGGTTGAATATGTAGTGCATCATTCTCGAGAAGGTGGGTGGAGCATTTGCGAGGCCAAAAGACATGACTGCATATTCATAGGAGCCGTAGCTTGTTCTAAATGCAGTCTTGTGAATATCTTCTTCACGGATGCGGATCTGGTGATAACCCATCCGGAGATCGAGCTTTGAGAACACTTTAGCTCCTTTGAGCTGCTCGAACAATTCATTGATGTTGGAGAGCGGATACTTGTTTTTTATTGTCTTCTTGTTCAATGGCCGGTAATCAACGCAAAGGCGCTCCGTGCCATCCTTCTTCTTGACAAATAAGACACCACAACCCCAAGGAGAAGTGCTAGGCCTGATTAGACCCATACGCTCTTGCTCATCGAGTTGTTTCTTCAACTCCTTCAACTCTTCAGGGGAGAGCTTGTACGGACGCCGGCATGCTGGCTCAGTACCAGGCTCGAGTTCAATGATGAATTCAACTTGACGATGCGGAGGCATGCCTCGAAGCTCTTCAGGGAAAACATCTTCATATTCATTGACCACCGGAATTTGAGAGATGGCATTAATCTCTTCCTTGTCATTGAGAGAGAATAGCCTGATTGTGTTATCTCGAGAGGCGAAGATAATCACGTCTTTGTTGGAATGAGTAAGCTTGACTTCCTTATTTGCACAATCAATGTGAGCATCATGCTGACAAAGCCAATCCATCCCAATAATAAGATCAATGTCGGAGTTGCCGAGAACAACCGGAGAAGCCAGAAAGCGGTAATGAAAAAATATATAAGCTGAATCAACGGCTAGAATTTGCAACATAAGTCTTCACAAGAATCATTCGAACAAAATGAATGAATGAAATTCACAGTTTAATAGTAACAACAATCTTCACGGGAAGAAACTTGGGAGAACAAAAGGTAAATAAAAGCAACAAGGAGCAGATAGAACAAATACAAGATAGAAGCTTCGTTCGACATATTCGTGTTGAAAGCTTATGCAACATGTTACAAAAGGGTTTTGCAATCCCCGGATCAGCATAGCCAAGGACCCTTTAAGATGCAACTCCCGATCGGAACAACGGCCATAAAACTACTTCACTCAATGTAGAACCCCGAACTCCATATCATGCATTCGTTGGAAGAATGCCTACGAACTACTAGATGAACCCACCTATTAATTTCCGAATGTTTCCAGTTATGCAATCAGGTGTTGGGGATACAGGGGAAGCATCGCGCACTCAACTCTAATCCTACATCCAGTTGTATCCATCCTTCAACACATAACCAGTTATTTCCGGAAACCGTCTACCTCGGACCTTCGAAACGCATCTACTATACAAGCTATGGCAATACTCCTGAACTACATCCCCAGTACTGGGTGACGTCGGGGTTATATTGCCACTAACCGCATAGGAGAGTTTTCGATGTCGGCCGTCTTAAGTATTCCAGAACTAATGCGATATATTTGTGACGACAACACCTCGGAGCTCAACTCCCCGGGACACTGCCACAACCCCTAAATGACAGGAGGCATCGAGAACAATGTTCTCGTCACAAAGACATCGAAACAATCCAAACAATACCCCCGTGATCCTAAAAAAAATTGGTGAATTTTTTAGAGTAGAAGAGGCAAGAGTAATCGTCAGGAGTCCTCACCAGAGTGAAAAGAGATGAGGAGCAAAAGAAATCCTACTCTCCGATATATATATAGGACTCAAAACATTTTCAAGTGTGTGCCTAGACTCAACCGTCAATGATTCGATCAATCAGTGGGGGCTACTAGGTCGGAGAAGGCTCTGAATACCAACTTGTAATGCCCAGGATGGGACTATACCTCCTACATGTCGAGGCACGACTTAAAGGTATAAGCCCATTCTGGAATGATCTCAAGTTCGGTATCTTTGCACGACTCATGTAAAAATAGGGATGAAATTGCAAAAGGATAGTTGGCTTACACTCGCCACGTCACACAATACGTTACATAGCAAATCATCATCCAAATAACATCACAACCCGACTACGGGCGAAGATCCAAATGAAAGATACCAAAATACATAAAGCCACAGGTCCGAATCGCCCCTAGTAGAAACCACTACTGATCATCGGGATAGTGCACATAGTATCGACTACGTTCTTCATCGTACTCCCAGTACATCTTTGTGCCGTCACCTGAGTAGTTTACCATGGTACCTGCATCTGGTGTGGTGTAGAATCTGTGAGCCACGGAGGACTCAGCAATCCCGTTCCCGGGTAGCAAAACTATCTAAGCATCGGGTGTGGAACAAGGCTGAAGAAAGATAAAAGGTTGCAGCTGCACTAGCACTAACTTACGTGTTTAGAGCGAGAAGAGAAGTGCCACGAGCGACAAAGTGATCACGAAGTGATCCTATCTAAGCACGTCAATCATAACCCCACTGTTTTCACTTCCCGAACCCCTATCGGAAAATGACCGTCACGGTTACTCACGCTGGTAGTGTGTTCTGAACATGGTGTCAAGTTTTCTACAACCGAATATTAACAAATTCCCATCTGCCACATAACCGTGGGCACGGCTTTCGAAAGATCAAAACCCTGCAGGGGTGTCCCAACTTAGCCCATTACAAGCTCACGATCCGCGGAGTCGCAACTCCAAGGTGGGAAGGCCCGAGTATTCTCAGAATCCCGTGCTCGAGATATTCCGACATAGGTAAAACTAATCCAGCAAGACCTCCCGGCGTGCTGACACCCTGACAGTAGCCGTGCGGATCTAGTCTCAGGCCACGATCGGATGAGCACTACGTACAGATACCGAATACCCTAGCAAGTTGGGTGGCACGGCAAGTGGTTCTAGTTTGGACCAACACTCAAATCGAGCACTGGCCCAGGGGGGTTGATTAATTAATCCTCGGGTTAATTACTCCCTCGGCAAGTTTTTAGTTGTTAGGCAAATGGAGTACCAAAGTCGGGCCTCGCTGGAAGAATTTTAGCGCTAAGCGGGTTATCGAGGGGGTCCCATAACCCCAACCGTGTTAGGAACGCATAATCAAGGAACATAACACCGGTTTATACGGTTCCTAGGGCGGCATGAGTGGAACAAATCACCAAGCAAGAGGCTTAGCCTTCCACCCATTACCAATATATAGATGATTTAATTAAAGAGTTTATATAGTGTGATATCCCAACAAGCTTCAACATGAAGCAAGAATCTTCAAATCTTCTCCTGCAACTAGCAATGCAATAAGAGGGGCTGAGCGAAGCCTACGTAGCCAATCAAAGGTTTGCATAGGTTGGGTGGTTAGACAGATTCATGGTTACAATAGGAGGCTGATAGACAAACATGGGCATCGAGGCAATAAGCTAAAGAGCAAGACTTCTAGCAATAGGCAAAGATAGTAATGATATCTGGGTCAGGTCAACTTGCCTGTCAAGTCGTCGATGGGATCGTAAGACGGCTCCTCGTACTCAACCTCGGTATTAACCTCGTTCTCGTACCCGGTCTCGGCTTCCGGCTCTACTCAACGCAAGAACACACGAGGCGCGAAATCAAATAAGGTGCAATGCACAATCTATAGGAGGCACGTATGATGCACTTAGGATGCACTGCACATGCACATAGGATGCATTACATGACAACATAGGAAGCACACCAGAACAACACAAGAACAAGACAATATGCTGAAGCAAGTTGGATGCAAGACAAGTCTATATAGGATGCAAAACATGGCAAGGTAGGAAGCACAGAGAAACAACATAAGAACAACAAGTTTAAATGAGGCCGGAAACTAATTAAGACAAATCCGGTAAGTCCTCATATGCATAGTTTGAAATTAGTTCAGATCTGATCAAACCTTAAGTTAAAGTTGATAAACAGCAAGTTAACATGCACCGTGATGATCTACACGAAATTCTAGTCAAGTTTCATATAAAGTTTGTTTAAAACGGAGCTACGGTCTAGAAGATATGAGCAAAACAAGTTAAACATGGCAACGGTGCAATATGCACCCAAACACCAAGAAAATATACTCCAAACATGTTAACAAGATGATATTATGATTCTACATGCAAAATCACACAAGTTTCATGTAGGGCACACTCAAAACGAAGCAATGGGCTAAAAGATACACCCGAAACAAGAAACCATGCAAAGCTGTAATTAACAGCCACATAGCAACTTTGGAGCAAGAAATATATACTCTACAGCACTCAAAGATAGTGATAAGAAGCATGGACATGAAGTAGACATATCCTACAGCAAACAACTCCATTGGAGCAACTCCAAGGAGGTATGGATCAATAGCAACAAGCTACAACATTTTGATCATGACGTTAAAAACCTGACAGTAATATTTTATAGCAACTTGGGAGCAAGATTTAAATAAGCTACAGCAAGCCATATGAACAAGTTAGGACATGGATGGATAGCCAACAACATATACAGCAAGGAATGATCAATGGCCACCCCAAAACTAACATGGATTTGCCTAGGGCATCAAGCAAACATAGCATCAGGATATGACAGATTCCAGACTTAGTGAAATTTCACTAAGTGTTAAAACAGTAACATTAGCATGGCATGTTTGCGAGCATGCTTAATTCACCTCAAGGCATCTCATGGCAAATGGTTTGCACCACAACAAAGAACACATAATGGAGAATCTAAAACATATGGGCATGTGACATGGGGACAAACACATCAATAGCAACGAGCTCCTCAACTAGGCATCTCGTAACAAGTTACAAAACCTAACAGCCAAATGCACTTTTGCAACAGAGATAAACATGTCAATATGAACTCTAACAGGCATGCTATAGCAACCAACATGTAGAGCGTCTCATGGTGAACATTTTGACATCATTTGCTTCATTTGGATAAACATGCACCAAGTTATCACATCTCAAACATGGCATGAAAATAACTAGTAGCAGCAGTTTATATCAAGTAGCACTCTTGTCACGAAAATTAAGTCATCTAGATGATCTCAAACAAGCATGACACAAAGGAACAAAACGTAGAGCACATCACCACGGTCATTTTGACATATCATATGCACAAATCGGACATACACACAAAAATTTATCGCCATTACAAAATTCTATCAGACAACAAAATTCAAAAAGGACTTAGCAAAAAAAACAGGGGGGATCACCTCGTGGATCGGGTCTGAACCGCGGATCGGGTGCGGATTGCGGAGCGGTTGCGGGTCGGACCCGTTAGGATTTCCAGCCCGCGGCTGGATCTGGATCAGGGCTCCCGATCTGGAGCTGGCGACGGCCGGCGACGGCCTCACTCCGGCAAGAGCGGCGGGGCTCGGCGGCGAGGTCTCGGTGGGGCTCGGTGGTGGAGGCGCGGCGGGGGCGCGGCGGCCGGTGGCGAGGGGGCGGCGAGCTGCGGCCGCGGAGGAAGGCGGCGGCCGGCGAGCTCGTGGCCGTGGGGCGGCGATCTCCGGCGGCGGGGGGCGGCCGGCGTCGGGGCGCCGACGCAGAGGCGGAAGGCGGAGGGGCGTGGCCTGGAACGGCGGTGGCGGCGGGCCCTCCTCGGGCCTCGCGGGCCGGCGCGATGGGACGGCGGCGGCGGGACAGGTGGCAGGCGCGGATTGGTCCGGCGCGTCCGAGCGGACGTGTCCGGTCCGTCCGGACATGTCCGGCGGCGGTGGATGGTTGGATCTAGGGTTTTCGACGAAAAATGACATGGGGGGACGTTTTTATAGGCACAAGGAGCTAGGAGAGTCCATATGGGGAGCGGTTTTCGGCCACGCGATCACAAATCGACGACCGAGATGATGGGAAGGGTTGTGCTGTGTTGGTGGGCTGTTGTGGAGGGGGTCTTGGGCCTCAAAGAAGAGGTTCTTTTAGCCCACTAGGTCAACCGTTGGAGTACCAAACGAACTCCAAACGCGACGAAACTTGACAGGCGGCCTACACGTACCAAAACAACATCGCACGACAAGTCTCACGTCACGAGTGGGACCGGATGCAAGTGACAACACAAATGCAATGCAATGCACATGACAACATGACATAGATGAAATGCACACACGCACACGACAAAACGAAGAACCCGAAAAGACAGAAGAGCCCGGAACGTAATTGATGAAGCCAAAGTTTATATATTGCCATATTGGGAAAGTGTTACATCTGGGGCATTACATACTGCTATTAGAGTCATGCTAGTGGAGTTATTATGAAATTGAGAAATACTTGTGTTAAGGTTAGTGATTCTCGTATCATGCACGTATGGTGAACCGCTATGTGACGAAGTTAGAGCATGAGGTATTTGTAAAGTGCCAACCTTTGTGTGGAGGTCAGGGGCGTGCTATGGGTAACTCCTACCAACCTCCCCCCTAGGAGCATGCGTTGATTGCTTTGTTTTGATGACTCGTAGATTTTTGCAATAAGTATATGAGTTCTTATGACTAATGTAAGTCCATGGATTATACGCACTCTCACCCTTCCACCATTGCTAGCCTCTCTTGTACAGCGCAACTTTCGCCGGTGCCATAAATCCACTATATATCCTTCCTCAAAACATCCACCATATTGTTCCTCAAAACAGCCACCATACCTACCTATCATGGCATTTCCATAACCATTCCGAGATATATTCCCGTGCAACTTTCCACCGTTCCGCTCATATGACACGCATCATATTGTCATAGTGCCATGCATGATCATGTAGTTGACATCGTAGTTGTGGCAAAGCCACCATGCATAATTTTTCATATATGTCTCTCTTGATTCATTGCTCATGCCGGTACACTGCCGGAGGCATTCATGTAGAGTCATACTTGTTGTAGTATCGAGTTGTAATTTCGAGTTGTAACAAAAACTATGATGATCATCGTTATTAGAGCATTGTCCCATGTGAGGAAAGGCCAAAAAAGGCCCAAAAAATAGAGAGGGGCTAATAAAAAAAGAGAAAGCCCCTCCAAAAGAAAATGAGAGAAAAGAGAGAAGGGACAATTGCTACTATCTTTTTCCACACTTGTGCTTCAAAGTAGCACCATGTTCTTCATTGTAGAGAGACTCATGCTTAGTCACTTTCATATACTTTTGGGAATTTTCATTATAGAACTTGGCTTGTATATTCCTACAATGGGCTTCCTCAAATGCCCTAGGTCTTCGTGAGCAAGCAAGTTGGATGCACACCCACTAGTTTCTTTTGTTGAGGTTTCATTCATATTTAGCTCTAGTGCATCCATTGCATGGCAATCCCTACTCACTCACATTGATATCTATTGATGGGCATCTACATAGCCCGTTGATACGCCTAGTCGATGTGAGACTATCTCCCTCCTTTTTGTCTTCTCCACAACCACCTCTATTCCACCCATAGTGCTATATCCATGACTCACGCTCATGTATTGCGTGAAAGTTGAAAGGTTTGAAAAGATAGAGTATGAAAACAAATGATTGGCCGAAATCGGGGTTGTGCATGATATGAATATTTTGTGTGATGAAGAGGGAGCATAGCCAGACTATATGATTTTGTAGGGATAACTTTCTTTAGCCATAGTATTTTGAGAAGACATGATTGCTTTGTTAGTATTGCTTGAAGTATTGTTATTTCTTACGTCAATATAGACTTTTATTTTGAATCCTTCAAATCTGAACATTCATGCCACAATTAAGAGAATTACATTGAAACACTATATTGGTTAGCATTCCACATCAAAAATTCTTTCTTTATCATTTACCTACTCGAGGACGAGCAGGAATTAAGCTTGGGGATGCTTGATACGTCTCCAACGTATCTATAATTTTTGATTGTTCCATGCTATTATTTATGAAGTCTTAGATGTTTAATGGGCTTTATCATTCACTTTTATATCATTTTTGGGACTAACCTACTAACCCAAAGGCCCAGTCCAGATTGCTGTTTTTTGCCTATTTCAGGGTTTTGCAGAAAAGGAATATCAAACGGAGTCCAAACGGAATGAAACCTTCGCGAGAGATATTTTTGGAGAAAATCACGCACGGGATACTTCAGGACCAAGTCACGAGACAGCAGGCCTGCCCTCGAGGGTGGGGGTGTGCCCCCCTTCCCAGGGCGCGCCCCCCTGCCTCGAGGCTGGCCTGTGTGGCCCCCGGTACCCTCCTTCTTCCTATATATATCTACGTACCCCAGAAACTCCATACGCAGAGAGAAAACCCTAATTCTACCGCCGTAGCTTCTGTTCCCGTGGAGATCCCATCTTGGATCCTGTTCCGGGAGGGGGATCTATCACGGAGGCCTTCATCATCATCATCATCGCCCTCACCATGAGTTGTGAGTATTTTACCACAGACCTTCGGGTCCATAGCTAGTATCTAGATGGCTTCTTCTCTCTCTCCGGATCTCAATACAAAGTTATCCTCGGTCTTCTAGGAGATCTATTTGATGTAATCTATTTTTGCGGTGTGTTTGTCGAGATCCGATGAATTGTGAGTTTATGATCAAGGTTATCTATGAAAGATATTTGGTTCTATTTTGAACTTTTTATGTGTGCTCATAATATCCATGCAAGTCTCTTCGAATTATTGGTTTGGTTTGGCCTACTAGATCTATAGTTCTTGCAATGGGAGAAGTGCTTGGCTTTGGGTTCAATCTTGCCGTGTCCTTTCCCAGTGACAATAGGGGCAGAAAGGCACGTATTGTATTGTTGCCATCGAGGATAAAAAGATGGGGTTTACATCATATTGCTTGAGATTATCCCTCTACATCATGTCATCTTGCTTAAAGCGTTACTCTGTTCGTATGAACTCAATACACTAGATGCATGCTGGATAGCGGTCGATGTGTGGAGTAATAGTAGTAGATGCAGGCAGGAGTCGGTCTACTTGTCTCGGACGTGATGCCTATATACAATGATCATGCCTAGATAGTCTCATAATTATTCGCTTTTCTATCAATTGCTCGACAGTAATTTGTTTACCCGTCGTAGAATACCGCTATCATGAGAGAAGCCACTAGAGAAAACTATGGCCCCCGGGTCTATTCTCAACATATCAATCTACATCTACTTTACTTTTCTTGCTTTTATTTGCTGTTTTATTGAACCAAAAATACCAAAAATATAATTATCATCTCTATCAGATCTCACTCTCGTAAGTGACCGTAAAGTGATTGACAACCCCTTATCGTGTTGGCTACGAAGTTCTTATTTGTTTGTGCATGTGCGAGGGACTCGCGCGTGGTCTCCTACTGGATTGATACCTTGGTTCTCAAAAACTAAGGGAAATACTTACGCTATTGTGCTGCATCTCCCTTTCCTCTTCGAGGGAATACAACGCAAGCTCAAGAGGTAGCAGTGTGCCATCACTCGACCATCGTCATAGGGGTCGAGCCAAACTCATCCTTTGCATCTTCGACATGGACATAAAACCTCTATCATGTTATTTTCTTTCATGTCCTGCACCACCGACCGCAACCACCTATTCACCATCGTTCCACTGACCATCATGAACGCATGCACGGTAATAATAAAGAAATTGATTATAAAAATGCATGGATGCATCAAAGTCATACAAAAATTCGGCATGACCTTCCCTAAAAACAGGACATATAGAAACAGAAATAAATCGACATTTCGGTAAAACATAGGCAACTCACAAGCACAATTCGACGGCAAATCATGCCACACACACAATTTCCATCATATCGCCCAATTATGTCAAATTGCACACATACACATATTTTCCATTCTTGCAAAAGCATAAATTTTTAATCACCTATATCTCGAGATCGAGCACACCGTGATGACAATGTCGATAAGTGTCGCCACACACACCTATGGAATGATCAAAAGTGGACAAAGTTCTTCTTTACAAGGCTAGATCTAGTTAGGGAGGTACATAGGTCACTTCACTAAATGCTAGATCTACCTAGCTAGCTAGTTTGGGAGGAGACAAGTTCAACTAGTGGAGGGGGAAGGAAAAAGAGAAAAGAGATGCATTAATGGAGGTGGTGTAGTTAGCTAGGAGTAATAAAGAGAGAGAAAGATACGTAGAAGAAGGAGAGTAATGGGGGGAGAAGTAGTGAGGGAGATAGGAGGTGGGAGCTAGGGGAAAGTGAAGTAAGAGATGATGGGGGAGGGGGAGGGGGAAAGGTGGTATCACTAGTACGCGTTGGTGTTATACAAACGGTTTTAAACCCCTTTCCGCGGCAGCATTTGGAACCATCGCCTAGTGAGTGACGGCGATAGGGGGTCCTTCCCACACGACCCAGAAACCATCGAGGATATGCCCTCCTGGCACACACGCTCGGCAAAATGAGGTCGTGCGCGACCGGCGAGTGCTCAAATACGGAAATATGTATAGTAGAGCTAAAAATACAATTATACAGGCGAAATTGTTTCCGGTCGCAAGTACATCCCACACAGCCAGTCCCCGCTAAACGTTCCCGTTCGTATGTACATCCCACACAGTCGCTCCAAGGAAAACGTTTCCGTTCATAGGTACATCACACATAATTTTCCCCGTTAAATCGTTTGTGATAGCGTTGCTATTGCACATGATATTAACAATTTTATCGTTTACGTTATTGAATGCATCACATACGGTGCGCAGAAGTAACTGTGTGGCAAAGCCTGTCCATAACACACAGTTTTTATGTGGTAAACATTTGCGCAAGGTGGCCTAACGCAAACAGTTTTCAAGAGAAGGTCATGTGTGATTGTTCATTGATCCAACACGGTTTATTCCTAGAAACTATGTGTGTTGCCTGTGCTCATCGCCCACGGTATTTTCTCAATAACCCTTTGCAATAGCAAAAGCCAATTAGCAGGCTAATTGCCCTATTATTAATAATCCATTTATTAATCTAATTGACGTTCATATTAAGCACATAATATATTTCATTTCCATATTAAGGAAGCAGGATTTCATAATTGAAATACATCAGAGTACACCATGATATAGCTTCAGCACTCAGCTACCCCATTACACAACTGCACCAGCACCAAGTTACACATGCAACATGTAGAACCTTTCGAAATTAGCATCATAGACGGTATATAGACAGATGCATCTCATCTGGAAAACTACTGAAGTGGAAGGCGAATATTGATCCTTCATTCATGTTGAAGGTCTTTGCAACTTTAGGCCGGTGCCTATAGATGATTGACCATCCGTCCTTCGTCCTCTTCAAAAATACTTCAATATTGAATCGTGGGTGTTGTATGAAAACCTTCCTCGCCTCCTGACCATAGAGGTGGTTTGAGAGGTAATCATCAGTGAACTGCTTTGGAAAGGCCTGAAAACAAGGATGTGCATAAATATCTTCTCTATATTGGAAATGGGGCAAAGGAATAAAAAAGGCAAGGTATAATAGTTAGTACCATCTTGTAGTGAATTGATGTCTTCTTCACAGCCGGTCAAAGCCTCTGACAGCAGGACCTACATGTGCAAGACCAAATTGTTAAAAACCTAAATATTAGAATGGTTCCTGTAATTGCACAATAATGTGCTATTAGACAATGGACCGTGCACGTGCAATTAGCTAAACACCACAACAAATGAACCAAACGTTAACTGAGCACCACATTGCACAATATAACATACTCCTAATAGAAGATCGAACAGTTAACCAAACAAAGCATGCTTAACAACTTGGGAATAGATCAATTGTATTTGTTTATCATGTATTTAATACAACCAAATTCGATTTATTTCTCACATGGTATACAATAACAGAATGCAGCCAGAACAATTGAACATCACATTGCAGAATTGAACAATGCAGTTAAGTAAACACCACAACAAATGAACCAAATGTTAACTGAGCACCACATTGCACAATATAACATACTCCTAATAGAAGATCAGATAGTTAACCAAACCAAGCATGCTTAACAACTTGGAAATATAGCAATTGTATTTGTTTCTCATGTAATTAGTACAGTTTCTCATGTAATTAGTACAATCAAATTTGATTTATTTCTTACATGGTATACAATAACATAATGCAGCCACAACAATTGAACATCGCATTGCAAAATTGAACCAAACAGTTAACTAAACATCACAACAAATGAACCAGACGTTAACTGAGCACCACACTGCACAATATAACATACTCCTAATAGAAGATCAGACATTTAACGAAACCAAGCATGCCTAACAACTTGGAAATATAGCAATTGTATTTGTTTCTCATGTATTTAGTGCAGCCAAATTCGATTTATTTCTCACATGGTACAGTAACAGAATGCACCCACAACAATTGAACATCGCATTGCAGAATTGAACCAAACAGTTAACTAAACACCACAACAAATGAACCAAACCTTAATTGAGCACCTCATTGCACAGTATTACATACTCCTAATAGAAGATCAGACAGTTAACCAAACCAAGCATGCTTGACAACTTGGAAAATTGCACCCTGAAGAATTGAACATCACATTTGCAGAATTGAACCAAACAATTAACGGAACACCACATTGCACGACATATAGAAAATATACTCTAGAGCATAAGATTGCATGGTAAAAGTAGATAGCACAATTCACTAGAATTTTTTAAGGAAAGGCATTAGCTAGCAAACTGAACGTGGGTCATTATAGTGAGCTAATAACACAAGCTACTCCTCATTGTCGGAGATATCGATGACGATTGGCTCCTTGGACATGTAAGAGGGCGAGGCCTCCGCTTCATGGGTGCCCTCGTCGTAGTGATGAGTTGCCTGAACCGCTCCGAGCACCAACCTGCTGGCTCTCGAGATGAGGTAAGCACATGCACGCTGAGAAAACACCTCGTAGTCTTCGTCGAAGGCATCGGTGGCAGCCTCGAGAAAACGCCACAAACTGTCGTTTAAAGCAGCCAACCATGTCGCAGCGTCGGCGCGCGAGGCATCGACGGTGTCCTTGACGGCGAGGTGCTCCTCCAAGATCTGGGGGTCGGGACAAATGGCAGCCATCACGACCTCATCCGCGCGTGCGGGCGCGATTTGCTTCTCAGCTGCCAAAGCTCCTTGAGATCCTGGCTATACTTCGTGCACCATGGCTTAGGGCGGCGCTTATTTGGTGGAGGGGTCGGTGATTTGGGTGGCAGGTGTCACGCTCGCGCCGGCGGTCGGGGCATGTGGGATGTGGAAGGAGGAGGATGGGGGTCAGGTGTGGATTACCTGCCTGGATAGACGAGGCCGAGCAGCGTGAAGGAGGGTCGCCGGCGAGGAGGTGGCGCTGCAAGCAATGAGTGAAGGTTTCAACTTGGAAAGGAAGACGGAAACAGGGGAAATGTGGCTTTTGGTAAGGGGGAGGGGCGAGGAGGTAGATATTTTCGCGGAAGCCAAAAAAATTGGAATCGCTTGAGCGAAAAAACTGGCGCGTAAAGTGTCATCAGACACGGTCCCTTATTCAGATATGTGTACGATATGTGAACATCATAAACGATTCAGATAGCTTAACCTGTGTGTGATGAGTTTGAACGTCAAAAATTTTTGTTCGAATTTCCATGGTTAAAGTGGTCATCCACGTCATTGCGTAATTTTGGTACACAAAGGAGACTACAGCACACCCACACTTATTAATCGAGCAAGTTCAGCAATTAAACAGAGCTAGCTGGCCTAAACATTAGTCTAACAAATAAAAGACCGGCGCTCTTGATTAAACAAAACAAAGAGTACTACTACGGCTGGTGCTCGACGATCTCCGCCGCCGCCTCCGTGTCCAGCCAGCGCCCGACGGTCTCCTGGGGAAGGGGCTCCATGGCATCCATCGCACCATACTCGGCAAGCATCTCGCCATCCGTGTCCGCCATCTCTTGGAAAAGGCCGCCACGAGCTGGGCGTGGGCGGCCGCGATCTGGGCTTTGGCGGGCTCCGTCGTGGCAAGGTATGCCGTGGAGGAACGGACGGCTGCTCGAAAGCTTTCGGCGATTGCTAACTCTTCGGTTGTGGGTTTCCGACCATTGTCGAAGAAGCTTCGTTCCATTTGTGCGATGACCGCCACGAGCTGGTCATGGACGGCCTCGACATGGTCGTGGGCAGCCTCCATCAGGGCTAAGGCAGCCGCTGCGGAACAGACAATTGTTGTGCCACTCTCGCCAGTTGCTATCCCCGAGGCAGATGTTGTTGCCGTCACCTGAGAAGCAACAGCGGCCGTTTGGGCTGCCTTGGCCGCCCGGCCGCAGATTGCGGCCGCGCTCACGAAGCTTGTTAGCACACGCATGGCGGCTGCGGCCGCTCTCTCGCCGGAGTGGACCACCGAAGTTGCCCTCACGACGCCGGTCCACTGGCCCATCTTTTACCGGCGACGATTGAACAGTGAAATGATATTTGGGGAGCGAGCTAGTGTGCTTGAGACGCCGACTGTGGACTGTAGCCAACGCACCTTCTCGCATAAGCCATAGGCGTACTATACACCGACGGTGCTCCAGGATATTTTGTGTTGCATCTCACACGGTTGGTGATAATAAACTATGTGCGACCTACTTGATTTTTCATCTTGATTTGAATTACATAATGGGGTCACAGCGGGAATGGACGGTGTTTTTGCTAGACCTTTTATCTGCAGTGAGCATGCAACTATATATGTGTCGTAAAAGAATTGGAATTATTCAGGGTTCATTTGAACATTTTATGCATTAAATTGGTTTTCTAGCCATTTCAGGTGCACAATTCAAAATTAAGCCACATGCACATGCTCCGGTGCACCAACATGGGCTGTAAAATCATATATGTGTCCATGGGTTTATGTTTATGTCCCATGCAAGAAATGGGGATGAAATTTGAACACCACGGCATCGTGACTCTCCGGCAAATGTCGACGCACTTGCTTTTGTAATTCTAGTAAATCCAAAATTCGTCTGAAATTCATGAAACTTGGCATGCTATCATGGAGCGGCATCAATATGACGTGGTAAAATTTTTGTCCCATTTGGGGGCAGGTTTGGGTATAAGCTTCTCATAAATCAGAGCTTCTCACAACAAGCCTAATGGTTTTGGTAGGTACCGTTTCACCTTTATGGAGGAAACGATATCCGTTGCCACTTCTCGATTTCAAATTTTTCCTAGTGTCAACATAGAACAACATGAGCGTTGTGTCAATTTTTGGGATTTTTTGGGGTTCGATTGGACATTTTTACACATTAACTGATTATTCTATGCATTTATGTGCATAATTCAAATTTGAACTACATGCACATGCTCTAATGCATATAAATTGGTTGAAAATTCAAATCCGTCTCCTTGGTTGTAGGCTTAGGACCCATGCAAGAAGTGGGAATGAATGTCAAACACCCTGCCACGGTCACTCGAACGCAAACATTGAGATACCTGGTGTCATTTTACTAGGTCTGATAGTGAGAGTAGGGGTACGTAGGAGAAGGCAAGGTCCTAGCTATGGCAAGGTTGTACACACGAGTTTTACAAGTTCAGGCCCCTCTCGGAGGAGGTAAAAGCCCTACATCTCGGTGCCCGGAGGCCGTCGACTGGAATATAGGTGTGTGTGTGTGTGTTACAGGGGGTGCGAACCCTTGTACCGGAGGAGGGGCGGATTATATAGAGTGCGCCACGACCCCAGCCACCCGCCGTTACAGAGGTTTCAATGTACATAAAAGCAGGACATTATTGATAACGCCTGTAATGAAGAGCAGTAAAGGCCATTAATACTGCGGAGTGAATGCCTGACCATTGCCAGCCTTGTGTGACCTTAGACCTTCTGTGCACCGAGTGGTTTCTTTCATAGTCGAGTGACTTCATTCTGTCGAATGGAATTGGGATATCCGAGTGAGGTATACGATCGAGTGAATCACTCTCTTTGGCCATATCAGTCAGTATCTTCTATCATCCTTGAAACGTCTTTGTTCTTAGGGCAGTGACCTTAGGTAGGGTACCTAGGTCAAGCATGTGACCCTACCCTAGGTCCATGGTATCATTAGTAGCCCCCGAATGGATTGAGGTCCGAGTGAAAAAAAAAGGGTTGAAGTTGATTCCGACCCGATTCTGATGCTCCGGAGGCATCCTCTACGAACCGGGGGAACGAGCTGACCCTTCAACCTCACTTCAGTCGCCTTGATCAATTCAAAAACCATCGAGTGAACTTTTGCGATCAGCTTTCGAGTTTCGGCGAGGCGCGCGGTTTTCGGCGCGATTGGTTGCTCTGCGGTTCCCGGGTTTTGCGGGATTCGAATTTCGAGGAAGCGCGCGAGACGGAATGAGTCACGGTAATCGGATCGGATATACACGGACACCTCGATCTCCATGCCGCCTTTTTCACCACGTATCGGGTGTGCGACAGTTGCAGGATTTGACAGGATTGCATGGGCCCACAAGTCAGTCACTCGGCTGCTGGGCTATAAGAGGGCGTCACGGCCGACGCGTAGGCACTGCGTGCCCACACTTCTTCTTCCTCCGCTTCCCCGTCGCATCACTGCTCCTCGCCCAATGCCGCCCCGCCCGTGCGCAGCTCGCCACCATGGGTAAGGACAAGACGGTGGCCTTGGAGCGCGCAAAGAAGGCGCCGACGGCGGGGAAAGGCAAGAAGGTGAATCGGGGATCGACATCGAGAACTGGGCTACCGCCCGGCTGGATCCAGGGGGACTGGATCAGGTCCTCGATGCAGCTGGAGGACATGGCGGAGCAGGTGGACGGGGGCCTGATCGCCCATGATTCTTGGAGGCTGCCGGGGGACGAGCTCGACCCATAGCCGTGCTACTTCTCGAGCTTGCGTTCTATTCTCTCGAAGAGGAAAGGGTGATGCAGCACAGTAGCGTAAGTATTTCCCTCAGTTTTTGAGAACCAAGGTATCAATCCAGTAGGAGACCACGCGCAAGTCCCTCGTACCTGCAGAAACAAATAAGAACCTTGCAGCCAACGTGATAAAGGGGTTGTCAATCCCTTCATGGCCACTTTCAAAAGTGAGATCTGATAAAGATGATAAGATAATATTTTTGGTATTTTTGTTATAGATTGAAAGTAAAGAAAGCAAAATAAAATAATGGCAACAGAAATTGGCAAGTTGACGGGAAACTAATATGATGGAAGGTAGACCCGGGGGCCATAGGTTTCACTAATGGCTTCTCTCATTATAGGAGATTTCTACGGTGGGTCAACAAATTATTGTCGAGCAACTGATAGAAAAGCGCATACTTATGAGAATATCTAGGCATGATCATTCTATATAGGCATTACGTCCGTAACAAGTAGACCAAAACAATTATGCATCTACTACTATTACTCCACACGTCGACCGCTCCCGCATGCATCTAGAGTATTAAGTTCAAAGAACAGAGTAACGCCTTAAGCAAGATCACATGATGTAGGAGGATAAACTCAAGCAATATGATATAAACCCCATCTTGTTATCCTCGATGGCAACAATACAATACAAGCCTCACTGCCCCTGCTGTCACTGGGAAAGGACACCGCA
Organism: Secale cereale; assembly: GCA_902687465.1. Classification (NCBI taxonomy): domain Eukaryota; kingdom Viridiplantae; phylum Streptophyta; class Magnoliopsida; order Poales; family Poaceae; genus Secale; species Secale cereale. The sequence goes on along the minus strand of LR738713.1, from coordinate 445,473,156 downwards.
AGATTGAACCCAAAGCCAAGCACTTCTCCCATTGCAAGAACTACCGATCTAGTAGGCCAAACCAAACCGAAAATTCAAAGAGACTTGCAAGGATATTTAAATCATGCATAAAAGATTTCAGAAAAGAATCCAATACTATCCATAGATAATCTTGATCATAAACCCACAATTCATCGGATCTCAACAAACACACCGCAAAAGGAATTACATCGAATAGATCTCCTCGAACATCAAGGAGAACTTTGTATTGAGATCCAAAGAGAGAGAAGAAGCCATCTAGCTAATAACTATGGACCCAAAGGTCTGTGGTAAGCTACTCACAACTCATCGAAGAGGCTATGGTGTTGATGTAGAAGCCCTCCGTGATCGATGCCCCCTCCAGTGGAGCTCCGGAACAGGCCCCAAGATGGGATCTCACGGGTACAGAAGGTTGCGATGGTGGAATTAGGGTTTCGTGGTGCTCCTCAATGATTTCAGGGTACATAGGTATATATAGGAGGAAGAGGCATGTCAGTGGAGCCACGAGGGGCCCACGAGGGTGGGGGCGCACCTACCCCCATGGGCGCGCCCCTGCCCTCGTGGTCACCTCCTTCACTTCCTGGCGTGCACTCCAAGTCTTCTGTGTTGATATTGTTCCAAATATAACTCTCCCGAAGGTTTCATTCCGTTTGGACTCCGTTTGATATTCCTTTTGTGCGAAACACTGAAATAGGCAAAAAAATAGCAATTTGCACTAGGCCTTGGGTTAGTAGGTTAGTCCCAAAAATAATATAAAAGTGTATAATAAAGCCCATTAAACATCCAAAACAGATAATATAATAGCATGGAACAATAAAAAATTATAGATACGTTGGAGACGTATCAAGCATCCCCAAGCTTAATTCCTGCTCGTCCTCGAGTAGGTAAATGATAAAAACAGAATTTTTGATGTGGAATGCTACCCAAAAAAATTCTCAATGTAACTTTCTTTATTGTGGCATGAATGTTCATATCCGAAAGATTCAAGACAAAAGTTTAATATTGACATAAGAATAATAATACTTCAAGTATACTAACAAAGCAATCATGTCTTCTCAAAATAACATGGCCAAAGAAAGTTATCCCTACAAAATCATATAGTCTGGCTATGTTCTATCTTCATCACACAAAATATTTAAGTTATGCACAATCCCGGTTTCAGCCAAGCAATTGTTTCACACTTCAATTTTTTCAAACTTTTCAACTTTCACGCAATACATGAGAGTAAGCCATGGATATAACACTATAGGTGGAATGGAGTGGTGGTTGTGGAGAAGACAAAAGAGGAGGATAGTCTCACATCAACTAGGTGTATCAATGGGCTATGGAGATGCCCATCAATAGATATCAATGTGAGTGAGTAGGGATTGCCATGCAACGGATGCACTAGAGCTATATGTGTATGAAAGCTCAACAAAAGAAACTAAGTGGGTGTGCATCCAACTCGCTTGATTACGAAGACCTAGGGCATTTGAGGAAGCCCGTCATTGGAATATACAAGCCAAGTTCTATAATGAAAATTCCCACTAGTATATGAGAGTGACAAAACAAGAGACTTCTCTTATCATGAAGATCATGGTGCTACTTTGAAGCACAAGTGTGGAAAAAGGATAGTAGCATTGTCCCTTCTCTCTTTTTATCTCATCATTTTTTTCTCTTTTTTTCTGTGGGCCTTTTCTCTTTTTTTATGGCCTCTTTTTTTCTTTTTATTTTCTTTCGTCCGGAGTCTCATTCCGACTTGTGGGGGAATCATAGTCTCCATCATCCTTTCCTCACTGGGACAATGCTCTAGTAATGAAGATCGTCACACTTTTATTTACTTACAACTCGAATCTAGAACAAAATATCACTCTATGTGAATGCCTCCGACGGTTTACCGGGATGTGCAATGAATCAAGAGTGACATGTATGAAAAATTATGAACGGTGGCCTAGCCACAAATACGATGTCGACTACATGATCATGCATGGCAATATGACAATGATAAAGCATGTCATAGTAAACGGAACGGTGGAAGGTTGCATGGCAATATATCTCGGAATGGCTATGGAAATGCCATAATAGGTAGGTATGGTGGCTGTTTTGAGGAAGGTATATGGTGGGTGTATGGTACCGGCGAAAGTTGCGCGGTACAAGAGAGGCTAGCAATGGTGGAATGGTGAGAGTGTGTATAATCCATGGACTCAACATTAGTCATAAAGAACTCATATACTTATTGCAAAAATCTACGAGTTATCAAAACAAAGTATTCAACGCATGCTCCTAGGGGAAGGGTTGGTAGGAGTTAACCATCGCGCGATCCCGACCTCCACACAAAGGATGACAATCAATAAATAAATCATGCTCCAACTTCATCACATAACGGTTCACCATACGTGCATGCTACGGGAATCACAAACTTTAAAACAAGTGTTTCTCAACTTCACAATTACTGCACTAGCATGACTCTAATATCACCATCCTCATATCTCAAAACAATCATCAAGTATTAAACTTCTCATAGTATTCAATGCACTTTATATGAAAGTTTTTATTATACCCATATTGGATGCCTATCATATTAGGACTAATTTTATAACCAAAGCACATTACCATGCTATTCTAAAAGACTCTCAAAATAATATAAGTGAAGCATGAGAGATTCATAGTTTCTACGAAATAAAACCACCACCGTGCTCTAAAAGATATAAGTGAAGCACATAGAGTATTCTAATAAATTCTGATTCATGTGTATCTCTCTCAAAAGGTGTGCCAGCAAGGATGATAGTGGCAAACTAAAAAGCAAAGACTCAAATCATACATGACGCTCCAAGTAAAACACATATCATGTGGTGAATAAAAATATAGTCTCAACTAACGAAGACGAAAGAGGGGATGCCTTCTCGGGGCATACCCAAGCTTAGGATTTTGGTTTTCCTTGAATTTTACCTTGGGGTGCTGATGACCCACAACCGTAAGGGATCTATTGCAGCGTTTTCGATAAGAGTGTCGAACCCAACGAGGAGCAGAAGGTATTGATAAGTGATTCTGAGCAAGGAATAACTGCAAGCACTGAAAGATAACTTTTTAGGGGTTTTCTTGATATAAGCAACAGGAAAGTAAAAGCGAGCAAAGTAAAAGGCACTGGAGAGTAACAAGTGGCCCAATCCTTTGTGAGCAAAGGAGAGGCCTAGCAACTGAACTTATAAAGGCTAAAGTGTTCTTGAGGACAGACGGGAGCTGTAGTCATGTGCTTTCGCCATATTCCGTATCGGTACTATGTGATGTGTTGATAAGTGTTGAGTGGGTGGATCTATGCTAGTACACCCTCTAGACTAACATGAGTGCACTCTTATGATTAAACACCTTGCAAGCATCCGCAAATACAAGATAGTATTTAAGGCAAAAGCCTAACCATAGCAATACGATCGATGATCCATTGTTCCCTTGTGCAAAAGCGTGCGAACTGGGGTTCAGGTTTCTGTCACTCCGGCAACCCACCGTAAGCATTATTTGTACACAATGTATTCCCCTAGGTCCTTAATAAGGCGAAGTGTTGAGTGTTCGACTCACACAACACCACTAGGAAAATAACAACACAACTTAAGTATCAAACAACACATATTACTTCAACATCATATTACTACTAACAACAAGACTTCTCCCATGTCCTCAAGAACTAAAGTAACTACTCACAAGACATAAAAGAGATCATGATCAGTGGAGATAGATGGATGATAAACAATCTGGACATAATGATATTTCTCCAACAAAACTCAATAGCATTCACCACAAAGTAGTAATCAACACTGATAGGGTAGAGAGGATAGATAGTACGGATTACAACACAAGTTGCAATTGTGAGATGAGATTGGATGAAGATGGAGATGGTGCTGATGTTGGGGATGATGTTGATGATGATCTCGATGATGCCCGTGACGATGGTGATGACGATGGCGATGATCTCCCCTTCCAGGAGGTGATCTCCCCGGCGGAATCTGCCCGCCGGAGATGGCTTTTCTTCTCTGTAGTTTTCCGCCACGGAGCGGCGGCGGAACTCCGTCAAAACTCCTCTTTTTTAGGGTTTCTGAATGACGAGGAGTATATAGGCTAGAGGGGAGAGCCTGGAGTGGGCCAGGGGCTCCAGGCGCCCTCCCGGCGCGGCCAGGGTGGGGGCCGCGCCAGGTGGCCGCCTGGGCACCCTGTGGCCCCCCTCTGGTTGCTCTTTTGTGTATCTTCGTGATCCTTCTGGAAAATACCCTCCATCGATTTTCAGGTAATTTGGAGGTATTCTTCTTCAGCAACTCAGCGTCCACTTTTTACCGCTGAATCCTGCGTCTGCTGCTTCGGCACCGGAAAGTTGCAAACTGTGTAAAATAGGCCAAAACAACATCAGAACATCATCGTAATGTGAAATATATCAATGAATAAGGATGAATTACGATATAAAATAGTGATGCATTTTGGACGTATCAACACCCCCAAGCTTAGACCTCGCTTGTCCCCAAGCGAATACTGAGCTCGGTATACCTGTCCACAAGTTTAGAGAGTGAAGTGTCGATAAATAGAATACGGACAAGAAGCATCACAGTTTCTTCACCAAACTCAAATATCCTCAACAGGAATCTTCAACTCATAAGGCCCTTATAAAAGAGTGGTAACACTTATAATCGAAAGTAGGGCTAAGGAAACTCATCAAATCATGGCAAACATGTCCTTTGGTCAAAGAACAACTAATAGCTTTTACTTTTGCTCTTTCTCTTTATGTTTTGATGAGATTAATTGAACTTTTGAAAGAACATGTTATTAGGCAAGAAGTGAAAGTGTTAACACAAAGGAAGATGTTTGCTGTAGCTGGGCTTGACAAACAACTTACTTATCAAATGATAATGTCAACAAGGATATGATATGACAAATCTTAATGCAACTTTATATGAATGAATCCTCGTCAACATCAAATGTCTGCTCTCTTTAAGAATAGAAGGAAGTAGGAATAACTGACTCAACCTAAAACTAAGAGATAGGCCCTGCTCTAGGGAAGTAGGGAAAACTCATGTGCTATCCTTAAATCAAACAGAATGAAAACAAGTTTTGAGAGGTGCATGATTTGTCAAAGAATGCTAATAGATAACTCAATTACTTCTCAAACTGGACAAGTTTTGAGGAACGGCTCCCGCACGGGGACGATCACATCCCCTTAATCTCCTTTGTTTATCACTGCCAAAAGTTTTCTGATTTCTCATGAACAAAGCGTGAAGGAGGGTTTGCTTGTTGTATTATCTTTTATGAGCCGGGCACACTCATGCCAGTTCCTCCTCGTATTAGGGGTTTGCAGATTAGACATGCAATCCCAAGGTAAAAATTATCCAACTTAAAAAAGATCATGAATTAACTACTACTTCCTCATGAGCTAAAACAGGGGCACAAAATAGAAGATTTTGAACATTTAAGGATAACACATAAATTCTATACTTTAGGAGGTGGTAGTGGAATACCACGAATAGGAAGGTATGGTGGACTCATATGGAAAGTATTGGTTTAAGGGTATGGATGCACAAGCAGAATTCCGCTTAGTACAGAGTTTAGGCTAGCAAAAGGCTTTGAGAGAACAAACAATTGATGATGACTAAGATGCAAAGCAATGTAAAGCATAAACATTAAAATAAGCATAACACATCAAGTTGTCTTCCTTGTCAGCATAACACTTCAAGCATAATAACATAAAGGTTTTGGCTATGTCGCTACTTTAAGAAAATCATGCTTGTTGTTATGACCCAAGCTATGTTTGCCAAGATTAAGTAAAGTTTTCAAAGCCATACCTGATATAAGGTCAATACTCCCCATAAGAATCATCATATAAGGTCGATTGCGTGAAGAGAATACCGAGTGCAGCAAAGGAACCAATAGACTTCTCATTAATATTCCATCATAGACGACTCCACACTCACGGATACAATCTCTCCACAGAAGGAGTGATAGACCTCAATGCACACACCTATTTCATATAATAACCTCCCTAGACATGATACGACTCTACTTGACTCTAAAAGACAAAAGATAAAGATAAAGATACCGGGCACTCCCCCAAGCTTGGAACAAGCCAAGGGGATGCCATTACCCAAGGAGATTTCACTCCTCATTCTTGTTGACGTTGATCACGTAGTCCTCGGCGAAGCGCTTCCATGGAAGGGGTTCTCCAGTCTCATATGAGAAGTTTGTCTCCTGAATCCTGCATGCAGCACCCATACCCATGCGCATAAATCTTAGTTCATACTCACAGTTCTGGTGATGTAGATCATAAATTTGCCCTTGGAGCTCTTCAATTCTTTCTTCAGATGTGGTGATGCTTTTCCACATCTCCTTCATCTCCTTCAGGAAGTAGGTCTTCAGCTCGTTGATGATGTCAAAGTTAGCTTCAACACCACGCTCGATCATCTTCTTGTACTTGAAGACTTCTTGCTCCACTTCTTCTAGCCTGGCCTGGATGCTCCCCTCCTTGATAGGTCCCTTCAGATCTTCTTGATGGAGGACACCGTCCTCCATCCGAACAACCTGAGGGTGCTTCTTCACCTCAGCGAGGTAAGGGTTGATGACGTTGACGACGAACTTGTCCTTGGGGGAACTTGCGGAAGCCATGGCACCTAGGTCTAGCTAAAAGATTTCCTGGCAGAAACAGATCGAAAAGAAAGCACACGAAATCGCGAGATACATTGCCGGAACAATCCGGGCAAATATATAGCAAAAATTTCTGCACAGAAAGGAAGGTAACAAGCTAAAGTGGGGTTGGAGACGGACTCCTGGGTGCCCAGGCGGCCTCCCGGCACGGCCAGGAGGTAGGCCGCGCCAGGGGGCGCCTAGGCCCCCTGGAGCTTCTCCGGCTCCACTTAGGCTTAGAATTTTCCTAATTTTGCAAAAACTCATAATATGGAACTTTTATGGCGGTTCGCGATGTTTCCTTACCGTAATACATACCTTTTCTTATTCTGCTTCTACTGGTGTCTGAAACAGGGCTGCAACATGTTCTTCGTGAGTTGTTGTGTATATCATATTCACATCAACATTGACAGGGTCTCCTGCTATGTAATGCTTAAGTCTTTGCCCATTCACAACTTGAGGTTTGGTGCCTTCAAAATTGTTAATCTTGATTGCACCAGACCGATAGACTTCTTCAATATGAAATGGCCCTTCCCACCTGGACAGTAGTTTGCCTAGAGAAAACCTGAAACGTGATCTAAACAACAAACCTTTATCACCAACATTAAATTCACGTTTCAGAATCCTCCTATCATGCCACTTCTTTACCTTTTCCTTGAACATTTTAGCGCTCTCGTAAGCTTCACTTCTCCACTCATCTAGAGAAGTCAAGTTCATGAGATGCTTCTCACCAGCTAACTTTGGGTCAGCATTAAGCTCTCTAACAGCCCAGAAAGCTTTGTGCTCTAATTCTAATGGCAAATGGCAAGCCTTGCCATAAACCATCTTATAGGGGGACATGCCCATGGGGTTTTTGTAAGCAGTTCTATACGCCCACAAAGCATCTCCTAACTTATTTGACCAGTCCTTTATATTTCTGTTTATTGTCTTCTATAAGATCAACTTGATCTCTCTATTGGTGAGCTCAACTTGCCCACTAGTTTGAGGATGGTACGGTGAAGCAATTCTATGATTGACATCGTACTTGGCTAAAGCTTTTCTAAAAGCTCCATGCGTGAAGTGTGATCCTCCATCAGTCATGAGATATCTAGGTACACCAAACCTAGGGAAAATCACATCTTTGAGCATTTTCAAAGATGTCTTGTGATCAGCACTTTCAGTGGGGATTGCTTCAACCCACTTGGTCACATAATCAACAGCTACTAAAATGTGAGTGTACTTGTGCGAAGAAGGAAAAGGACCCATAAAATCAAAACCCCGGCAATCAAAAGGTTCAATCACTAGTGAGTAATTCATAGGCATCTCATTCCTTCTACTAATGTTACCAACTCTCTGACATTTATCACAGGCTAAAACATAATTTCTAGCATCCTTAAAGAGAGTAGGCCAATAAAAACCTGATTGAAGAACCTTATGTGCGGTCCTCTCACCGGCATGATGTCCTCCATAGGGACTATCATGACATTTTCTGAGAATGTCCTTCTGCTCATGTTCCGGTATGCATCTTCTCACGATCCCGTCTGGACCTTCTTTGAAAAGATGTGGGTCATCCCAAAAGTAGTGCCTCAAATCATGAAAGAACTTCTTCCTTTGCTGAAATGTTAAACCTAGAGGCAAATACTTCGCAACGATAAAATTAGCATAATCTGCAAACCAAGGATCAGAAAGAGATTGTACTTTTACAATGGCAAGTTGCTCGTCTGGAAAACTGTCCTTGACTGGGATGGGATCATGCGGTATATCTTCCATCCTTGAAAGATTGTCCGCCACCGGATTGTCTTCTCCTTTCCTATCAACAATCTGCAAATCAAATTCTTGAAGAAGGAGTACCCATCTGATAAGTCTTGGCTTGGCATCCTTCTTTGTCATAAGGTACTTAATGGCAGCATGGTCAGTATGAATAATAACTTTGGAATCAACAATATACTGCCTAAACTTATCACAAGCAAACACTACAGCTAAGAATTCCTTCTCAGTAGTAGCATAATTCTTTTGAGAACTATCAAGGGTTTTACTAGCATAATGTATAACATTCAATTTCTTATCAACCCTTTGCCCTAAAACAGCTCCAACAACAAAATCACTAGCATCACACATAATCTCAAAAGGTAAATTCCAGTCAGGTGGTTGTACTATAGGAGCGGTTATTAAAGCTTTCTTAAGAACTTCAAAAGCCTCCTTACAATCTTCATCAAATACAAAAGGAACGTCCTTCTGGAGAAGATTAGTGAGGGGTCTCGAAGTCTTAGAAAAGTCTTTAATAAATCTTCTATAGAAACCAGCATGACCGAGAAAACTGTGAATACCTTTGATGTCCCTTGGATAGGGCATCCTCTCAATTGCTTCGATCTTGGCCTTGTCCACCTCAATTCCCCTTTCGGAAATCTTGTGACCAAGAACAATTCCTTCGTTAACCATGAAGTGGCACTTCTCCCAGTTGAGTACCAGATTTGTCTCCTCACATCTCTGCAAAACTTTATTAAGGTTGTGGAGACAATGGTCAAAGGAAGTTCCATAGACGGAGAAATCGTCCATGAAGACTTCCACAATCTCCTCACAGAAACCATGAAAGATAGCAGACATACACCTCTGAAAAGTAGCAGGGGCATTACATAAACCAAAAGGAATACGCCTGTAAGCATAAGTACCATAGGGACAAGTAAAAGTGGTCTTCTCTTGATCAGCAGTGTTAACATGAATTTGAGAGAAGCCAGAATAACCATCGAGGTAACAAAAGTGGGTATTTTTGGATAACCTTTCAAGCATTTGGTCGATGAACGGCAACGGGTAGTGATCCTTCCTGGTTGCCTTGTTCAGCTTCCTGTAATCAATACACATTCTATATCCAATAATAATTCTCTGATGTATTAGTTCATTCTTATCATTAGGAACCACAGTTATACCTCCTTTCTTAGGAACACAATGTACCGGGCTTACCCACTTACTATCAGCTATAGGGTAGATAATACCTACGGCTAGAAGCTTGAGAATCTCAGTTCTTACAACATCCATCATCTTCGGGTTCAACCGTCATTGATGATCAACAACTGGTTTAGCATCGGGCTCAAGGTTGATAGTATGTTGACAGATAGATGGACTAATCCCCTTAAGGTCATCAAGGGTATAGCCAATTGCACCTTGGTGTTTACGAAGTACTTCCAATAGTCGCTCTTCTTCATATCCTGAAAGGTTAGAGTTGATAATAACAGGATATACTTTCTTTTCATCTAAATAAGCATACTTGAGCGTATCGGGAAGAGGTTTAAGATCGAACACCGGGTCTTCTTTTGGTTTTGATAAAATTCCCAAAGGTTCAACCGGAAGGTTGTGCTTCAGGATAGCAGGTTGTCTCAAGAATATTTCATCTAGTTCATTTCTTTCCTGCATATGCAAATCATTCTCGTGGTCCTCCATATATTGCTGCAAAGGATCATTAGGGGGAATAGCAATAGAAGCAATACTTTCAATAATTTTATCATCACTAGGTAAATCGGTACCACGAGGCTGCTTAGAGAACTTAGGAAAGTTAAATTCATATGGCTCACCATTGAATTCAACAGAAACTTAACCTTTCTTGCAATCTATTATAGCTCCACAAGTTCTGAGAAAAGGTCTACCAAAAATAATAGGACAAAAATTGTCCCTCACTGAACCAAGTACTAGAAAGTCGGTAGGGTATTTTACCTTTCCACATAGGACTTCAACGTCTCTCACAATTCCGATAGGAGAGATAGTTGCTCTGTTTGCAAGATGAATGGTAACATCAACTTCTTCAAGTTCACAAGGTGAAATCTCACCGATGATCTCTTGATAAAGTGAATAGGGGATAGCACTAGCACTCGATCCCAAATCGCGTAGCCCATAATAATTGTGATCTCCTATTTTAACAGATACTACTGGAGTACCTGAAATTGGGCCTTTATTCTTGGCTGTGACAAGGTTAGTGGAAACAGCACAAAAATTTACATTGGAATCCAAAACATCATTAGTAACAAGGTCTTTAACCAATGCAACTTGAGGATCGACCTTGATCTGGTCCTCGGGCTCATCAATTCTTCTCTCACTTTTATTTATTATGCCTGTCACAAGAGAGTGCTCCCTTATCCTTTCGGGAAAAGGAGGCTTTTCATATATAACTGCAGGCAAAATAGGGTCAGCAACATGAATATCAACAGGTAACTCTTTGAAAGGTTCATGATGCTGATCTCTCTTCTTTTTAAAAGAATCAACGTGAGAGGCAAAATCCTTACAGAAGTCAATCATTAGATGGGAATCAAGACCAATCTTAGAGCAAAAGGTATTGAGGTAATCAGTTTTCACATAGCTCTCAATATAATCATGCTCATAATTTATAGCGGGTTCAATACCTTTATCGATTTCCCAATCTTCGGTATTCCTCTGGATCCTTTCAATGAGATCCCACCTTTCTTCAACACTCTTCGTCTGAAATACCCCACTAGAGGAGGCATCCAGCATCTCCTTATCCTGATGAGAAAGCCTGGCATAAAAATTTGTAAGTATAATTTTCTTGGGGAGCTCATGAATAGGACATTTGAGCATTTGGGACTTCAATCTCCCCCAAGCTTGAGCAATGCTTTCTCCGTCACGAGACCTAAAGTTATAGATATAGTTCCTGTCTCGATGAATTTCATGAAGAGGATAAAACTTGGTATAAAAGAGAGACATAAGCTCTTGCCAATCAAGCAAGTGTGAGTTATCGAGAAGCTTATACCAATCTGAAGCTTTATCTATAAGCGATACGGAGAACAATTTCCTCATGACAAACTCCATTGATACACCTGCAAGCTTAAATAATGAACATAGTTGTGACAGATATAGCAAGTGTTCACCGGGATGTCTGTCTCCTGCATAACGATTAGCCAAAACATAATCGATAATACCAGCTGGTATTTTATAGGGCACAATTTCAGTAGGGGGAGGAGCAACCACCACAGATGTGGGGCGTCTTCCCACAAGCAACGATCCAATAGCAAGGTTGTCCATAAGGACAAAGAGCAGCAACAGCAAAATAAAAACAGAAATATAAAAACTTCCTTACCAGCTTCTCTTACCAATAGCGCTACACTCCCCGGCAACGGCGCCAAAAAACGGTACTTGATGACCCACAACCGTAAGGGATCTATTGCAGCGTTTTCGATAAGTAAGAGTGTCGAACCCAACGAGGAGCAGAAGGTATTGATAAGTGATTCTGAGCAAGGAATAACTGCAAGCACTAAAAGATAACTTTTTAGGGGTTTTCTTGATATAAGCAACAGGAAAGTAAAAGCGAGCAAAGTAAAAGGCACTGGAGAGTAACAAGTGGCCCAATCCTTTGTGAGGAAAGGAGAGACCTAGCAACTGAACTTATAAAGGCTAAAGTGTTCTTGAGGACACACGGGAGGGGTAGTCATGTGCTTTCGCCATATTCCGTATCGGTACTATGTGATGTGTTGATAAGTGTTGAGTGGGTGGATCTATGCTAGTACACCCTCTAGACTAAGATGAGTGCACTCTTATGATTAAACACCTTGCAAGCATCCACAAATACAAGATAGTATTTAAGGCAAAAGCCTAACCATAGCAATACGATTGATGATCCATTGTTCCCTTGTGCAAAAGCGTGCGAACTGGGGTTCAGGTTTCTGTCCCTCCGGCAACCCACCGTAAGCATTCTTTGTACACAATGTATTCCCCTAGGTCCTTCATAAGGCGAAGTGTTGAGTGTTCGACTCACACAACACCACTAGGAAAATAACAACACAACTTAAGTATCAAACAACACATATTTCTTCAACATCATATGACTACTAACAACAAGACTTCTTGTTGGGGAACGTAGTATTTTAAAATTTTCCTACGATCACGCAAGATCTATCTACCAGATGCATAGCAACGAGAGGGAAGAGTGTGTCTACGTACCCTCGTAGACCGGAAGCGGAAGCGTCAAGTGACGTGGTTGATGTAGTCGAACTTCTTCGCGATCCAACCGATCAAGCACCGAACGTACGGCACCTCCGCGTTCAGCACACGTTCAGCTTGATGACGTCCCACGAGCTCTTGATCCAGTTGAGCTTCACGGGAGAGTTTCGTCAGCACGACGACGTGGTGACGGATATGATGTATCTACCGGCGCAGGGCTTCGCCTAAGCACTGCGACGGTATGACCGAGGTGTGTTTCTGTGGAGGGGGGCACCGCACACGGCTACAACAATTCTACTTGTGTGTCTTTGGGTGCCCACCTGCCCCCGTATATAAAGGAGCAAGGGGGAGGCCGGCCGGCCCTCCTATGTTGCGGCAAGGGTGCAATCCTACTAGGAATAGGATTGCAATCCTATTCCTAGTAGGAACTACCAAAGAAGGAAGAAAGGGGAAGGAAAGAAAGGGAGAGGGAGAGGAAAAGAGGGGCCGCGCCCCCCTCCCCTTGTCCTATTCGGACTCCTCCTAGGGAGGGGGCGCGCCACCTCCTGGCTGCTGCCCTCTCTCTCCCCAATGGCCCACCAGGGCCCACCATTCCCCCGAGGGGTTCCGGTAACCCTCCCGGCACTTCGGTAAATTCCGAAACTTTCCATAACACTTCCGGTGTCCGAATATAGTCATCCAATATATCAATCTGTATGTCTCGGACATTCCAAGACTCCTCGTCATGTCCGTGATCTCATCCGGGACTCCGAACTACCTTCGGTACATCAAAACTCATAAAGTCATAATACCGATCGTCATCAAACGTTAAGCGTGCGGACCCTACGGGTTCGAGAACTATGTAGACATGACCGAGACTCATCTCCGGTCAATAACCAATAGCGGAACCTGGATGCTCATATTGGCTCCTACATATTCTACGAAGATCTTTATCGGTCAAACCGCATAACAACATACGTTGTTCCTTTTGTCATCGGTATGTTACTTGCCCGAGATTCGATCATCGGTATCTCTATACCTAGTTCAATCTCGTTACCGGCAAGTCTCTTTACTCATTCCGTAACACATCATCTCGTGACTAACTCATTAGTCTTTTGCTTACAAGGCTTATTATGATGTGTGTTACCGAGAGGGCCCAGAGATACCTCTCCGACACTCGGAGTGACAAATCCTAATCTTGATCTATGCCAACACCACGAATACTTTCGGATATACCTGTAGAGCATCTTTATGATCACCCAGTTACGTTGTGACGTTTGATAGCACACAAGGTGTTCCTACGGAATTCGGGAGTTGCATAATCTCATAGTCATAGGAACATGTATAAGTCATGAAGAAAACAATAGCAGTAAAACTAAACGATCATAGTGCTATGCTAACGGATGGGTCTAGTCCATCACATCATTCTCCTAATGATGTGATCCCGTTGATCAAATGACAACTCATGTCTATGGCTAGGAAACATAGCCATCTTTGATCAATGAGCTAGTCTAGTAGAGGCATACTAGGGACATACTGTTTTGTCTATGTATCCACACATGTACTAGGTTTCCGGTTAATACAATTCTAGCATGAATAAAAGACATTTATCATGATATAAGGAAATACAAATAACATCTTTATTATTGCCTCTAGGGCATATTTCCTTCAGTCTCCCACTTGAACTAGAGTCAATAATCTAGATTACAAAGTGATGATCCTCACACCCATGGAGTCCTGGTGCTGATCATGTTTTGCTCGTGGAAGAGGCTTAGTCAACGGGTCTGCAATGTTCAGATCCGTATGTATTTTGCAAATCCCTATGTGTCCTTCCTTGACTAGATCGCGGATGGAATTGAAGCGTCTTTTGATGTGCTTTGTTCTCTTGTGAAACCTGGATTCCTTCGCCAAAGCTATTACTCCAGTGTTGTCACAAAAGATTTTCATCGGACCCGATGCATTAGGTATTACACCTAGATCGGATATGAACTCCTTCATCCAGACTCCTTCATTTGCTGCTTCCGAAGCAGCTATGTATTCCGCTTCACACGTAGATCCCGCCACGACGCTCTGCTTGGAACTGCACCAACTGACAGCTCCACCGTTCAATAAAAATACATATCCGGTTTGTGACTTAGAGTCATCCGGATCAGTGTCAAAGCTAGAATCGACGTAACCGTTTACGACGAGCTCTTTGTCACCTCCATATACGAGAAACATATCCTTTGTCCTTTTCAGGTACTTCAGGATGTTCTTGACCGCTGTCCAGTGATCCACTCCTGGATTACTTTGGTACCTCCCTGCTAGACTTATAGCAAGGCACACATCAGGTCTGGTACACAGCATTGCATACATGATAGATCCTATGGCTGAGGCATAGGGGATGACTTTCATTTTCTCTCTATCTTCTGCAGTGGTCGGGCATTGAGTCTTACTCAACTTCATACCTTGTAATACAGGCAAGAACCCTTTCTTTGACTGATCCATTTTGAACTTCTTCAAAATCTTATCAAGGTATGTGCTTTGTGAAAGTCCAATTAAGCGTCTTGATCTATCTCTATAGATCTTGATGCCTAATATATAAGCAGCTTCACCGAGGTCTTTCATTGAAAAATTCTTATTCAAGTATCCTTTTATGCTATCCAGAAATTCTATATCATTTCCAATCAATAATATGTCATCTACATATAATATTAGAAATGCTACAGAGCTCCCAATCATTTTCTTGTAAATACAGGCTTCTCCAAAAGTCTGTATAAAACCATATGCTTTGATCACCTCATCAAAGCGTATATTCCAACTCCGAGATGCTTGCACCAGTCCATAGATGGATCGCTGGAGCCTGCACACTTTGTTAGCACCTTTTGGATCGACAAAACCTTCTGGTTGCATCATATACAACTCTTCTTTGAGATATCTATTCAGGAATGCAGTTTTGACATCCATTTGCCAGATTTCATAATCATAAAATGCGGCAATTGCTAACATGATTCGACAGACTTAAGCATCGCTACAGGTGAGAAAGTCTCATCGTAGTCAACTCCTTGAACTTGTCGAAACCCTTTCGCAACAAGTCGAGCTTTGTAAACAGTAACATTACCGTCTGCGTCGGTCTTCCTCTTGAAGATCCATTTATTTTCGATGGCCTGCCGATCATCGGGCAAGTCAACCAAAGTCCAAACTTTGTTCTCATACATGGATCCCATCTCAGATTTCATGGTCTCAAGCCATTTTGCGGAATCTGGGCTTATCATCGCTTCCTCATAGTTCGTAGGTTCATCATGGTCTAGTAACATGATTTCCAGAACTGGGTTGCCGTACCACTCTGGTGCGGAACGTACTCTGGTTGATCTACGACGTTCAGCAGAAACTTGATCCGAAGTTTCATGATCATCATCATTAACTTCCTCACTGATTGGTGTAGGAATCACTGGAACAATTTTATGTGATGTACTACTTTCCAATTCGGGAGAAGGTACAATTACCTCATCAAGTTCTACTTTCCTCCCACTCACTTCTTTCGAGAGAAACTCCTTCTCTATAAAGGATCCATTCTTAGCAACGAATGTCTTACCTTCGGATCTGTGATAGAAGGTGTACCCAACAGTCTCTTTTGGGTATCCTATGAAGACACATTTCTCCGACTTGGGTTCGAGCTTATCAGGTTGAAGCTTTTTCACATAAGCATCGCAGCCCCAAACTTTAAGAAACGACAACTTTGGTTTCTTGCCAAACCATAGTTCATAAGGTGTCGTATCAACGGATTTAGATGGTGCCCTATTTAATGTGAATGCAGCTGTCTCTAAAGCATAACCCCAAAATGATAGCGGTAAATCGGTAAGAGACATCATAGATCGCACCATATCCAATAAAGTACGGTTACGACGTTCGGACACACCATTACGTTGTGGTGTTCCGGGTGGCGTGAGTTGTGAAACTATTCCACATTGTTTCAAATGAAGACCAAACTCGTAACTCAAATATTCTCCTCCACGATCAGATCGTAGAAACTTTATTTTCTTGTTACGATGATTTTCCACTTCACTCTGAAATTCTTTGAACTTTTCAAATGTTTCAGACTTGTGCTTCATTAAGTAGATATACCCATATCTGCTCAAATCATCAGTGAAGGTCAGAAAATAACGATACCCGCCGCGAGCTTCAACACTCATTGGCCCACATACATCAGTATGTATGATTTCCAACAAATCTGTTGCTCGCTCCATAGTTCCAAAGAACGGAGTTTTAGTCATCTTGCCCATGAGGCATGGTTCGCAAGCACCAAGTGATTCATAATCAAGTGATTCCAAAAGTCCATCACTATGGAGTTTCTTCATGCACTTTACACCAATATGACCTAAACGGCAGTGCCACAAATAAGTTGCACTATCATTATTAACCTTGCATCTTTTGGTTTCAATATTATGAATATGTGTATCACTACAATCGAGATCCAATAAGAATAGACCACTCTTTAAGGGTGCATGACCATAAAAGATATTATTCATAAAAATATAACAACCATTATTCTCTGATTTAAATGAATAACCGTCTCGCAACAAACAAGATCTAGATATAATGTTCATGCTCAACGCTGGCACCAAATAACAATTATTTAGGTCTAAAACTAATCCCGAAGGTAGATGTAGAGGTAGCGTGCCGACGGCGATCACATCGACTTTGGAACCATTTCCCACGCGCATCGTCACCTCGTCCTTAGCCAATCTTCGTTTAATCCGTAGTCCCTGTTTCGAGTTACAAATATTAGCAACCGAACCGATATCAAATACCCAGGTACTACTACGAGTATTAGTAAGGTACGCATCAATAACATGTATATCACATATACCTTTGTTCACCTTGCCATCCGTCTTATCCGCCAAATACTTGGGGCAGTTCCGCTTCCAATGTCCAGTCCCCTTGCAGTAGAAGCACTCAGTTTCAGGCTTGGCTCCAGACTTGGGTTTCTTCGTGGGAGTAGCAACTGTCTTGCTATTCTTCTTGAAGTTCCCCTTCTTTCCCTTGCCCTTTTTCTTGAAACTAGTGGTCTTGTTAACCATCAACACTTGATGCTCCTTTTTGATTTCTACCTCCGCAGCTTTGAGCATAGCGAAGAGCTCGGGAATTGTCTTTTGCATCCCTTGCATATTATAGTTCATCACGAAGCCTTTATAGCTTGGTGGCAGTGATTTAAAAACTCTATCAATAACACTATCCTCGTCAACTTTGCAACCAAGTTGAGTCATATGATTGTAGTACCCAGACATTCTGAGCAAGTGTTCACTGATAGAACTATTCTCCTCCATCTTGCAGCTATAGAACTTATTGGAAATCTCATATTTCTCAATCCGGGCATTTGCTTGAAATATTAACTTCAACTCTTGGAACATCTCATATGGTCCATGACGTTCAAAACGTCGTTGAAGTCCCGGTTCTAAGCCGTAAAGCATGGCACACTGAACTATCGTGTAGTCATCAGACCGCGATTGCCAGACGTTCAAAGCGTCTACATTAGCGGGAGGGGGCTTGTCACCTAGCGGTGCTTCAAGGACATAATTCTTCTGTGCAGCAATGAGGATAATCGTCAAGTTACGGACCCAGTCCGTGTAATTGCTACCATCATCTTTCAACTTAGCTTTCTCTAGGAATGCATTAAAATTCAAAGGAACGGTAGCACGGGCCATTGATCCACAACAACATAGATATGCAAAAACTATCAGGACTAAGTTCATGATATATTAAAGTTCAATTTAATCATATTAATCAAAGAACTCCCACTTAGATAGACATCCCTCTGGTCATCTAAATGATCACGTGATCCAAATCAACTAAACCATGTCCGATCATCACGTGAGATTGAGTAGTTTCAATGGTGAACATCTTATGTTGATCATATCTACTATATGATTCACGCTCGACCTTTCGGTCTCCAGTGTTCCGAGGCCATATCTGCATATGCTAGGCTCGTCAAGTTTAACCTGAATATTCTGCGTGTGCAAAACTGGCTTACACCCGTTGTATTTGAACGTAGAGCTTATCACACCCGATCATCACGTGGTGTCTCGGCACGACGAACTTTTGCAACGGTGCATACTCAGGGAGAACACTTATACCTTGAAATTTAGTAAGGGATCATTTTATAATGCTTCCGTCGTTCTAAGCAAAATAAGAAGCATAATAAGATAAACATCACATGCAATCAAAATATGTGACATGATATGGCCATCATCATCTTGTGCTTTTGATCTCCATCTCCAAAGCACCGTCATGATCACCTTCGTCACCGGCGCGACACCTTGATCTCCATCGTAGCATCGTTGTCGTCTCGCCAACTATTGCTTCTACGACTATCGCTACCGCTTAGTGATAAAGTAAAGCAATTACATGGCGATTGCATTTCATACAATAAAGCGACAACCATATGGCTCATGCCCCAGTTGCCGATAACATTACAAAACATGATCATCTCATACAACACCGTATAACTCATCATGTCTTGACCATATCACATCACAACATGCCCTGCAAAAACAAGTTAGACGTCCTCTACTTGGTTGTTGCAAGTTTTACGTGGCTGCTACGGGCTTAGCAAGAACCGTTCTTACCTACGCATACAAAACCACAACGATGTTTCGTCAAGTATGTGCTGTTTTAACCTTCACAAGGACCGGGCGTAGCCACACTTGATTCAGCTAAAGTGAGAGAGACAGACACCCGCCAGTCACCTTTAAGCAACGAGTGCTCATAACGGTGAAACCAGTCTCGCGTAAGCGTACGCGTAATGTCGGTCCGGGCCGCTTCATCTCAGAATACCGCCGAAGCAAAGTACGACATGCTGGTAAGCAGTATGACTAGTATCGCCCACAACTCATTGTGTTCTACTCGTGCATATCATCTACGCATAGACCTGGCTCATGATGCCACTGTTGGGGAACGTAGTATTTTCAAATTTTCCTACGATCACGCAAGATCTATCTACCAGATGCATAGCAATGAGAGGGAAGAGTGTGTCTACGTACCCTCGTAGACCGGAAGCGGAAGCGTCAAGTGACGCGGTTGATGTAGTCGAACTTCTTCGCGATCCAACCGATCAAGCACCGAACGTACGGCACCTCCGCGTTCAGCACACGTTCAGCTTGATGACGTCCCACGAGCTCTTGATCCAATTGAGCTTCACGGGAGAGTTTCGTCAGCACGACGGCGTGGTGACGGATATGATGTATCTACCGGCGCAGGGCTTTGCCTAAGCACTGCGACGGTATGACCGAGGTGTGTTTCTGTGGAGGGGGGCACCGCACACGGCTACAACAATTCTACTTGTGTGTCTTTGGGTGCCCACCTGCCCCCGTATATAAAGGAGCAAGGGGGGAGGCCGGCCGGCCCTCCTATGGTGCGGCTAGGGTGCAATCCTACTAGGAATAGGATTGCAATCCTATTCCTAGTAGGAACTACCAAAGAAGGAAGAAGGGGGAAGGAAAGAAAGGGAGAGGGAGAGGGAAAGAGGGGCTGCGCCCCCCTCCCCTTGTCCTATTCGGACTCCTCCTCGGGAGGGGGCGCGCCACCTCCTGGCTGTTGCCCTCTCTCTCCCTTATGGCCCACCAGGGCCCACCATTCCCCCGAGGGGTTCCGGTAACCCCCCCCCGGCACTCCGGTAAATTCCGAAACTTTCCAGAACACTTCCGGTGTCCGTATATAGTCGTCTAATATATCAATCTTTATGTCTCGGACATTCCGAGACTCCTCGTCATGTCCGTGATCTCATCCGGGACTCCGAACTACCTTCGGTACATCAAAACTCATAAACTCATAATACCGATCGTCATCAAACGTTAAGCGTGCGGACCCTACGGGTTCGAGAACTATGTGGACATGACCGAGACTCATCTCCGGTCAATAACAAATAGCAGAACCTGGATGCTCATATTGGCTCCTACATATTCTACGAATATCTTTATCGGTCAAACCGCATAACAACATACGTTGTTCCTTTTGTCATCGGTATGTTACTTGCCCGAGATTCGATCGTCGGTATCTCTATACCTAGTTCAATCTCGTTACCGGCAAGTCTCTTTACTCGTTCCGTAACACATCATCTCGTGACTAACTCATTAGTCTTTTGCTTGCAAGGCTTATTATGATGTGTGTTACCGAGAGGGCCCAGAGATACCTCTCCGACACTCGGAGTGACAAATCCTAATCTTGATCTATGCCAACACCACGAATACTTCCGGATACAGCTGTAGAGCATCTTTATGATCACCCAGTTACGTTGTGACGTTTGATAGCACACAAGGTGTTCCTACGGAATTCGGGAGTTGCATAATCTCATAGTCATAGGAACATGTATAAGTCATGAAGAAAACAATAGCAGTAAAACTAAACGATCATAGTGCTATGCTAACGGATGGGTCTAGTCCATCACATCATTCTCCTAATGATGTGATCCCGTTGATCAAATGACAACTCATGTCTATGGCTAGGAAACATAGCCATCTTTGATCAATGAGCTAGTCTAGTAGAGGCATACTAGGGACATACTGTTTTGTCTATGTATCCACACATGTACTAGGTTTCCGGTTAATACAATTCTAGCATGAATAAAAGACATTTATCATGATATAAGGAAATACAAATAACATCTTTATTATTGCCTCTAGAGCATATTTCCTTCACTTCTCCCATGTCCTCAAGAACTAAAGTAACTACTCACAAGACATAAAAGAGATCATGATCAGTGGAGATAGATGGATGATAAACAATCTGAACATAATGATATTTCTCCAACAAAACTCAATAGAATTCACCACAAAGTAGTAATCAACACTGATAGGGTAGAGAGGATAGATAGTACGGATTACAACACAAGTTGCAATTGTGAGATGAGATTGGATGAAGATGGAGATGGTGCTGATGTTGGGGATGAGGTTGATGATGATCTCGATGATGCCCGTGACGATGGTGATGACGATGGCGATGATCTCCCCTTCCGGGAGGTGATCTCCCCGGCGGAATCTGCCCGCCGGAGATGGCTTTTCTTCTTTGTAGGTTTCCGCCACGGAGCGGCGGCGGAACTCCGTCAAAACTCCTCTTTTTTAGGGTTTCTGAATGACGAGGAGTATATAGGCCAGAGGGGAGAGCCTGGAGTGGGCCAGGGGCTCCAGGCGCCCTCCCGGCGCGGCCAGGGTGGGAGCCGCGCCAGGTGGCCGCCTGGGCACCCTGTGGCCCCCCTCTGGTTGCTCTTTTGCGTATCTTCGTGATCCTTCTGGAAAATACCCTCCGTCGATTTTCAGGTAATTTGGAGGTATTCTTCTTCAGCAACTCAGCGTCCACTTTTTACTGCTGAATCCTTCGTCTGCTGCTTCGGCACCGGAAAGTTGCAAACTATGTAAAATAGGCCAAAACAACATAAGAACATCATCGTAATGTGAAATATATCAATGAATAAGGATGAATTACGATATAAAATAGTGATGCATTTTGGACATATCAGGTGCCTCGGGCATCCCCAAGCTTAGGCTCTTGCCATTCTTTGTTCCATAGAACATCAAATCTTTACACAAAACTTGAAAACTTCATAACACAAAACTTAACAAAAATCTCGTGAGCTCCGTTAGTATAAGAAAACAAACCACCACTTTAAGGTACTGTAATGAACTCATTATTTGTTTATATTGGTGTTAAACCTACTGTATTCCAACTTATCTATGATTCATACCCCCCCCCCATACTACTCATAGATTCATCAAAATAAGCAAACAACACACGAAAAACAGAATCTCTCAAAAACAGAACAGTGTGTAGAAATCTGTAACTTTCGAATACTTCTGTAACTCTAAAAAAATTGTAATAAATTGGTGGACGTGAGGAATTTTTCTATTAATAATCTGAAAAAGAACCAACTTAAAAGCCCTCTCCAGTAAAAATATGGTAGCTAATCTCGTGATTGCTAAAGTTTTTGTTTTCTACAACATGATCACATAAACTTCACCCAAGTCTTACCAAAGGTTCTACTTGGCACAAACACTAATTAAAACACAAAACCTCATCTAAACAGAAGCTAGATGTATTATTTATTGCTAGACAAAATCAAAAACAAATAAAATAAAATTGGGTTGCCTCCCAACAAGCGCTATCGTTTAACACCCCTAGCTAGGCATGATACAAGAATAGATCTAGGTATTGCTATCTTTGGTAGGCAATCCATAAGTGACTCTCATAATAGATTCATAAGGTAATTTGATTTTCTTTCTAGGAAATTGTTCCATGCCTTTCCTTAATGGAAATTGAAATCTAATATTTCATTCCTTCATATTAGTAATTGCACCAATTGTTCTAAGAAAAGGTCTACCAAGAATAATAGGACATGAAGGATTGCAATCTATATCAAGTACGATGAAATATACATGCACACAATTCCTATTTGCAACAATAAGAATGTCATTAATCCTTCTCATAGGTTTATTAATGGTAGAATCCGCAAGATGCAAATTTAAAGAGCAATCATCAATTTAATGGAAACCTACCATATCACACAAAGTTTTTGGAATTGTGGAAACACTTGCACCCAAATCACACAAAGCATAGCAATCATGATCTTTAATCTTAATTTTAAAAGTATGTTCCCACTCATCATAAAGCTTTCTAGGGATAGAAACTTGTAATTCAAGTTTTTCTTCATAAGATTGCATTAAGCATCAACTATGTGTTTGGTAACAGCTTTATTTTGCCTATAAGCATGCGGAAAATTTAGCACGGATTGCAACAAGGAAATACAATCTATTAAAGAGCAATTATCATAATTAAATCCCTTGAAATCCAAGATAGTGGGTTCATTGCTATGTAAAGTTTTGACCTCTCCAATTCCACTTTTAACACTTTTAGCATCAAGATCTAAAAACTCTGAGTCATTGGGACGCCTTTTAACTAAAGTAGACTCATTTCCAGTCCCATCTTTATCAAAATTCATACTAGAGAACAAGGATTTAATAGGAGACACATAAATTACTTTCAGAGATTCATCTTTATTATCATGAAAACTAGAAGTACACACTTTCACAAAGCAATCTCTTTTGGCACACATCCTAGTTGTTCTTTCCTTGCACTCATCAATGGAAATTCTCATGGATTTGAGAGACTCGTTGATATCATGCTTAGGTGGAATAGATCCAAGTTTCAAAGAATCAACATCGAGCGAAATTCTATCCACGTTCCTAGCCAACTCATCAATCTTAAGCATTTTTTCTTCAAGCAAAGCATTGAAATTCTTTTGCGAATTCATAAATTCTTTAACACTAGTCTCAAATTCATAGGGCATCTTATTAAAAATTTCTATAAGAGTTGTTGTAGGAATTACCATAATTATTAGAGGAATTACTAGGGAAAGGCCTAGAATTAAAGTTTCCTCTATATGTGTTGTTACCAAAAATATTCCTACCAACAAAATTTGCATCCAAAGATTCATTATTATTCTCAATCAATGTGGACAAAGGCATATCATTAGGATCAGAAGAAGCACTCTTAGTAGAAAATAATTTCATAAGTTCATCCATCTTTCCACTCAAAACACAAATCTCTTCAATAACATGTACTTTTTTACTAGTAGATCTTTCTGTGTGCCATTGAGAGTAATTAACCATAATATTATCTAGGAGTTTAGTAGCTTCTCCTAAAGTGATTTCCATGAAAGTGCCCCCCGCGGCCAAATCTAAAAGATTTCTAGAAGCAAAATTCAATCCAGCATAAAAGTTTTGTATAATCATCCATAAGTTCAAACCATGTGTAGGGCAATTACATATCATTAATTTCATCATCTCCCAACCTTGTGCAACATGCTCATGATCAAGTTGCTTAAAATTCATAATATCGTTCCCAGGAGAGATAGTATTAGCGGGAGGAAAATACTTAGAGATAAAGGCATCTTTGCACTTATTCCATGAATCAATACTATTTCTAGGAAAGAAGAGAACCAAGTTTTAGCACGATCTCTAAGCGAAAAAGGAAATAGCTTCAATTTGACAATTTCATTATATGCATCTCTCTTCTTTTGCATATCGCACAAATTAACAAAGTTGTTTTGATGGGTAGCAGCATCTTCACTAGGAAGGCCAGAGAATTGATCTTTCATAACAAGATTTAATAGAGCAGCATTGATCTCACAAGATTCAGCATCTATAATAGGAGCAATCGGAGTGCTAATAAAATCATTATTGTTGGTATTGGAGAAGTCACACAATTTGGTATTGTCTTGGGCCATAGTGACAAGCAGGCAATCCAATACACAAGCAAACAAGAAGCGAGCGAAAAGAGGCAAACGGAAAAAGGGCGAATAAAACGGCAAGGGTGAAGTGGGGGAGAGGAAAACAAGAGGCAAATGGCAAATAATGTAGTGTGAGGGATAAGTATTTGTGATACGTACTTGCTATATAACTTTTGTGTAGATCTCCCCGGCAACGGCGCCAGAAATTGGATAGTTGATGGGAGATCAAATCTTAAGTTAACTTGGCGTGAGTCTCCCCGGCAACGGCGCCAGAAATTCTTCTTGCTACTTCTCGAGCTTGCGTTGTATTCGCTCGAAGAGGAAAGGGTGATGCAGCACAGTAGCGTAAGTATTTCCCTCAATTTTTGAGAACCAAGGTATCAATCCAGTAGGAGCCACGCGCGAGTCCCTCGTACCTGCACAAACAAATAAGAACCTTGTAGCCAACGTGATAAAGGGGTTGTCAATCCCTTCACGGTCACTTTCAAAAGTGAGATCTGATAGAGATGAGAAGATAATATTTTTGGTATTTTTGTTATAGATTGAAAGTAAAGAAAGCAAAATAAAATAACAGCAACAGAAATTGGACAGTTGACGGGAAACTAATATGATGGAAGGTAGACCCAGGGGCCATAGGTTTCGCTAGTGGCTTCTCTCATGATAGCAGATTTCTACGGTGGGTGAACAAATTACTGTCGAGCAATTGATAGAAAAGCACATAGTTATGAGAATATCTAGGCATGATCATTGTATATAGGCATCACGTCCGTGACAAGTAAACCGAAACGATTATGCATCTACTACTATTACTCCACACGTCGACCGCTATCCAGCATGCATCTAGAGTATTAAGTTCATAAGAGCAGAGTAACGCCTTAAGCAAGATGACATGATGTAGAGGGATAAACTCAAGCAATATGATATAAACCCATCTTTTTATCCTCGATGGCAACAATACAATATGTGCCTTGCAGCCCCTGCTGTCACTAGGAAAGGACACCGCAAGATTGAACCCAAAACCAAGCACTTCTCTCATTGCAAGAACTATCGATCTAGTAGGCCAAACCAAACCGAAAATTCAAAGAGACTTGCAAGGATATTTAAATCATGCATAAAAGATTTCAGAAAAGAATCCAATATTATTCATAGATAATCTTGAACATAAACCCACAATTCATCGGATCTCGACAAACACACCACAAAAGGAATTACATCGAATAGATCTCCTTGAAGATCGAGGAGAACTTGGTATTGAGATCCAAAGAGAGAGAAGAAGCCATCTAGCTAATAACTATGGACCCGAAGGTTTGTGGTAAATTACTCATAACTCATCGGAGAGGTTATGTTGTTGATGTAGAAGCCCTCCATGATCGATGCCCCCTTCGGTGGAGCTCCGGAACAGGCCCCAAGATGGGATCTCACGGGTACAGAAGGTTGCGGTGGTGGAATTAGGGTTTCGTGGTGCTCCTCGATGGTTTCAGGGTACGTACGTATATATAGGAGGAAGAGGCACGCCAAGGGAGCCACGAGGAGCCCACGAGGGTGGGGGGCGCGCCGCGCGCCCCCTGCCCTCGTGGTCACCTTCTTCGCTTCATGTCGTGTACTCCAAGTCTTCCGTGTTGATATTGTTCAAAAAACAACTCTCCCAAATGTTTCGTTTCGTTTGGACTCCGTTTGATATTCCTTTTCTGCGAAACAGTGAAATAGGCAAAAAACAACAATTTGCACTGGGCCTTGGGTTAGTAGGTTAGTCCCAAAAATTATATAAAAGTGTATAATAAGGCCCATTAAACATCCAAAACAGATAATATAATTGTTGGAAATATGCCCTAGAGGCAATAATAAAATGGTTATTATTATATTTCCTTCTTCATGATAATTGTCTGTTATTCATGCTTGAATTGTATTATCCGGAAATAGTGATACATGTGTGAATACATAGACCACAACGTGTCCCTGGTAAACCTCTAGTTACTAGCTCGTTGATCAACAGATGGTTACGGTTTCCTGACCATGGACATTGGATGTCATTGATAACGAGATCACATCATTAGGAGAATGATGTGGTGGACAAGACCCATTCCTAAGCCTAGCACAAGATCGTGTAGTTCGTAATGCTAAAGCTTTTCCAATGTCAAGTATCTTTTCCTTAGATCATGAGGTTGTGCAACTCCCAGATTCCGTAGGGACACTTTAGGTGTGCCAAACGTCACAACGTAATTGGGTGGCTATAAAGGTACACAACGGGTATCTCTGAATGTATCTGTTGGGTTGGCACGAACAGAGACTGGGATTTGTCACTCCGTATGACGGTGAGGTATCTCTGGGCCCACTCGGTAAGACATCATCATAATGAGCTCAATGTGATTAAGGATTTGGTCACGGGATGATGTATTAAGGAACGAGTAAAGAGACTTGCCATGACGAGATTGAACAAGGTATTGGTATACCGACGATCGAATCTCAGGCAAGTACTATATCGATAGGCAAAGGGAATTGTATACGGGATTGATTGAATCCTTGACATCGTGGTTCATCCGATGAGATCATCGAGGAGCATGTAGGAACCAACATGGGTATCCAGATCCCGTTGTTGGTTATTGACCGGAGAGTCGTCTCGGTCATGTCTACGTGTCTCCCGAACCCGTAGGGTCTACACACTTAAGGTTCGGTGACGCTAGGGTTGTAGAGATATATGCATGCGGTAACCCGAATGTTTTTCAGAGTCCCGGATTAGATCCCAGACGTCACGAGGAGTTTCGGAATGGTTCGGAGGTAAAGATTTATATATAGGAAGTCCAGTTTCGGCCATCGGGAGAATTTCGGGGGTCACCGGTATTGTACCGGACCACCGGAAGGGTCCCGGGGGTCCACCGGGTGGGGCCACCTATCCCGGAGGGCCCCATGTGCTGAAAGGGGAAGGGAACGAGTCCATAGTGGGCTGGTGCACCCCTTGGGCCTTCCCGTGCGCCTAGGGCTGGAAACCCTAGGGGTGGGGGCGCCCCACTTGCTTGGGGGGCAAGTCCCCCCCAAGCCGCCGCCCCCCTAGGAGATTGGATATCCTAGGGCCGGCGCCTGATACGTCCAAAACGTATCTATAATTTCTGCTTGCTCCATGCCACTTTTGGGTGATATTGCTATGATATTCATACACTTCCATACACTTTTGATCATATTTGGACTAACCTACTAATCCAGTGCACCCCGGTGCCAGTTTCTGTTTTCGACTGTTTTTGTATTTCAGGTTTTCACGTTACGAGAACTGCCAGGAAAAATCCAGAAAAATTATATAAAAAATCAGCGTTCCAGAACCTACCTTGCGCCCGAAGGACAGCCGGGGGGGCCACCAGGGCTACAGGCGGTCTGGCGGCGCCCCCCCTGGGCCGCGCCGGGGGGGCGCCTGGGCCCCCCGAGCCCCGTCTGGTGCCCCCCTTCGGCATATATTTAGAGCGTCCTTCGAAACCCTCGGGACGGGAACTCTTTTTCGCGATCTCATCTCTGTTCCGCCGCCGCCGCCGCTTCCAAGATCGGGAGCACCAGGAGAACTCTTCCCGGCACCCTGCCGGAGGAGAGGATCACCATCGGGAGCCTCTCCACCACCATGGACGCCTCCCGGATGAGTTGTGAGTAGTCTCCCTTGGACCATGAGTCCATGACCAGTAGCTATGTGATGTTCTCCTCCCGTTCTTGTGCTTCACTAATTAGTCCTCGTGAGCTGCCCTACATGATCGAGGCACATATGTAATCCTTATGCTGTTGCTATGATGAGTTTGCTGGGATCCGATGGATTATGAGATTATGTTCAGATTGTTCTTGAGTAATATATTTGATCTACCTCTTTTATATTTATGTTCATAAGTAATTCTTGCATGTTCTCCGTTGTTATTTATTGCTTTGGCTAAGTAATACATAGTGACTCCAAGAGGGAACGTTATGCTTGATTGTGGGTTCATGCCCCTCGATGACTAGCTTGAGTGACAGAAACATGAGTCTAGGGGATGTGCTGTTGCCACAAGGGGGAAAACAACGGTGCTTGTGCCCGCGGGTGCAAGGATTGTTTACTTTACGCAAAGTTCTTTTAATGCAGTTGTCCGTTGCTTTGAGTTTACACTATGGGTGGGACTCGCAACTTAATACCAGCGAGATGTTCTGGATAGATATCTCAAGGTGGATGATTAGTAGTAGATATTGATGGATTTCAGTCTACTTACTTTGGTGTACCGCCCATGCTTTGAACCTCAACCTTTCTTGCAATGTAGTCAGCATTGGTTTGCGTTCGTGGTCCTGTCAATTGCCGAGCTGTAATTCGTTTACCTCACATAGTTGTTTTATCGTCTTTTGGGAGAGAGACATCACTAGTGAACATCATGAGACTCCGGTCCATATTACCATCATTGATCACATCCGCTATTTACTTTTTGCTTTTACTTACTATTGCAAACATTATCTATCACTACTATCATTTGTGTTTAATCCTTTGTGAACTACAAGGCCGGAGGGATTGACAACCTCTCTGTACTCGTTGGGAGCAAAGTTATTTGTATCTGTGTGCAGGTCCATGTTGATTGCTAATCCGGCGCCGTTAGCAGTTGACACCTACTTGTTGAACCTAGGAGTCTCTGGGGATTCGATCCTTGGCATCTTTGCTAAGGGAAAAACTTCCACAACACTGCATCTTACACCTTCCACTTGGGGTAACCAACGAGGGGTTAGAGGCCCATCAAGGAGTTTTTCTGGCGCCGTTGCCGGGGACTCCACTCTTCAGGATAGGAGAGTTGCACGCTATCTTTTACCTTTGCTTTTTAGTCTTGTTAGTTTACCTTTCAGTTTTTGCTTTAGTATCCTTTATCGAAAATCACAAAAATAGTTATCTTGCTTGCTTGCTACTATGGGTTCCACCAAGAACACCAAGTTGTGTGACTTCACTAGTCACAACAACGATGACTT
The DNA here is from genome assembly GCA_902687465.1 of Secale cereale. Classification (NCBI taxonomy): domain Eukaryota; kingdom Viridiplantae; phylum Streptophyta; class Magnoliopsida; order Poales; family Poaceae; genus Secale; species Secale cereale. Next base: position 445,443,404 of record LR738713.1, on the reverse strand, counting down.
TATCAGCACACCGATCACTACACCTGCCACTTCAGCACCTTCAGATGAAATTAAACCTGCTTTACTGAACTTAGTCATGAAAGATCAATTCTCCGGTGCTGGAGATGATGCTGCTTTACACTTAAACAACTTTGTTGAACTTTGTGATATGAAAAAGTACCAAGAAATAGATGGTAATATTGTTAAGCTCAAGCTTTTTCCTTTCTCCTTGAGAGGAGGAGCTAAAATATGGTTTCAGTCTTTGCCTAGAAATAGCATAGATTCATGGGACAAGTGCAAAGATGCTTTTATCGGAAAATACTATCCACCTGCTAAAATTATCCAACTTAGAAGTAACATAATGAATTTTAAACAATTGGATAATGAACACGTTGCCCAAGCTTGGGAACGTATGAAATCTCTTATCAAGAACTGCCCTACTCACGGTTTGACTACTGGTATGGTTATCCAAACTTTTTATGCAGGCTTGAACTTTACCTCGCGGAACTTGTTAGATTCGGCCGCGGGAGGAACTTTTGTGTCAACTACACTTGGTGTTGCCATGAAGCTTCTCGATGAGATGATGACCAACTATTCCCAATGGCACACCGAACGCGCTCCAACGGGTAGGAAGGTAAACTCTGTCGAGGAGATTTCCTCCTTAAATGAAAAAGTTGACTTAATCATGTCTCTACTTTCGAAGCAATCTACTGTTGATCCTCGTGATGTTCCTTTAAATTCTTTGATTGCTCAATAACAAGTAGATGTGAACTTTATCTCTAGAAACAATTTTAACAACAATGCTTATAGGAGTAACTTTGGTAGCAATCCTAGACCGTTCCCCTCTAATTCTTATGGGAACAACAATGCTTATCCTATCACCAAGAACTCCACTACTGAACTAGAGATTTTGCTTAAAGATTTCATCACTACCCAAAAAGCCTTTAATAAGAGTGTAGAAGAAAAACTACATAAACTAGACGATCTTTCTTTTAAGGTAGACCATTTAGCCAATGAGGTAAAATTGCTAAATATTAAAACTTCTCCTCTTGAGGAGAGGGAAGTCACTCCTATAAATGCTATTCAAGTGCAAATTAATGAAAACATTAGGATGATGGCTAAACTTAAAGAGAGATGGGCTAGAGAAAGGGAGGAAGAGGATAGAATTAAGAGCCTTCCTACCCACCACACTGTTGCTACTATCCAAGTTGTTGAGGATATCCAAACTCTTAGCACCCAATGTACTCCTGGTCCCAATGGACCTATTAATGGTGATGCTATGACTATAGAAACTACCAAACAAATGAACCTAAAGGACACCACTACCACTTTACTTGATGCTAATGACCTTGATTGTGATAATTGCACTCTTACCGAAGTTATTGATTTCCTTCACAAGATGTCTAGAGACCCCCGCACTAGCACGCTTAACCTTGCCTTCACGGAGCATATCACTAATGCTCTCATCAAAGCTAGGGAGGAGATACTTAGAGTAGAAGCCTCCATACCTAGAAAGCTAGAATATGGTTGGGATCCTATGATAAAAATTAAATTGAATGACTTCTCTTGCTATGCATTATGTGATGTTGGAGCTAGTACCTCTGTTATGCCCAAAAGAATATATGATATGCTTAAATTGAAACCTTATGATTCTTGTTCTTTTGGTGTTCGTCTCGTTGATTCTTCCATAAAGAAACCTTTGGGGAGGATCGACGATGTTCTTATCGTTGTCAATGACAACTATGTTCCCGTTGATTTTACTATTATGGATATTGAATGTGATCCTTCATGTCCAATTATTTTGGGACGTCCCTTTTTACGCACCGTTGGTGCTATCATTGACATGAAAGAGGGTAATATAAAATTTCAGTTTCCTCTCAAAAAAGGGATGGAACACTTCCCTCGAAAGAAGATCAAGTTACCTTTTGAGTCCGTTGTGCGGGCTAGCTATTCTTTTACTCTTGATAAAACTTGATCTATATGCATTATGCCTAGCTTAAAGGCATAAAAGAAAGCGCTTTTGGGAGGCAGCCCACATGAATAAATTTTTATATTTTGCTTTTGTTGTGTCTTGATTTTGTTTACTGCTGTAGCATCATCATTGTATCTTTGCTTTTCATATTTGTGCCAAGTATAGCCTCTGATTGCTAGACAGTTCAAAAGTTGTGAGGTGCTGTCCAGGAAACAGATTATGTCCTTGGATAGAAAAATTCGTATAAAATCACCAGATCATCTTTTTGGTCTGAATTTTTTTGAAAGCGTTCCCTATATAATTGTCTTTCGTGCGTCTGTTCTGAGTTTTTTTATTTGAGTTGCAGAAGTGCCCCGAACAAATCAATTACTACCTGCTGTTCTGTTTTTCACAGATTCTGTCCTATTTTGCCTTTCCTTCATTTTGAAAACCAAGAGCTTGCTTTTTCTTTGCAAAAACCTTTTGGCAATCTTGAGAAACATTAGACCTTCAAGAATATCTTTATTTCCAGCAAGGTATAATTATTTTATTAAGGGTACTAACCTCGCTAATCAGATTATGATGAGTTATGTATGAAGGGAGTTTTCAAGTGTGCGAGGGAAGATGATAAAAAGATTCAGGAGTGTCAAGCGCTCAAGCTTGGGGATGCCCCCGTGCACCCCCAAGAAATATTCAAGGAGACTCAAGCGTCTAAGCTTGGGGATGCCCCCGTGCATCCCCTTCTCCATCAACATTATCAGTTCGTCTTTCGTTTCGCTATATTTTTATCACTTCATGTGTTATGTGCTATGCTTGGAGCGTCTTGCTTTTAGTTTTCTTTTTAGTTTTTCATAACGAGTCGGAACTCAGATTTCTTTATGTGGGAGAGAAACACGCTCCACTTCTACCTAGAACATAACATAGAATTTTCATGTCTATCTTTGTTGTGTGTGTTCTTCGTCTTTTAAATAGCTACAATCATGCTCTGCTCTTAGTATTCATGCTTATCTTTTCAAAGAGCTTTTGTTTAGTTGGTTGCTTGAACTCTCTTTAATTATCATGCTTATCTTATTAAGAGAGTTTGCTTCCGTTGCATTGGTTAATATGTCTATGATAAATATGCTACGTGCATAATGGCGCTTAGTAGTTCAGGTTTTCTTATGGTTAGTCTCAAATAGCTGGGGGATTCCCAATGTGTCATTGGAGTACCAACTTGATTTGTTTGCCGATGATGTGGTATGGTTTAGTAATATCTTCCTTCGAGAATTTATTTTGATTGACTTGGCGTATGCTCACACATATTTAAGACTGTAAAGAAAGTCTGTCAAGCCTTGATGATCTTTTATTTCTGAGTAGCGATATAACTACCATGCCTGATTCAATATTGCTTTGTCGCTCTGCATGATTATGACCGTCATTGCTCTCTTAGTTGGTCGCTTCCAGTCTTTTGCTAACCTCCACCTATACTAAGCAGACTAACTTTGCAATACATAGCTCATGGGAAAGTAGCTTAAAAACTATTGTGGTAAAGAATATGTTGCTTATGTATCTTATTTCTTATAAGTTGCTTGCTGAGCGGTAACCATGTTTCTGGGGACGCCATCAACTGTCACACTTTTGTAGAATATCATGTGAGTTGCTATGCATGTTCGTCTTGTCTGTAGTAAGGGTGATTTGCCATGGGTTGAATGAGTATGCATATTGTTAGAGAAGAACATTAGGCCGCCAACCAAAGCCATGTATCATGGTGGAAGTTTTAGCTTGGACAGTAATCCTCAATCTCTTATGAGAATATGCTTATGCATTGAAGAGGAGTCCATTATCTATTTTCTATGTTGTCCCGGTATGGATGTCCTCAAGTTGAGATCTATCAAAAACGAGAAATCAAATGCGATTTATCTCCTTGGACCTTTGTACAGGTGGCATAGAGGTACCCCTTTGTGACACTTGGTTGAAACATATGTAATGCAATGATAACCCATGGAAATCCGAGCTAATTAGGACAAGGTGCGAGCACTATTGGTATTCGATGCATGAGGCTTGCAACTTATAGGATGTCTTATGCATGACACATATGAAGTACTACTACCGTTGAAAAAATTGCTTCTATGTTTTTAAAATTAAAAGCTCTAGCACATAACCATTCTTTTACTTTTATGTTGAGTCTCCACCATCTTTCTTCAAGCACCAACTACTGAGAGCATGATTGTCATTCTGAGTATAATGTGCATTGTCCCAAAGTAGCATTGTCTTTTGCATGATTGTGATATCGTTATTTCTGAAATCATTGTATCTAGTCATCACTTAAACCTTGAAGGTGCCCCTGCATTTATGTTTTGCTTCACTAAAGGGGGCAAGCTAGATATCACTTTATCATATTTGCACATCATGTTCATTGCAAATCTTCTTGATGTTTCAGTTTCATATTGTAAAACTTTCAGTCATTTGTGATTTTCTCATGAGGCAACTTAATTACTATGGAATCATTGTCTCAGTAAGCTTTTGTCATATGACTATGAATAAGTCCTATATGGTTAATAGCATGTCACCACAGAAATTATTCTTGTTATCATTTACCTACTCGAGGACGAGCAGGAATTAAGCTTGGGGATGTTGATACGTCCAAAACGTATCTATAATTTCTGCTTGCTACATGCCACTTTTGGGTGATATTGCTATGATATTCATACACTTCCATACACTTCTGATCATATTTGGAATAACCTACTAATCCAGTGCACCCCGGTGCCAGTTTCTGTTTTCGGCTGTTTTTGTATTTCAGGTTTTCACGTTACGAGAACTGCCAGGAAAAATTCAGAAAAATTATATAAAAAATCAGCGTTCCAGAACCTACCTTGCGCCCGAAGGACAGCCGGGGGGGCCACCAGGGCTCCAGGCGCCCTGGCGGCGCCCCCCCCCCCCTTGGGCCGCGCCGGGGGGGCGCCTGGGCTCCCCGAGCCCCGTCTGGTGCCCCCCTTCGGCATATATTTAGAGCGTCCTTTGAAACCCTCGGGACGGAAACTCTTTTTCACGATCTCATCTCTGTTCCGCCGCCGCCGCCGCTTTCAAGATCGGGAGCACCAGGAGAACTCTTCCCGGCACCCTGCCGGAGGGGAGGATCACCATCGGGAGCCTCTCCACCACCATGGACGCCTCCCGGATGAGTTGTGAGTAGTCTCCCTTGGACCATGAGTCCATGACCAGTAGCTATGTGATGTTCTCCTCCCGTTCTTGTGCTTCACTAATTAGTCCTCGTGAGCTGACCTACATGATCGAGGCACATATGTAATCCTTATGCTGTTGCTATGATGAGTTTGCTGGGATCCGATGGATTATGAGATTATGTTCATATTGTTCTTGAGTAATATATTTGATCTACCTCTTTTATATTTATGTTCATAAGTAATTCTTGCATGTTCTCCGTTGTTATTTATTGCTTTGGCCAAGTAATACGTAGTGACTCCAAGAGGGAACGTTATTCTTGATTGTGGGTTCATGCCCCTCGATGACTAGCTTGAGTGACAGAAACATGAGTCTAGGGGATGTGCTGTTGCCACAAGGGGGAAAACAACGGTGCTTGTGCCCGCGGGTGCAAGGATTGTTTACTTTACGCAAAGTTCTTTTAATGCAGTTGTCTGTTGCTTTGAGTTTACACTATGGGTGGGACTCGCAACTTAATACCAGCGAGATGTTCTGGATAGATATCTCAAGGTGGATGATTAGTAGTAGATATTGATGGATTTCGGTCTACTTACTTTGGCGTACCGCCCATGCTTTGAACCTCAACCTTTCTTGCAATGTAGTCAGCATTGGTTTGCGTTCGTGGTCCTGTCAATTGCCCAGCTGTAATTCGTTTACCTCACATAGCTGTTTTATCGTCTTTTGGGAGAGAGACATCACTAGTGAACATCATGAGACTCCGGTCCATATTACCATCATTGATCACATCCGCTATTTACTTTTCGCTTTTACTTACTATTGCAAACATTATCTATCACTACTATCATTTGCGTTTAATCCTTTGTGAACTACAAGGCCGGAGGGATTGACAACCTCTCTGTACTCGTTGGGAGCAAAGTTATTTGTATCTGTGTGCAGGTCCACGTTGATTGCTAATCCGGCGCCGTTAGCAGTTGACACCTATTTGTTGAACCTAGGAGTCTCTGGGGATTCGATCCTTGGCATCTTTGCTAAGGGAAAAACTTCCACAACACTGCATCTTACACCTTCCACTTGGGGTAACCAACGAGGGGTTAGAGGCCCATCAGCGCCCCCCCAGGACCCCTATATATAGTGGGGGGAGGGAGGGCAGCCGCACCCCATGCCCTGGTGCCTCCCTCTCCCTCCCGTGACACCCCTTCCTCCTCCAGTGCTGCTTGGCGAAGCCCTGCTGGAACACCGCTGCATCCACCACCACGCCGTCGTGCTGCTGGATCTTCATCAACCTATCCTTCCCCCTTGCTGGATCAAGAAGGAGGAGACGTCGCTGCTCCGTATGTGTGTTGAACGCGGAGGTGCCGTCCGTTCGGCGCTAGGATCATCGGTGATTTGGATCACGACGAGTACGACTCCATCATCCACGTTCTCTTGAACGCTTCCGCTCGCGATCTACAAGGGGATGTAGATGCACTCCCCTCTCCCTCGTTGCTAGATGACTCCATAGATTGATCTTGGTGAAGAGTAGAATTTTTTTGATTTCTTCTATGTTCCCCAACAATAATAGCATGGAACAATCAAAAATTATAGATACATTGGAGACATATCAAGCCGCAGGAGGGCGAGTGCGTCCTCCTCGCGACCCACGTCGACCGAGGTTTCTCTTTGCCTCTTCATCCTTTCTTTCGAGGTTTTTTGAACTTCTATGGCGCCTAGCTGCACCACTTTTCCCCCAACACCATTACATATCTTGCTGTCTTCATCTCTCTGTTTTAGAATTTCCTGGGATGTCGACCGCACTGGGGTCTGTTCAAACATATTTTCTCTTGCCGTTCTCAATCCGTCAAGAAAGCAAACATGATTGACGAGAAGACGCACGTGATCCAGATGTGCGGCAGCTTAGGCATTCAGACTAGGGGTAGGAGCACCTTTCCTTCCATGATTCTTCCCGAGTCGATTAGAGAATGGCAGTCGACCTGGTTCTACTGCAAGGACATCCCGACCCCTGGTCAGTCGACCGGTCTTCCTCCTTTCACCTTGGATCGAGTTAGTCAGCCTCCTACGGTGCTTGTGAGTCGGGCCGAGAAAGTAGAAGTAGATATGTTGGTCGAGTGAGTGGTTCAGCTAGTCCGCGACGGAGTGACTGGGATGGACCTGCTGGAGGTATTCCTAAGTCGACGGATTCAGCCCCTTCAAGCCCGCGATCATCCGATGTGGATGTACTCGGGTACCAATGGCACCGCTCGGGTCCACCCAGAGGAGATCACCGAGAAGACGGTGGAGCAGTGGTTGCGGAGCATGACAGGGAACAAGGACAACCCTAGGGGGACCAGGAGAGTCCGTCCATTCGACGCACATCATGAGCTGGACAAGGTTTGGCTTTTGCTACCGAATGAATTCTCTGTTTCAATTTGTAACTGCCTCTAAATCTGATTGTTGTTTGATCGACTCTTTGTCTTGCAGATTTATACTGAGATGTATTCGGTGCCCAATGGAGAGCAAGTCCAGGAGGGAGTGGAGGGTGTTGGCGAGGTCACCGACTAGAAGTCTGATGAGGAGACCGATGAGGAAAGCGAGGACTCGAGCAGTGGTGAAGAGGTTGAGTTGCCGCCTCGCATCGACAGGCGCTCCAAGCTGACCCACGATCCAGAAGGTGTGCGCGCCAAGACATCTCCCTCCAGTTCTCAGGTACAAAAGTGCACTCGGACGACTTCCCCTGGCCTGACTGAGAAGGCCCTGAAGCAGCCCAAGGTTGCGGCTTCAAAGCCCCGGAAGGCCCTGCCCAAGATCAAGGTGGACGTTCCGATTGCTCCCACATGAGTGTCACTCTTCCATGTTCTTCTCCTGTTCAGGAAATCTGATGCATCTTGTCAATTCATCTATCTGTTTGACCGAGTGTGTTCTGAAATCTTTAGTGCTACCGCTTCTGGGACCTCTATGGAGATCGACAAGGGCCACAATGACGAGGAGACTGCGCACATGGCCACCTCCAGTGCAGGTATAATTCTTCGATCGTGTCTTTACTTTTGTTCATCACTCTGTCAGTCGACTAAACATTCTTTTTGGTCAAATGTTTAGCAGCACCACCCAATGTTATTGAGTTGCCTGATGATGATGATGAGTATGTAGAAGTGCCTCGGAGGCACACAGGAAGGAGAGGCCGGAAGATGCCTGCTGCTTCGAACGCTCAGCAACAGGGAGACATGGCTCGGGCTACAGTTTCTTTTGACGTTCCTATGTCGACTGCTCATCCTTCTGCGCCGACTGCACAAGTTCCTGCCTCGTATGCGCAGCCCCAAGCTTCAGATCCTCTGGCTGCTCCGACTGCTTCATTGTCTTCACTCTTTGCTGCCCACCATGTCTTGGAGGACCCAATGAACGCAGCTAAGGAAGCCATTTGTCAAGCAGGTCTGATGATGGAGCAGATGAAGGCAGCGTATGAGGCCAGCATGGCTGCTTATAATGGCAGTTCAGCCCTTTGGACCAACGTCCAGGTGAGTCCTTTTCTGACTGACTGTTGTTCTGTTAGGATATTCTACCTGAAAACCACTGCTTTGTTCGTAAGATGATATTCCACCTGAAAACCGCTGCTTTGTTCGTAAGATGATATTCCACCCAGTGGGTGTTCTGGATTCTGCTATATAAGTCTTGTAATCCAATCGGACCGGTTGTGTTGATTGGACCAGTGGAGGCACGCAGACACCCACTGGGTGTAGTCCTCGAGGCCATGGTCGACTGTGGGCAGTCGGCTATGGTCTAAGAACTAACACAGTTGTTGTCTTTTGTACTCCTTCCACTCATACTTGACGGATCAAGCTGAGTGGGAACCAGTGGGGGCACGCCAAGTGCACTCACTGGGTGTAGTCCCCGAGACCATGGTCAACTGCTGGCAATCGGCTATGGTCTAAGAACAATTTGCAGCTCTCTTTTTTTCCACTAGTACAGGATGGATCGAGTCAAGTGGGAACCAGTGGGGGCACGCCAAGTGCACCCAATGGGTGTAGTCTCCGAGGCTACTGTTGAGTATTTGACTCGGCAGTAGTCTTAGAACTCTTTTGGCATAACACTTTGCTCTCTGTACCTCTCCGAGTGGAAACAACTGTCTTTATCCTTGTCGACTGACTTGCCTTTCTTGTTGATTGTAGAAATCTTGTGAGTTCGAGGCTCAGTTTGCGGATCTCGAGAAGAAGCAGATCCAACTTAATCTTGATCTGGGGCTGGCCAGGGAGAACTTGCAGAAAGCTAGAGATGAAGCATCTGGTATGAAAGGTACAAAATCTATCGAGTGTATTTGAATGAATGCATCCAGTGGAACACATTATCTTCGGGCTCATCTGTCTAGCATTATCTCTTGCGGATCAAATGAAGGCAGCCTTTGAGCAGAAGGATCTTGACTTGGCAGCGGCGCAGCAGAAAGCGCAGGAGAAAAGCAAACTTGCTGAGCAGAAGCTGGCTTCAGTCAGCAAGTTGGAAGAAGAAATTGCTAAACTGAAGATTGCCCTTGACGAGGCCAACAAAGAAGTGACGCGATTGAAGAAGGACAAGATGGCTCTCAACGACAAGGTTGGAGACCTCTCGCAGAAGAGGGACGGGTTGGAGACTTATCTGGGGGATCTTGCCAAAAAGATGTTCATCATGCTCGAAGGTATCTTCCTTTGTCAGACTGAATCTTAACTATCGACTCATAGCCCAACTGTCGACTCGCCATATCTCTCTATGTGCAGAATTCTGCCAAAACTTTGAGGAAGAGACTAGACGGATCGAGACGGGTCTGGACCCCGCCAACTCTCTCGTCAAGGATGAGGTTGCGTTGAACGTCTTGCAGCTGGAATCTCGTCTTACTAGCACCACTGGTTACCTTGCACAGCTGAAGGCGGTGATGTTGTGGATCGACACGGCGCTCTAGCAGGGAGTGGTTCTCGAGAACGACCTCGAGTGTCTGATGACTCGGCCTAATGAGATTCTCGGTCGAGTGCAAGAATGGAAGAAGTCATCTGCTCGGCGTGGCGCTGACGTGGCACTGTCTCTGGTCCGTGTCCATTGCTAGGAGGTCAAGGAAGAAAGGTTGGCTGCTCTCAAGGTTGCTAATACCAAGATGCTTCAATTTAAGTCATTCATGGAGACTTTCCTCGAAGCCGCCTGATACGTCTCCAACGTATCCATAATTTTTTATTGTTCCATGATATTATATATTATGTTTTGGATGTTTAATGGGCTTTATTATACACTTTTATATTATTTTTGGAACTAACCAACTAACCCAAGGCCCAGTGCAAATTGTTTTTTTTGCCTATTTCAGTGTTTCGCAGAAAAGGAATATAAAATGGAGTCCAAACGGAATGAAACCTTCGGAAGAGTTATTTTTGGAACAATATCAACACAGAAGACTTCGAGTACACGCCACGAAGCGAGAGAGGTGGCCACGAGGGCAGGGGCGCGCCCCCACCCTCATGGGCCCCCTCTGGCTCCCCTGACGTGCCTCTTCAGCCTATATATACTCTCATACCCTAAAAACATCGAGGCAATCGACGAAACCCTAATTCCACCGCCGTAACCTTATGTACCCGTGAGATCCCAACTTGGGGCATGTTCCGGAGCTCCGCCGGAGGGGGCATCGAGCACGGAGGGCTTCTACCTCAACACCATAGCCTCTCCAATGAGTTGTGAGTAGTTTACCACGGACCTTCGGGTCCATAGTTATTAGCTAGATGGCTTCTTCTCTCTCTTTGGATCTCAATACAAAGTTCTCCTCGATCTTCGAGGAGATCTATTCGATGTAATCTTTTTGCGGTGTGTTTGTCGAGACCGATGAATTGTGGGTTTATGATCAAGATTATCTATGAACAATATTGGATTCTATTCTGAAATCTTTTATGTATGATTATAATATCCTTGCAAGTCTCTTAGAATTATCGGTTTGGTTTGTCCTACTAGATCTATAGTTCTTGCAATGGGAGAAGTGCTTGGCTTTGGGTTCAATCTTGAAGTGTCATTTCCCAGTGACAGCAGGGGCAGCAAGGCACGTATTGTATTGTTGCCATCAAGGATAAAAAGACGGGGTTTATATCATATTGCTTGAGTTTATCCCCATGCATCATGTCATATTGTTTAAGGCGTTCCTCTGTTTTTATGAACTTAATATTCTAGATGCATGCTGGACAGCGGTCGATGTGTGGAGTAATGGTAGTAGATGCAGAATCGTTTCGGTCTACTTGTCACGGACGTGATGCCTACATACAATGATCATGCCTAGATATTCTCATAACTATGTGCTTTTCTATCAATTGCTCGACAGTAATTTATTCACCCACCGTAGAATTCTGCTATCATGAGAGAAGCCACTAGTGAAACATATGGCCCCCTGGTCTGTTCTCATCATATTAATCTTCCATCAACTATTTACTTTACCTTGCATTATTTACTTTTTCTCTATACCAAAAATACCAAAAATATTACCTTATCAGCTCTATCAGATCTCACTTTCGTAAGTGACCGAGAAGGGATTAACAACCCCTTTTATCGCATTGGCTGCGAGGTTCTTATTTGTTTGTGCAGGTGCGAGGGACTCGCGCGTGGTCTCCTACTAGATTGATACCTTGGTTCTCAAAAACTGAGGGAAATACTTACGCTACTATGTTGCATCACCCTTTCCTCTTCGAGGGAATACAACGCAAGCTCGATAAGTAGCAAGAAGAATTTCTGGCGCCGTTGCCGGGGAGACCCACACCAAGTCAAGTCAAGATTTGATCTCCCGTCAACTAGCCAATTTCTGGCGCCGTTGCCGGGGAGATCTTCGCAAAAGTCATATACCAAGTACCTATCACAAACCCTTATCCCTCGCATTACATTTTTTGTCTCTCGTTTTCCTCTCCCCCACTTCACCTTTGCCGTTTTATTCGCCCTTTTCCGTTCGCCTTTTTGTTTGCTTGTGTTGCCATGTGCCTTCTATTTTCGTGCATCTTTGCTTGTTAAAAATCTATTGATATGGATCCACTTAAAGTGTTCTACTTGGATCATCTTCGATCCTTATGCTCTCGTGCTGAAACCCCAACTAGCCTAGTTGATGGGAAATCTTTAGGTGAGCATGCTCATTTTCTGTGTCACCGTTTGTCTGAAAAAGGGAGACTCTTATGGGATCAAATAAACAGATTGTTGTGTTATGCTTGGAATCTTTGTGAAATTTGTGATTTTACTTGTTGCTCTAAGAACCCTAAAAACACCTCCCCTACCTATGTGAGTTTAATGATAATGAATTCTTATCTTCTTATGCAAATGGTCTTTATAGTTACTACGATATCGAACAAATTGAAGAATTTGTTGCTTTTAAGGGTGCTTATGAAGTTGCTTCTTTGATTGAAAAGTATGATATTACTCTCTACGAATCTGAAAATTTTGACATACTTAAATATTGCTTTGAAAACTATGCTCATAATGTCTATGTCAAAGAATTTATTGAAAGAATGACCGCTGCTTTGAAAGAAAATAATGATATGCATGAATCTATAGATAATTATGATTCCGGTGATTTGATTGAAATGTCCCTTGATGAACATGACGCTTGCTATTCTTGTGGCCATGATGCAAATATTTATGAAGATGAATTTGCTATAGTTATGTATGTTAAACAAGGGATCGTTGCTATTGCACCCATACTTGATAGTTCCTTCGATGAAAAGCATGATTGCAATGATGTTATTATAAATTCTCTTAAAGTAAATTGTGTTAATGATATGCAACACCTCAAGCTTGGGGATGCTAGTTTTGCTATGACTACTATTTGTTGCAATGATCATGATTGGGGTGATGCTTCTTACGATCTTGAAAACTTATTTAAGCCCCATGATATATATGAGATTGATAATAATGTTTGCAATAATATTGAAAGTGGGTTTGGAAAAGTGTCAACTTTAAATCCCACATATTTGGAGAATGCTCAATCTTATGATATTTTTGATAAAAGTGGGTTTGGAGAGGTCATGACTTTAGTTAATGTTAATCCCACTATTTTGGAAGAGTGACAACTTCGCATGCATGTGAATCGTATTGAGAATATGTTATGTGATAGCTATATTGTTTAATTTGCTTATGATCCTACATGCAATTATTATGAGAGAGGAAAATATGGTTGTAGAAATTTTCATGTTACTAAATTACCTCTCGTTATGTTGAGATTGTTATTGTTTCTTTCCTCTTTCTTGCATATGCTAGATCTTGCTTGTCTTGCTAATTTGTTTTCCTATAAAATGCCTATGCATAGGAAGTATGTTAGACTTAGATGTGTTTGCCACATGTTTTATGTTGTTCTCTTTGTGCTCCAATTCTTATCCTTCATGTGAGCATCATTGAATTCTCAAGCCTATCTTAATGGCTATAAAGAAAGAGCTTGTTGGGAGGCAACCCAATTTTATTTTATTTGCTTTTGCTTCTGTCTAGCAATAAATAGTACATCTAGCTTCTGTTTAGATGTGGTTTTGTGTTTTAATTAGCGTTTGTGCCAAGTAGAACCTTTGGGAAGACTTGTGTGAAGTTTATGCGATCATGTTGTAGAAAACAGAAACTTCATCGCTCACGAGATTAGCTACCATTTTTTACTGGAGAGTGCTTTTTAGTTGATTCTTTTTGCAGATGATTAATAGACAAATTCCTCACGTCCACCAATTTATTACAATTTTTTTAGAGTTACAGAAGTATTCCGAAGTTACAGATTGCTACAAACTGTTCTGTTTTTGACAGATTCTGTTTTTCATGTGTTGTTTGCTTATTTTAATGAAACTATGAGTAGTATTGGGGGTATGAATCATAGAGAAGTTGGAATATAGTAGGTTTAACACCAATATAAACAAAGAATGAGTTCATTATAGTACCTTTGAGTAGTGGTTTGATTTCTTAAACTAACGGAGCTCAAGAGATTTTTGGCTAAGTTTTGTGTTGTGAAGTTTTCAAGTTTTGGGTAAGGATTTGATGGACTATGGAACAAGGAGTGGCAAGATCCTAAGCTTGGGGATGCCCAAGGCACACCAAGGTAAGATTCAAGGACAACCAAAAGCCTAAGCTTGGGGATGCCCCGGGAAGGCATCCCCTCTTTCGTCTTCGTCTATCGGTAACTTTATTTGAGACTATATTTTTATTCACCACATGATATGTGTTTTGCTTGGAGCGTCATGTATGATTTGAGTCTTTGCTTTTTAGTTTTCCACAATCATCCTTGCTGGACACACCTTTTGAGAGAGATACACATGAATCGGAATTTATTAGAATTCTCTATGTGCTTCACTTATATCTTTTGAGCTAGATAGTTTTGCTCTAGTGCTTCACATATATCTTTTAGAGCACGGTGGTGGTTTTATTTTGTAGAGATTATTAATCTCTCATGCTTCACTTATATATTTTTTAGAGTCTTATAGAACAGCATGGTAATGTGCTTTGGTTATAAAACTAGTCCTAATATGATAGGCATCCAAGATGGAAATAGTAAAAACTTTCATATAAAGTGCATTGAATATTATGATAAGTTTGATACATGATGATTGTTTTGAGATATGAGGATGATGATATTAGAGTCATGCTAGTAGAGTAGTTGTGAATTTGAGAAATACTTGTGTTTAGGTTTGCAAGTCCCGTAGCATGCAAGTATGGTCACCGTTGTGTGACAAACTTGAAGCATGAGGTATTTCTTTGAGTGTCATCCTTTGTGTGGAGGCCGGGATCGCGCGATGGTTAACTCCTACCAAACCTTCCCCTGAGAGCATGCGTGTATTACTTTTTTTTTGATGACTTGTAGATTTTCGCAATGAGTATGTGAGTTCTTTATGACTAATGTTGAGTCCATGGATTATACACACTCTCACCCTTCCACCATTGCTAGCCTCTCTTGTACCGCGCAACTTTCGTCGGTACCATACACCCACCATATACTTTCCTCAAAATAGCCACCATACCTACCTATCATGGCATTTCCATAGCCATTCCAAGATATATTGCCATGCAACTCTCCACCGTTCCGTTCATATGACACGCTTCACCATTGTCATATTGCCATGCATGATCATGTAGTTGACATCGTATTTGTGGCTAGGCCACTATGCATAATTTTTCATACATGTCACTCTTGATTCATTGCACATCCCGGTACACCGCCGGAGGCATTCATATAGTGTCATACTTTGTTCTAGTATCGAGTTGTAAATCAATAGGAGTGTGATGATCATCATTATTAGAGCATTGTCCCAAATAAAAAAAGTAGAAAGAAAAAAAGAAAAAAAAGGAAAGGCCAAAAAAAGAGGCCAAAAAAGGAAAAAAATGAAAAAAGAAGAAAAAAGGGGGAAAGGGGGACAATGCTACTATCGTTTTCCACACTTGTGCTTCAAAGTAGCACCATGATCTTCATGATAGAGAGTCTCTTGTTTTGTCATTTTCATATACTAGTGGGAATTTTCATTATAGAACTTGGCTTGTATATTCCAACGATGGGCTTCCTCAAATGCCCTAGGTCTTCGTGAGCAAGCAAGTTGAATGCACATCCACTTAGTTTCTTTTGTTGAGCTTTCATACATTTTTAGCTCTAGTGCATCCGTTGCATGGCAGTCCCTACTCACTCACATTGATATCTATTGATAGGCATCTCCATAGACTGTTGATATGCCTAGTTGATGTGAGACCATCTTCCTCTTTTGTCTTCTCCACAACCACCACTCTATTCCACCTATAGTGCTATATCCATGGCTCACGCTCATGTATTGCGTGAAAGTTGAAAAAGTTTGAAAAAATTTAAGTATGAAACAATTGCTTGGCTGAAACCAGGGTTGTGCATGATTTGAGTATTTTGTGTAACGAAGATGGAACTTAGCCAAACTATATGACTTTGTAGGGATGAACTTTCCTTGGCCATGTTATTTTGAGAAGACGTGATTGCTTTGTTAGTATGCTTGAAGTATTATTATTCTTATGTCAATATTAAACTTTTGTCTTGAATCTTTCGGATCTGAACATTCATGCCACAATACAGAATATTACATTGACAATTATGTTGGTTAGCATTCCACATCAAAAATTATGTTTTTGTCATTTACCTACTTGAGGACGAGCAGGAATTAAGCCTGGTGATGCTTGATACATCTCCAAGGTGTCTATAATTTTTTATTGTTCCATGCTATTATATATTCTATTTTGGATGTTTAACGGGCTTTATTATACACCTTTCTATTATTTTTCGGACTAACCTACTAACCCAAGGCCCAGTGCAAATTGATTTTTTTTGCCTATTTCAGTGTTTCGCAGAAAAGGAATATCCAATGGAGTCCAAACGGAATGAAACCTTCGGGAGAGTTATTTTTGGAACAATATCAACACAAAAGACTTGGATTACACGCCAGGAAGCGAGAGAGACGGCCACGAGGGCAGGGGCGCCCCCCCCCCCCACCCTCGTGGGCCCCCTCTGGCTCCCCTAACGTGCCTCTTCAGCCTATATATACTCGCATACCCCAAAAACATCGAGGCAGTCGACGAGACCCTAATTCCATTGTCGTACCTTCTCTACCCGTGAGATCCCATCTTGGGGCCCGTTCCGGAGCTCCACCGGAGGGGGCATCGATCACGGAGGGCTTCTAGATCAACACCATAGCCTCTCCGATGAGTTGTGAGTAGTTTACCACAGACCTTCGGGTCCATAATTATTAGCTAGATAACTTCTTCTCTCTCTTTGGATCTTAATACAAAGTTCTCCTCGATCTTCGAGGAGATCTATTCGATGTAATCTTTTTGCGGTGTGTTTGTCGAGATCCGATGAATTGTGGGTTTATGATCAAGATTATATATGAACAATATTGGATTTTTTTTCTGAAATCTTTTATGTATGATTATAATATCCTTGCAAGTATCTTCGAATTATCGGTTTGGTTTGGCCTACTAGATCTATAGTTCTTGCAATGGGAGAAGTGTTTGGCTTTGGGTTCAATCTTGTGGTGTCCTTTCCCAGTGGCAGCAAGGCACGTATTATATTGTTGCCATCGAGTATAAAAAGATAGGGTTTATATCATATTGCTTGAGTTTATCCCTCTACATCATGTCATCTTGCTTAAGGCGTTACTCTGTTCTTATGAACTTAATGCTCTGGATGCATGCTGGATAGTGGTCGATGTGTGGAGTAATATTAGTAGATGCAGAATCATTTCGGTCTACTTGTCACGGACGTGATGCCTATATACAATGATCATGCCTAGATATTTTCATAACTATGCGCTTTTCTATCAATTGCTCAATAGTAATTTGTTCACCCACCGTAGAATTCTGCTATCATGAGAGAAGCCACTAGTGAAACCTATGGCCCCGGGGTCTATTCTCATCATATTAATCTTCCATCAACTATTTACTTTACCTTGCATTATTTAATTTTTCTCTATACCAAAAATACCAAAAATATTACCTTATCATCTCTATCAGATCTCACTTTCGTAAGTGACCGAGAAGGGATTGACAACCCCTTTTATCGCGTTGGCTGCGAGGTTCTTATTTGTTTGTGCAGGTGGGAGGGACTCGCGCGTGGTCTCCTACTGGATTGATACCTTGGTTCTCAAAAACTGAGGGAAATACTTACGCTACTGTGCTGCATCACCCTTTCCTCTTCGAGGGAATACAATGCAAGCTCGAGAAGTAGCACCGCTACTCGCATTGCTGACGGAATCGACCTGGACGAATATGTCGCGCCCGCAAGCCCTCCTCCTCCTGGGGAGTGAACAAACTTTACATCCTAATTTAATTTGCCTCCTAATGCCGAGTAGTTTTGTGACTGTTAAACTCTTTCGGGCTTGATGCCTGGTACCTCTATCCGAACCTTGCGGGATTTATCCGAACTATATTTCCTTTGGAATATGTTTGCTTTGCTTCAGATGCTTTTGGATCTTTTGGGTTCCGAATGGACATTGTACTTGTGGCGCAGCTCGGAGAGCCAAGGTACATTGTACTCGTGGCGTAGCTCGGAGAGCCAAGGTACATTGTACTTGTGGCGTAGCTCGGAGTGCCAAGGTACATTGTACTTGTGGCATAGCTTGAAGAGCAAGGTACATTGTATTTGTGGCGTAGCTCGTAGTGCTACCAAGTCCCCGAGTGGGGGGGTTGCTCTTCACTCAGAATGTTTTTGAATACTTAGGCGAGTACAGGGTCGTAGCTAAGCCCCCGAGTGATAGGATTGCTCTTCACTCAGAGTGTTTTTGAAACATAGGCGAGTACAGGGTCGCAGCTAAGCCCCTGAGTGAGAGGGTTGCTCTTCACTTGGAGTGTTTTTGAAACTTAGGCAAATCGGGTTTGCAGCTAAGCCAGTGAACGATAGGATTGCTCTTCACTCGGAGTGTTTTTGAAACTTAGGCAAGTACGGGGTCGCAGCTAA
>LR738713.1:445388002-445417518 GCA_902687465.1 Secale cereale | reverse complement strand
CAGGGGGTGCGAACCCTTGTACCGGAGGAGGGGGTGGCTTATATAGAGTGTGGCAAGACCCCAGCCGCCCTCCGTTACAGAGGGTTCAATGTACATAAAAGCAGGACATTACTAATAAAGCATGTAATAAAGAGCAGTAAAGGCCACTAATACTCCGGAGTGAATGCCTGACCGTTGCCAGCCTTGTGTAACCTTAGACCTTCTGTGCGCCGAGTGGTTTCTTGCACAGTCGAGTGACTTCATTTTGTCGAATGGAATTGGGATATCCGAGTGAGGTATATGGTCGAGTGAATCACTCTCTTTGGCCATATCATTCGGTATCTTCTATCATCCTTGAAACTTCTTTGTTCTTAGGGCAGTGACCTTGGGTAGGGTACCTAGGTCACGCCTGTGACCCTACCCTAGGTCCATGGTATCATAAGTAGCCCCCGAATGGATTGAGGTATGAGTGAAAAAAGAGGGTTGAAGTTGATTCCGACCTAATTCTGATACTTTGGAGGCATCCTCTTCGACCCGGGGGATCGAGCTGACCCTTCAACCTCACTTCAATCGCCTTGATCAATTCAAAAACCGTCGAGTGAACTTTGTGAGCAGCTTTTGAGTGCCAACGAGGCGCGCAGTTTTCAGAGCGATTGGCTGCTCTACGGTTCTCGGGTTTTGCAAGATTCAAATTTTGAGGAAGCGCGCGGGACGGAACGAGCCGCAGTAATCGAAACAGATATACACAGACACCTCGATCTCCGCGTTGCCTCTTTCACCACGTATCGGGCATGCGACTATTGCGGGATTTGACAGGATTGCATGGGCCCACAAGTCAATCACTCGACCGCTCGGCTATAAGAGGGCGTTGCGGCTGGTGTGTAGGCACTCTACACCCACACTTCTTCTTCTTCCTCCGCTTCCCCGTCGCATCACTGCTCCTCGCCCACCGTCGCCCCGCTCGCGCGCAGATCACCCCCATGGGTAAGGACAAGACGATCCTTTTGGGATTTTTCGGGGTTCGTTTGGACATTTTTATTTACTAATTGAGTTTTCAATGCATTTATGTGTATAATTCAAATTTGAACTACATGTACATGCTCTAATGCATATAAATTGGTTGAAAAATCAAATATGTGTCCTTGGGTGCATGCTTAGGTCCCATGCAAGAAATGGGAATGAATTTCAAACACCAGGGCGCCGTTGATTGCCAGCAAAACGTTGAGATACTTTGTTTTTAAATTCTAGTAAATCCAAAACTCGTCTAAAATTCATGAAACTTGGCATGCTATCATGGAATGGCACCCGACATGCTGTGGTATTTTTTGTGTCCATTTTGAGAGAAGGCGCACTCGAATAACAGCCAACAAAGGCATTTTGAAAAAATAGTTGCCACTTTAATATCTCAAACGCTTGTATAATTCAAATCGTGTGTGTTCTGTTAACCATTCACGTGACGCCACGTGTCTTCGTTTTAATGGCTATAGGAGGTGACGTGCGGACAGCTGCTTAACCTTAACTGAACGGGAGGCGTGCTAGCGGAGTCCGTTGAGCAGGCTGACCGAGAGGCGTGCTAGCTGTCCTCCAATGCATAGGCTCACCGGGAAGCGTGCGAGCTGTATGCTGCGCATGCTCACTGGGAAGCGAGCCCTTTGACTTCCATGGCTGCCCGCCTTCCTCTCCATTAATGGCGCCCGAGCTGTTGTTTAATACGGGCGGCTTTACTGTTCGCCTCTCATTCCCCTCCCTCCCGCAGACCTCCACCAACGCCATGGCGCGGAATAATCATCTGCCACTAGTCTTCAAGTTTGGTGAAGTCGACTCCGAGCCAGAGGAGATAGAAAATAAGGAGTAATGGGGCCTCATGGACATGGCCCAGAACAAGCTGGCCGCGGTGGTTGCTGCCCCCGCTCTCGTCCCAGCTCCCATCCACGCGCCCGTGCCAGCGGCCATCCCTATAGCATTGACGGGTTGGTCGCTGAGCACTATCGCAGAGCTGGAAGCCGTGGGCGTCAGAGAGGTCTCCACGGACCGCGCGAGCTCGTGTACATGCCAGCGCCAGCGCCCTGTCCGTACTCGTGCGCGCCCCTCCACCCACCGTGGCGCCGGCCCCCGTGCGTTTGGCTGCACCCGCCACGCCCATGCCCCTGCCCGTGCGCGCCCCTCCACCCGTTGCTGGTCCCCGTGCGTTTGGCTGAACCGCCGCGCCCGTGCCCCTGCGCGCGCCCTCCTCAGCTGCATGGCATAATGCCGTTGACCGCTACCTATCAGCGGCGCCAGTTGCTGTCCTCCCGCGCCCCGCCCGTCGATTGCGCGACGACATGATGTTTGATTTGCAAGTGAAGAACATTTTGTGCTGCCATGAAGACTTCAACAACGGTGTCCCGTAGGACGACAACGACAACGACGGTGTGGCGCGACGCCTCCGTCGCCGTCAGAAATAGTATTTTTTAGGGTTTAGTACTGTATCTCAAATTCTCAATCATATGAATATAAATTCGTAGTGTGACTGAATGAAAGATATGGTTTAAACGAACTTGCGTTTTTCTCTTTTAATGTACAGACTTATCAAACGATTTCCTTTTGGAAAAACGTCAATGGTTTTTAAATATAAAACACTCATCGCACACGTTTTAGTTAGAACACCCGTATGCAAATCGACAGCTTCCCCGGGAAGCCAAGGGAAAATGTGCCGAGCAGGATTTATGCAGCTCTTGATCACAAACGTTTTAGATAGAACACCTGTATGCAAAGTGCGAGCTATGGAAAAATAGCAGTGCAGGATTGTGCATCCCTTCAACGCAAACGGTTGTTTTGGATGACCCGTGTGCAACCACGTAGAAACAATTGGGTAAGATTTGCATCTGTCATATTGGGTATGTTGCCATTTGTCAAACTGGAAAGATTGACATTTTTTTATCTAGTAACATTGCCATTTGTCAACCTTGTAACACGGAGATTTGTCAAAATATGCAGCTAAAAATCACTAGCACTATCTATTTTTTGCAACTAAAATCACTAGTATTGTTCATATGGACACCAATACAAAGTGGCATTGTACCTTTTTTTTGTCATCCAAATAGAAAAATAATATACGTGTCGTGCGAGCTGGCGTGAGTTGATGGGACGCAGATGCAAATGTACTATTTATTACATACAACAAGTCATCAACACACAACAACAACGAGGATACATGTTGGATTATAGATTATTTCCAACAAAACATTCTAGTAAAGTAAAGTTTTTCTCACACAAGAAATAATAAAGCGATGAAATGAACTTCAGCTCAACCAATCCCTCGGCGTTGGAAATGCTTGCTTTGAACCATAATCGATTCTCTGGGAAGGGCCAGCTATTGTCAATCTCGAGACCAACGCAGGATTGATCATCCAGGCTGAAACGGCCTATATCAGAACGCATATTGTGATAGCTAGGGTAGGGAACCATAGCAATGTCCAAGGTATAGATACAGTTGCTTCTCATAAATGGTAGTAACGTTGTGTGAACAACAGCTGGATTGCCTTTCACCATCATTGGATAGTTTTGTCCGAGGAAGAGCGAGTTTTCTCCAAGAATTTCAATACGGAACCATTCAGAAGGTGCTGGCGCTGGTACACTAGTATCCATCCCGAATACCCTGCAATGGATGTTGGAATAGGTCCGGATAGTGCGACCATGGGAGACAACACCTGCTTCGTTAGTAACATCGGCAGTGCCCTGTATACATACAAGAAGAGGTGATCCATCGGAATATGTTGTCAGGCACCACTCAGTATATGGGTCTTGCTCGTCCTCATGCTCATGATCATCACCATCGTCATCTCCCCCTTGGTTATAAATTTTTTCAAGTATAGGTGGTGGAATGTTCGCGGGACCTTGGAAACACAAGAAGGTTAATTAGTACGGTGATACTAACTAGCATGCATGTGGATGAAACAGTTCTAATTACAGTGGAAGATAAACATACCGAAACAATAAGAATCCCATGCAAAAACAGTGCCACGAGTGGTGACAGCTAACACAAGACGCTCGTATTGAATTGCATCACAGTACTCATTCGTGTACATAAATTGATTTTTGAGCAATATCTATCCATCCGTGGAAGCAGAGACGGCAACAAGCTTATCAAAGATAGCAACAACATCATAGTTCTTGTAATCCCAAGAGCGGTTGGGAACTTGAGAAATTACTATCTTCCGTAGACGACAGTCATGATGATCGTATCTGAACGTACGTAGACTATCTGTGTGCTGAACCTCATGGCAGTCTGAGATTTTTGGAAGTGGAATCCGGTGACGAGTGTACACATTCACAAGTTCCCACTCACAGTTGTTCCCAATATAAACAACCTAATCTCCATTTGCGCCTGCCCAGGCCTTACCCTTAAGTGATGGCATCTTAACATCACACGTATCATTATCAAGCGGCACCAACTTGCAGAAGGCAAGGCTTCCATCGTCCTCGCGGCGGCGAGCAGGGTCATGGTGAAGAAGATAGGGGAGATCAAACCGCTCCTGAACCCTTGGGTTCTTTATAATGATCCTATTTGTTGAGTTGAGAATGGTCTTGTATGAACCTGCCATGCTAGTCGAGGTGATGACGTCCCACTGATCAATGAATTCCTACACCACGTCATCTTTCAGATCGGGGCAAGAATAACGCGGTCATTTCCGGCATGTTCCCTCCATGGAGAAGACGGTCGAACAATGGTAGAAGGAAGGCTGAAGGAAAATGGAGGGAGGAAGAGCGTGCAACAGCAGTTCCAAATCGAGAGGGAAAGGCAAAGAGGCGATGGACGGTTGCCACGGTACAAGAAGAGGCTAGTGGGCAGTGAACGGTTGCCACACAGGTCACACACTCACAACAAGGCCGAGTGAACCGCATGTCGTATATCGCACACACCTTGATTTGGCTAGCCATTTCTTTTGTGTTTCCTAATCACAAATAGTTCATCCGAGTGAACCGTATGTTGTATATCGCACACACCTTCATCTGGCTGCCCGTTTCTTTTGTGTTTGCTCATCGCAAACAGTTAATTGAACTGAACCATATGCCCTGCATCGCAAACGCAACTAAAATATGAACCGTGTTTGATGCATCCATCATCGCAAATGTTTTGCACCTTTTTTACAGGGTTTTTACACCACCGTTTGCGATTATTGCATCGCACACAGTTTCGTCGAAGGGTCCCGGATCGTAGTGCCGCGTTAGCAGCATCCTGCAGTAGTGTATGGCTGCGGCTTAGCAGTAGCGCGGGCCGTCAAACGCGTTGCTGCTAATAAGATAGCAGTAGCGCACTTCTGGCACAAGCGCTACTGCTAAGCAGGGCCCACCATGTGGCCAGGTTCAAAATTAGTAGTAGCGGCCTGCTAAAAAGCGTGCTACTACTATTTTGTTAGCAGTAGTGCGGTTAAATCGAGCACGCTACTACTAAACCTAGGGTGCCGAGAACGGTCAATCGATTTTAGTAGCAGTGTGGTTTTGCTGAGGCGCGCTACTTCTAAGATGCTAGTAGTAGCGCCTATTTACCACCCGCGTGCTACCTCTTGAGCTTGCGTTGGTGTTTCCCTTGAAGAGGAAAGGGTGATGCAGCAAAGTAGAGTAAGTATTTCCCTCAGTTTGAGAACCAATGTATCAATCTAGTAGGAGACAACGCGCAAATCGCCAAATACATGCACAAACAATCAAACAACTTGCACCAAACGCTATAAAGGGGTTGTCAATCCCTTCACAGTTATTTGCAAAAGTGAGATCTGATAGAGATGGATAAACTATAAAGTAAATATTTTTGGTTTATAGATTCGAAAGTAAAAGATTGCAAAATAGTAGATCCGAAACTTATAAGATGGAAAATAGACCCGGGGGCCATAGGTTTCACTAGAGGCTTCTCTCATGGTAGCAAATATTACAGTGGGTAACCAAATTACTGACAAGCAATTGATAGAAGAGTGCATAATTATGACGATATCTAAGGCAATGATCATGAATATAGGCATCGCGTCCGTGTCAAGTAAACTGACTCTTGTGTGCATCTACTACTATTACTCCACACATCGACCGAAACAATTCTGCATCTAGAGTATTAAGTCCATAAAGAACAGAGTAACACATTAAGTAAGATGACATGATGTAGCAGAATTAACTCAAGCAATATGATGAAAACCCCATCTTGTTATTCTTGATGGCAACAATACAATACAAGTCATGTCCCTTTCTGTCACTAGATTGAGCACCGCAAGATTGAACCCAAAGCAAAGCGCTTCTCCCCTTGCAAGAAAAACCAATCTAACCAAACCGATAGTTCGAAGAGAATTACTAAGATATGAAATCATGCATATAAGAATTCAGAGAAGACTCAAATAATATTCATAGATAATCTGATCATAAATCCACAATTCATCGGATCTCGGCAAACATACCACAAAAGAATATTACATCGGATAGATCTCTAGGAACATCGAGGAGAACATGGTATTGAGCATCAAAGAGAGAAGAAGCCATATAGCTACTAGATATGGACCCGTAGGTCTATGGTAAACTACTCACACTTCATCGGAAGGGCAATGGTGTTGATGTAGATGCCCTCCGTGGTCGATTCCCCCTCCGGTAAAGTACCAGAAAAGGCCTCCAGATGGGATCTCGCGGATACAGAAAGTTACGGCGGTCAAAAAGTGGTTTCGATGCCTCCTCCAGGTTTTCTGGAATATATGTGAATATATAGGTGGAAGAAATAGGTCGGTGGAGCAACAGGGGGCCCAGAAGGGTGGGGGCGCGCCCTGTGTCCTTGTGGTCACCTTGTGGCTCCCCTGATGTGCACTCCAAGTCCTTTGGATGTCTTCTGGTCCAAGAAAAATCCTCGTAAAGTTTCGTTCCGTTTGATATTCCTTTTCTACAAAACTTAAAAACAAGGAAAACCAGAAATTGGCGCTGGGCTCCAGGTTAATAGGTTAGTCCCAAAAATAATATAAAATTGCATATTAATGCATATAAAACATCCAAAATAGATAATATAATAGCATGGAACAATCAAAAATTGTAGATACGTTGGAGACGTATCAAGCATCCCCAACCTTAATTCCTGCTCGTCCTCGAGTAGGTAAATGATAAAAACAGAATTTTGATGTGGAATGCTACCCAACATATTTTATCAATGTAATTCTTCTTTATTGTGGCATGTATGTTCAGATCCATAATACTCAAGATAAAAGTTCATCAATATCAAAATAGTAATACTTCGAGCATACCAAAAGTAACCTATGAAGCTTCAAAAATAACATGGCTAAAGAACGTTATCCCTACAAATCATATAGTCCTTATGCTCCCTTTTCTTGACACAAGATACCCCTCATGCACATCCTGATGTCAGCCAAGCAATTGCTTTCATACTATACTTTTTAAGCCTTTTTTCAACTCTTCACGCAATATATGAGCGCGAGCCATGGACATAGCACTATGGGTGGAATAGAAGGTGGTGATAGGCAATAGGTGGGAGAAAGTCTCACATCAACTAGGCAAATCAATAGACTATGGAGATGTCCATCAATCGATATCAATGTGAGTGAGTAGGGATTGCCATGTAACGGATGCACTAGAGCTATAAGTGTATGAAAGCTCAAAAGAAAACTAGTGGGTGTGCATCAACTTGCTTGCTCATGAAGACCTAGGGCATTTGAGGAAGCCCATCGTTGGAATATACAAGCCAAGTTCTATAACGAAAATCCCCACTAGTATATGAAAGTGACAACATAGGAGACTCTCTATCATGAAGAACACGGTGCTATTCTGAAGCACAAGTGTGGGAAAAGAAAGTAACAGTGCCCCTTCTCACTTTTTATCTCATATTTTCCTTTTTATTTTTTTTATTTTGGGCTCTTTGGCCTCTTTTTTGGTGGGCTTCTTTGGCCTCTTTTATTTATCTGGGCTTCATTGGCCTATTTTATTTCTGATAACCTCACATGGGACAATATTCTAATAATGATGATCATCACACTTTTATTTACTTACAACTCAATATTACAACTCGATACTAGAACATAGTATGACTCTATATGAATGCCTTCGGCGGTGTACCAGGATGTGCACTGATCTAGAGTGACATGTATAAATAATATGAATGGTGGCTTTGCCACAGATACTATGTCAACTACATGATCATGCAAAGCAACATGACAATGATGATGCGTGTCATAATAAACAGAACGGTGGAGTTACGTGGCAATATATCTCGGAATGGCTATGGAAATGCCATAATAGGTAGGTATGGTGGTTGTTTTGAGGAAGGGTGTGATACGTCTCCAACGTATCTATAATTTTTTATTGTTCCATGCTATTATTTATGATGTTTTGGATGTTTAATGGGCTTTGTTATACACTTTTATATTATTTTTGGGACTAACCTACTAACCCATAGGCCCAGTCCAGATTGTTGTTTTTTGCCTGTTTCAGGGTTTTACAGAAAAAGAATATCAAACGGAGTCCAAACGGAATGAAACCTTCGGGGGAGATATTTTTGGAGAAAAATACGCACGGGAGACTTGAGAACAACGGAGTAGGGCACACGTGGCGCCCACGAGGGTGGGGGCGCGCCCCCTACCTCATGGGCCCCACGTCTGGCCCTCGGTGCCCTCCTTCCTCCTATATATACCTACGTACCCCGAAACTATCAGAACAACAGAGAAAACCCTAGTTCCACCGCCGCAACCTTCTGTTCCCGTGAGATCCCATCTTGGGGCCTGTTCCGGAGCTCCGCTGGAGGGGGGATCTTCCACGGAGTGCTTCTACATCATCATCATCGCCTCACCATGAGTTGTGAGTAGTTTACCACAGACCTTCGGGTCCATAGATAGTATCTAGATGGCTTCTTCTCTCTCTTTGGATCTCAATACAAAGTTCTCCTCGGTCTTCGAGGAGATCTATTCGATGTAATCTCTTTTTGTGGTGTGTTTGTCGAGATCCGATGAATTGTGGGTTTACTATCAAGATTATCTATGAGAAATATTTGGTTCTTCTTTGAACTATTTATGTATGATTATAATATCCTTGCAAGTCTCTTCGAATTATTGGTTTGGTTTGGCCTACTAGATCTATAGTTCTTGCAATGGGAGAAGTGCTTGGCTTTGGGTTCAATCTTGCGGTGTCCTTTCCCAGTGATAGTAGGGGCAGCAAGGCACGTATTGTATTGTTGCCATCGAGGATAAAAAGATGGGGTTTATATCACTATGTTTGAGTTTATCCCTCTACATCATGTCATCTTGCTTAAGGCGTTACTCTGTTCTTATGAGCTTAATACACTACATGCATGCTGGATAGCGGTCTATGTGTGGAGTAATAGTAGTATATGCTGAATCGTTTCGGTCTACTTGTCTCGGACGTGATGCCTATATATAATGATCATGCCTAGATAGTCTCATAACTATTCGCTTTTCTATCAATTCCTCGACAGTAATTTGTTTACCCATCGTAGAATATCGCTATCATGAGAGAAGCCACTAGAGAACACTATGGCCCCCGGGTCTATTCTCAACATATCAATCTACAATCTACTTTACTTTTCCGCTTTTACTTTTTGTTCTTATAACCAAAAAAATACCAAAAATATCAAACTATCATCTCTATCAGATCTCACTTTCATAAGTGACCGTAAAGGGATTGACAACCCCTTATCGTGTTGGCTGTGAAGTTCTTATTTGTTAGTGTAGGTGCGAGGGACTCGCGCGTGGTCTCCTACTAGATTGATACCTTGGTTCTCAAAAACTGAGGGAAATACTTACGCTACTGTGCTACATCTCCCTTTCCTCTTCGAGGGAATACAACGCAAGCTCGAGAAGTAGCAAGAAGAATTTCTGGCGCCGTTGCCGGGGAGGCTTACGCAAAAGTCATATACCAAGTACCTATCACAAACCCTTATCCTTTGCATTACATTTTTGCCTCTCGTTTTCTTCTCCCCCACTTCACCCTTGCCATTTTATTTGCCCTTCTTCTGCCGTGTGTTTATCATTCGCTTGCCTCTTATTTGCTTGTGTGTTTTGGATTGCTTGCTTGTCGCTATGGCTCAAAATAATACCAAATTATGTGACTTCTCCAATACCAACAATAATGATTTTATCAGCACTCCGATTGCTCCTATTACCGATGTTGAATCTTGTGAGATCAATGCTCCTATGTTGAATCTTGTCATGAAAGATCAATTTTCCGGCCTTCCTAGTGAAGATGCCGCTACCCATCTAAAAAACTTTGTTGATTTGTGTGATATGCAAAAGAAAAGGGATACAGATAACGGTATTGTTAAATTGAAGTTATTTCCATTTTCACTTAGAGATCGTGCTAAAACTTGGTTTTCCTCTCTGCCTAGAAATAGTATTGATTCGTGGAATAAGTGCAAAGATGCTTTTATCCCTAAGTATTTCCCTCCTGCTAAGATCATCTCTCTTAGAAACGATATTATGAATTTTAAGCAACTAGATCATGAGCATGTTGCACAAGCTTGGGAGAGAATTAAATTAATGATATGTAATTAAACTACACATGGTTTGAACTTATGGATGATTAATGAGAACTTTTGTGCTGGCTTGAATTTTGCTTCTAGAAATCTTTTAGATTCGGCCGCAGGAGGCACTTTCATGGAAACTACCTTAGGAGAAGCTACCAAACTCCTAGATAACATTATGGTTAATTATTCTCAATGGCACACCGAAAGATCTACTTGTAAAAAAGTGCATGCTATTGAAGAAATTAGTGTTTTGAGTGGAAAGATGGATGAACTTATGAAATTATTTGCTGCTAAGAGTGCTTGTTCTGATCCTAATGATATGCCTCTATCCACTTTGATTGAAAATAATCATGAATCTTTGGATGTGAATTTTGTTGGTAGGAATAATTTTGGTAACAATGCTTATAGAGGGAACTTTAATCCTAGGCCTTTTCATAGTAATTCCTCTAATAATTATGGTAATTCCTACAACAACTCTTATGGAAAGATGCCTTCTGAATTTGAAACTAGCGTTAAGGAGTTTATGATTTCGCAAAAGAATTTCAATGCTATGCTTGAAGAAAAGTTGCTAAGATTGAAGAATTGGCTAGAAGTGTGGATAGAATTACTCTTGATGTTGATTCTTTGAAACTTAGATATATCCCACCTAAGCATGATATCAATGAGTCTCTCAAAGGCATGAGAATTTCCATTGATGATTGCAAAGAAAGAACTGCTAGGATGCGTGCTAAAAGAGAGAATTATATAAAAGCATGTTCTTCTAGTTATCATGAAAATAAAGATGAAGATCTAAAAGTTATTGATGTATCTCCTATTAGATCCTTATTTTCTAGTATAAATCTTGATGAAGATAGGATTGGAGATGATTCTACTTTAAGGTCTCCCAATGATTCGGAGTTTTTAGATCTTGATGCTAAAATTGTTAAAAGTGGGAGTGAAGAGATTAAAACTTTGCATAGTGATGAACCCACTACTTTGGATTTCAAGGTATTAAATTATGATAATTGCTATTTGATTGATTGCATTTCCATGTTGCAATCGGTACTAAACTCTCCGCATGCTTATAGTCAAAATAAAGCTTTTACCAAACACATAGTTGAAGCTTTGATGCAATATTATGAAGAAAAACTTGAGTTAGAAGTTTCTATACCTGGAAAGCTTTATGATGAGTGGGAACCTACTATCAAAATAAAAATTGAAGATCATGAATGCTATGCTTTGTGTGATTTGGGTGCAAGTGTCTCCACTATCCCAAAAACTTTGTGTGATTTGCTAGGATTCCATGAGCTTGATGATTGTTCTTTAAATTTGCATCTTGCGGATTCCACTATTAAGAAACCTATGGGAAAGGATTAATGATGTTCTTATTGTTTTCAATAGGAATTATGTGCCCGTAGATTTCATTGCTCTTGATATAGATTGCAATCCTTCATGTCCTATTATTCTTGGTAGACCTTTCTTAAAACGATTGGTGCAATTATTGATATGAAGGAAGGAAATATTAGATTCCAATTTCCGTTAAGGAAAGGCATGGAACACTTTCCTAGAAAGAAAATCAAATTACCATATGAATCTATTATGAGAGCCACTTATGGATTGCCTTCCAAAGATGGCAATACCTAGATCTATCCATGTATCGTGCCTAGCTAGTGGCGTAAAACGATAGCGCTTGTTGGGAGGCAACCCAATTTTATATTTTATGTTTTTGCTTCTGTTTAAGAATAAATATTGCATCCAGCTTCTGTTTAGATGTGGTTTTGTGTTTTAATTAGTGTTTTTGCCAAGTATAACCTTTGGGAAGACTTGTGTGAAGTTTATATGATCTTGGGTGAAAAACAGAATCGTTAGCGCTCGCTAGAATGGTCACCAGATTTTACTGGAGCGTGCTATTTAGTTGATTTTTTTGCGGATGATTAATAGACAAATTCCTCATGTTTACTAATTTAGTTTAAATTTTTTGGAGTTACAGAAGTATGCGAAACCTGCAGATTACTACAAACTGTTCTGTTTTTGACAGATTCTATTTTTTGGTGTGTTGTTTGCTTATTTCAATGCATCTATGAGTAGTATTGGGAAATATGTATCATATAGAAGTTGGAATACAATAGGTTTAACACCAATATAAACAAAGAATGAATTCATTGCAGTAACTTTGAGTAGTGGTTTGCTTTCTTATACTAACGGAGCTCACGAGATTTTTGTCTAAGTTTTGTGTTGTGAAGTTTTCAAGTTTTGAGTATTGCTTTGATGGACTATGGAACAAAGAGTGGCAAGAGCCTAAGCTTGGGGATGCCCAAGGCACCCCAAGGTAAAATTCGAGGACAACCAAGAGCCTAAGCTTGGGGATGCCCCGGGAAGGCATCCCCTCTTTCATCTTCATCCATCGGTAACTATACTCGGAGCTATATTTTTATTCACCACATGATATGTGTTTTACTTGGAGCGTCTTGTATCATTTGAGTCTTTGCTTGTTAGTTTGCCACAATTATCCTTTCTGGACACACCTATTTGAGAGAGTTAAATATGGCCTAGGAATTGATAGAACACTCTATGTGCTTCACTTATATCTTTTGAGTTGAATAGTTTTTGCTCTAGTGCTTCACTTATATCTTTTAGAGCACGGTGGTAATTGTATTTTGTAGAAAATGTTGAACTGTCCATTTGAGAGTCTATTAAAATATCATGGCAATGTGCTTAGGCTATAAAACTAGTCTTCACATGATAGACATCCAATATCAATGTAGTAAAAACTTTCACACTAAGTGCATCGAATATGATGAGAAGTTGGATGCTTGATAATTGTTTTGAGATATGAGGATAGTGATATTAGAGTCATGCTAGTGGAGTTATTATGAAATTGAGAAATGCTTGTGTTAAGGTTAGTGATTCCCATAACATGGACGTATGGTGAACCGCTATGTGACGAAGTTAGAGCACGAGGTATTTGTAAAGTGTCAACCTTTGTGTGGAGGTCGGGGGCGCGCGATGGTTAACTCCTACCAACCTCCCCCCTAGGAGCATGCATAGATTTCTTTGTTTTAATGACTCGTAAATTTTTGCAATAAGTATATGAGTTCTTTATGACTAATGTTGAGTCCATGGATTATACGCACTTTCCACCATTGCTAGCCTCTCTTGTATCGCGCAACTTTCACCGGTACCATACACCCACTATATATCCTTCCTCAAAACAGCCACCATATATATTCCTCAAAACAGCCACCATACCTACCTATCATGGCATTTCCATAGCCATTCCGAGATATATTGCCATGCAACTTTCCACTGTTCCGTTCATATGACATGTTTCATATTGTCATATTGCCATGCATGATCATGTAGTTGACATCGTATTTGTGGCAAAGCCACCATGCATAATTTCTCATACATGTCACTCTTGATTCATTGCACATTCCGGTACACCGCCGGAGGCATTCATATAAAGTCATACTTTGTTCTAGTATCGAGTTGTAATATCGATTTGTAATTCAATGAAAGTGTGATGATCATCATTATTAGAGCATTGTCCCATGTGAGGAAAGGCTAAATTTAGAAAGACCCTCCAAGAAAAAAAAAAGAGAAAGGCCAAAGAAAAAAAAGCCCAAAAAAAGAGGGGAAAAAGGAAAAAAGGAAAAAAAAGAAAAAGAAAAAGAAAAAGGGACAATTGCTACTATCTTTTTCCACACTTGTGCTTCAAAGTAGCACCATGTTCTTCATGATAGAGAGTCTCATGTTTAGTCACTTTCACATACTAGTGGGAATTTTCATTATATAACTTGGCTTGTATATTCCAACGATGGGCTTCCTCAAATGCCCTAGGTCTTCGTGAGCAAGCAAGTTGGATGCACACCCACTAGTTTCTTTTGTTGAGCTTCCATACATTTTTAGCTCTAGTGCATCCGTTGAATGGCAATCCCTACTCACTCACATTGATATCTATTGATGGGCATCTCCATAGCCCGTTGATACGCCGAGTTGATGTGGGACTATCTCCCTCCTTTTAGTCTTCTCCACAACCACCTCTCTATTCCACCCATAGTGCTATGCCCATGGCTCACGCTCATGTATTGCGTGAAAGTTGAAAGATTTGAAAGAATAGAGTATGAAAACAAGTGCTTGGCTGAAATCGGGGTTGTGCATGATATGAATATTTTGTATGATGAAGAGGGAGCATAGCCAGACTATATGATTTTGTAGGGATAACTTTCTTTAGCCATAGTATTTTGATAAGACATGGTTGCTTTGTTAGTATGCCTGAAGTATTATTATTTCTTATGTCAATATAGACTTTTGTCTTGAATCTTTCAGATCTAAACATTCATGCCACAATTAAGAGAATTACATTGAAAAACTATGTTGGTTAGCATTCCACATCAAAAATTATGTTTTTATCATTTACCTACTCGAGGACGAGCAGGAATTAAGCTTGGGGATGCTTGATACGTCTCCAACGTATCTATAATTTTTTATTGTTCCATGCTATTATTTATGATGTTTTGGATGTTTAATGGGCTTTGTTATACACTTTTATATTATTTTTGGGACTAATCTACTAACCCAAAGGCCCAGTCCAGATTGTTGTTGTTTGCCTGTTTTAGGGTTTTACAAAAAAAGGAATATCAAACGGAGTCCAAACGGAATGAAACCTTCGGGAGAGATATTTTTGGAGAAAAATACGCACGAGAGACTTGAGAACCACGGAGTAGGGCACACGTGGCGCCCACGAGGGTGGGGGGCGCCCCCCCCCTATAGGGCGCGCCCCCGCCTCGCGGGCCCCACGTCTGGCCCCCAGTGCCCTCCTTCCTCCTATATATACCTATGTACCCTAAAACTATCAGAACAACAGAGAAAACCATAGTTCCACCGCCGCAACCTTCTGTTCCCGTGAGATCCCATCTTGGGGCCTGTTGCGGAGCTCAGCCGGAGGGGGGATCTTCCACGGAGTGCTTCTACATCATCATCATCGCCTCACCATGAGTTGTGAGTAGTTTACCACAGACCTTCGGGTCCATAGCTAGTATCTAGTTGGCTTCTTCTCTCTCTTTGGATCTCAATACAAAGTTCTCCTCGGTCTTCGAAGAGATCTATTCGATGTAATCTCTTTTTGCGGTGTGTTTGTCGAGATCCGATGAATTGTGGGTTTATGATCAAGATTGTCTATGAGAAATATTTGGTTCTTCTCTGAACTCTTCATGTATGATTATAATATCCTTGCAAGTCTCTTCGAATTATTGGTTTGGTTTGGCCTACTACATCTATGGTTCTTGCAATGGGAGAAGTGCTTGGCTTTGGGTTCAATCTTGCAGTGTCCTTTCCCAGTGACAGTAGGGGCATCAAGGCACGTATTCTATTGTTGCCATCGAGGATAAAAAGATGGGGTTTATATCACTATGTTTGAGTTTATCCCTCTACATCATGTCATCTTGCTTAAGGCGTTACTCTGTTCTTATGAGCTTAATACACTAGATGCATGATGGATAGCGGTCGATGTGTGGAGTAATAGTAGTAGATGCAGAATCGTTTCGGTCTACTTGTCTCGGACGTGATGCCTATATATAATGATCATGCCTATATAGTCTCATAACTATTCGCTTTTCTATCAATTGCTCGA
The DNA here is from genome assembly GCA_902687465.1 of Secale cereale. NCBI lineage: Eukaryota > Viridiplantae > Streptophyta > Magnoliopsida > Poales > Poaceae > Secale > Secale cereale. Next base: position 445,401,439 of record LR738713.1, on the reverse strand, counting down.
CAGTAATTTGTTTACCCGCCGTAGAATATCGCTATCATGAGAGAAGCCCCTAGAGAACACTATGGCCCCCGGTTCTACTCTCAACATATCAATCTGCAATCTACTTTACTTTTCCGCTTTTACTTTCTGTTCTTATAACCAAAAAAATACCAAAAATATCAAACTATCATCTCTATCAGATCTCACTTTCGTAAGTGACCGTAAAGGGATTGACAACCCCTTATCGCCTTGGCTGCGGAGTTCTTATTTGTTTGTGCAGGTGCGAGGGACTCGCGCATGGTCTCCTACTGGATTGATACCTTGGTTCTCAAAAACTGAGGGAAATACTTACGCTACTGTGTTGCATCTCCCTTCCTCTTCGAGGGAATACAACGCAAGCTCGAGAAGTAGCAGGGTGTAAGGTGGTTTGATGCACGGTGAGAATTGTGCGGTACTAGAGTGGCTAGCAAGGTGCAAGGGTGAGAGTGCGTATAATCCATGGACTCAACATTAGTCATAAAGAGCTCACATACTTATTGCAAAAAATATACTTAGCCTTCAAAGCAAAACACTACGATGCATGCCCCAAGGGGAGGTTGGTAGGAGTTAACCATCGTGCGCCCCCGACCTTCACGCAGATGAAACAATCAAGATACAGTGCACACCAATTTGGTTACAAAGGCCATACGTGCATGCTATGGGAATCACAAACCTTAACACAATTATTTATTTAACCTCATAAACTACCACTAGCATGACTCTAATATTACCATCTCTACATCTCAAAACAATTATAAGGAGTCAAACTTTTCATAGTATTCAATGCTCTATATATGAAAGTTCTTATTATATCTCCTTTGGATGCCTATCATATTAGGACTAAATTCATAACCCAAACAAATTACCATGCTGTTTAGAGACTCTCAAAATAATATAAGTGAAGCAAGAGAGTTCAACAATTTCTATAAAATAAAACCACCGCCGTGCTCTAAAAAGATATAAGTGAAGCACTAGAGCAAAATTTCCTAGCTCAAAAGATATAAGTGAAGCACATAGAGTATTCTAATAAATCACGATTGAAGTGTATCCCTCAAAAGGTGTGTACAGCAAGGATGATTGTGGCAAACTAAAAAGCAAAGACTCGTATCATACAAGATGCTCCAAGAAAAACACATATCATGTGGTGAATAAAAATATAGCCTCAAGTAAAGTTATCGATAGACGAAGACGAAAGAGGGGATGCCTTCCCGGGGCATCCCGAAGCTTAGGCTTTTAGTTGTCCTTGAATTTTACCTTGGGGTGCCTTGGGCATCCCCAAGATTAGGCTCATGCCACTCTTTATTCCATAGTCCATCAAATCCTTACCCAAAACTTAAAAACTTCACAACACAAAACTCAACAGAAAACTTGTGAGCTCCGTTAGTAAAACAAAGCAAATAACCACTAAAGGTACTATTGTGATCTTATTCTTCTTTTATATTGGTGTAATATCTACTGTATTCCAACTTTTCTATGGTTCATACCCCCCGATACTAGCCATAGATTCATCAAAATAAGCAAACAGCACATAGAAAACATAATCTGTCAAATACAGAACAGTCTGTAGCAATCTGAAAACTTCGAATACTTCTGTAACTCTAAAAATTCTAAAAAATTAGGACGATGTGGGGAATTTGTATATAAATTTTTTGTAAAAATTTCATAAGGTTTTCACGTTCCAGCGAATTATTGAATTTTCTGCACTGGGCGCAAAAGTTTCTGTTTTTCAGCAAAATCAAATCAACGATCACAGTAAGCCATCCCAAAGGTCTTACTTGGCACAAACACTAATTAAAACAGCGAAACACAATTACTACAGAAGTAATAATGTGTGAAAATTGAAAAACAGAACCAAAGGGTAGAAAGCAAAAAATAAAATTGGGTTGCCTCCCAACAAGCGCTAATGTTTAACGCCCTTAGCTAGGCATAAAACGCGGATAGATCTAAGTATTGTCATCTTTGGTATGCAATTCTTTTGTCATCAAATCTTCTAAAACTTGTCTTAACAATTCGATCATTTCCTTTATTTCCCTCCTACTATATGAACGTAGATCATGAAAAGGACTTCGATTGGTAATTTTAACATTCATAAACCCATAGTCCGGATCATCATCGTGTATATCATCATATAAAGTACGTAGCTCGTTTCTAACGGGTTACTTCATCATTTTATTCAACTAATTCCTATAAAATCCTATATAAATTCCCCTAGTTATCCAATCAAATTCCTCAAAGGCTTCAAGATGCAAGGATTGTGATATTTCTGAATGGGGCACTCTTCTCCTAAGGTTTTCACTATAAGATTGATAATCCCTAGATTCCAAACTACTCATAGTTTCTTTATCATGAAGGATATCTATAATTGGAGGGTGTTCGACATCCTTTTTATAGAAAGCAAAGATATCCCTAGCTTCATGTATTATAAAATCAAATTCACGCATAAGGATAATGGTGGTAATATTCTTAGCTATTGCATGATTAACATTAGGAAGTTCATAAAATATTGTTTGCAAAGCAGGGTGAAGATGCACAAATTTCCTTTCTAGTTTCTCGACGAGCATGACAATAGCATCTGCATAACAATTTGTCTCAAGAAGAATAGATCTTTTATTAATAGGCATGGGTCTCGTACAATCAAAGAATTCTTGGATAATACGCTTTCCAATAGTATTACCATTCCCCACTCGAAAACTTTTTGTTTTGTAACTAGGAGGAGTGTCTCTGCATTCAGAAGGACAAGATTCGAGTTTTTCCTCAAGATTTTCAATGATAGCCTCCCAAATTTCAGATATGGTGGCAACAAACAAAACTAGCAGACGAGCAAGTGAAGAAGACGAACGAAAAAGGGCGGAAGAAATGGCAAATCTTTTCAAAATTCATTTTAGAAGTGGGGGAGAGGAAAACAACAGTTGAATGGCAGATAATGTAAATGCAAGAGATGAGAGTTTTATGAAGGGTACTTGGTATGTCTTGACTTGGCGTAGATCTCCCCGGCAACGGCGCCAAAAATTCTTCCTGCTACCTCTTGAGCTTGCGTTGATTTTTTCCTTGAAGAGGAAAGGGTGATGCAGCAAAGTAGACTAAGTATTTCGCTCAGTTTGAGAACCAAGGTATCAATCCAATAGGATACAACATGCAAATCGCCAAATACATGCACAAACAATCAAACAACTTGCACCCAACACTATAAACGGGTTGTCAATCCCTTCACGGTTATTTCCAAAAGTGAGATCTGATGGAGATGGATAAACTGTAAAGTAAATATTTTGGTTTATAGATTGGAAAGTAAAAGATTGCAAAATAGTAGATCGGGAACTTATAAGATGGAAAATAGACCCGGGGGCCATATGTTTCACTAGAGGCTTCTCTCATGATAGCAAATATTACGGTGGGTAAACAAATTACTGCCAAGCAATTGATAGAAGAGCGCATAATTATGATGATATCTAAGGCAATGATCATGAATATAGGCATCACGTCTGTGTCAAGTAGACCGACTCCTCCCTGCATCTACTACTATTACTCTGCACGTTGACCGAAACGATTCTACATCTAGAGTATTAAGTCCATAAAGAACAGAGTAACACATTAAATAGGATGACATGATGTAGCGGAATTAACTCAAGAAATATGATGAAAACCCCATCTTGTTATCCTTGATGGCAACAATACAATACGTGTCATGTCCCTTTCTGTCACTAGGATTGAGCACCGCAAGATTGAACCCAAAGCAAAGCACTTCTCCCATTGCAAGAAAAACCAATCTAATTGGCCAAACCAAACGGATAGTTCGAAGAGAATTACTAAGATATCGAATCATGCATATAAGAATTCAGAGAAGACTCAAATAATATTCATAGATAATCTGATCATAAATCCACAATTCATCAGATCTTGGCAAACACACCGCAAAAGAATATTACATCGTATAGATCTCCAAGAACATCGAGGTGAACATGGTATTGAGCATCAAAGAGAGAGAAGAATCCATCTAGCTACTAGCTATGGACCCGTAGGTCTGTGTTAAACTACTCACACTTCATCAGAAGAGCAATGGTGTTGATGTAGATGCCCTCCATGGTCGATTCCCCCTCCGGCAAAGGACCAAAAAAGGCCTCGAGATGGGATCTCACGGATACAGAAAGTTACGGCGGAAGTGGTTTCGATTCCTCCTCCAGGGTTTCTGGAATATATGTGAATATATAGGCAGAAGAAATAGGTCGATGGAGCAATAAGGGCCCACAAGGGTGGGGGCGCGCCCTACCCCCCTAGGCGCGCGCTCCATCCTTGTGGCCACCTCATGGCTCCCCTGATGTGCACTTTAAGTCCTCTGGATGTCTTCTGGTCCAAGAAAAATCCTCGTAAAGTTTCATTCTGTTTGGACCCCGTTTGATATTCCTTTTCCGCGAAACTCAAAAACAAGGAAAAACATAAACTGGCACTAGGCTCTAGGTTAATAGGTTAGTCCCAAAAATAATATAAAATAGCATATTAATGCATATAAAGCATCCAAAACAAATAATATAATAGTATGGAACAATAAAAAAATTATAGATACGTTGGAGACGTATCACCGCGCTACTGCTAATTAGTAGTAGCGCCTCTTCCTGTCCCGCGTTGCTGCTAAGATTCTGTGTATAAGGTTTTCCCTAGTAGTGTAAGTGATCGAGCTCCAGCGATTTGACTTGGAAAAGGGCCTGTATGTTGGGGAACGTAGTATTTCAAAAAAAAATCCTACGATCACGCAAGATCTATCTACTAGATGCATAACAACGAGAGGGGAGAGTGTGTCTACGTACCCTTGTAGATCGAAAGCGGAAGCGTCTAGTGACGTGGTTGATGTAGTCGAACGTCTTTGCGATCCAACCGATCCAAGCACCAAATGTACGTCACCTCCGCATTCAGCACACGTTCAGCTCGATGACATCCCACGAGCTCTTGATCCAGTTGAGCTTCACGGGAGAGTTTCGTCAGCACGACGTCGTGGTGACGGTGATGATGAAGCTACCGGCGCAGGGCTTCGCCTAAGCGCTGCAACGATATGATTGAGGTGTGTTTCTGTGGAGGGGGGCACCGCACACGGCTAAAACAATGTTGCTTGTGTGTCCTTGGGTGCCCCCTGCCCCCGTATATAAAGAAGTAAGGGGGAGGTGCGGCCAGCCCTATAGGGCGCGCCACGAGTAGGTCTCCTACTCCTAGTAGGAGTAGGAATCCCCTTTTCCTATTCCTACTAGGAGTAGGAAAGGAAGAAGAAGGGGAGAAGGAAGGAGAGGGGCGCCTCCCCCCCCCCACTCCTAGTCCAACTAGGATTCCCTAGGGAGGTTGCGGCCAACCCTAGTGGGCTGCCTCTCTCTTTTCCCTCATGGCCCACTATGGCCCATACTCCCTCGGGGGGTTCCGGTAACCCCTCCGGCACTCCGGTTTTATCCGATAACACCCGGAACACTTCCGATGTCCGAATATAGTCGTCCAATATATCAATATTTATGTCTCGGACATTCCGAGACTCCTCGTCATGTCTGTGATCTCATCCGGGACTCCGAACTACCTTTGGTACATCAAAACTCATAAACTCATAATACCAATCGTCATCGAACGTTAAGGGTGCTGACCCTACGGGTTCAAGAACTATGTAGACATGACCGAGACTCATCTCCGGTCAATAACCAATAGCAGAACCTGGATGCTCATATTGGCTACTACATATTCTATGAAGATTTGTATCGGTCAAACCGCATAACAACATACGTCGTTCCCTTTGTCATCGGTATGTTACTTGCCCGAGATTCGATCGTCGGTATCACTATACCTAGTTAATCTCGTTACTGGCAAGTCTCTTTACTCGTTATGTAATACATCATCTCGTGACGAACTCATTAGTCATTTCCTTGCAAGGCTTATTATGATGTGTATTACCGAGAGGGCCCCAAGATACCTCTCCGACACTCGGAGTGACAAATCCTATTGTTGATCTATGCCAACACCACAAACACCTTCGGAGACACCTGTAGAGCATCTTTATAATCACCCAGTTACGTTGTGATGTTTGATAGCACACAAGGTGTTCCTTCGGTATTCGGGAGTTGCACAATCTCATAGTCATAGGAACATGTATAAGTCATGAAGAAAGCAATAGCAATAAAACTAAACGATCATAGTGCTAAGATAACGGATGGGTCTTGTCCATCACATCATTCTCTAATGATGTGATCCCGTTTATCAAATGACAACACATGTCTATGGTTAGGAAACATAACCATCTTTGATCAACGAGCTAGTCAAGTAGAGGCATACTAGGGACACTCTGTTTTGTCTATGTATTCACACATGTACTAAGTTTCCGGTTAATACAATTCTAGCATGAATAATTGACATTTATCATGATATAAGGAAATATAAATAACAACTTTATTATTGCCTCTAGGGCATATTTTCTTCAGTCTCCCACTTGCACTAAAGTCAATAATCTAGTTCACATCGCCATGTGATTTAATACTAATAATTCACATCGCTATGTGAATAACACCCATAGTTCACATCGCCATGTGACCAACACCCAGAAGGTCTACTAGAGTAAATAATCTAGTTCACATCGCCATGTGATTTAATACCCAAAGAGTACTAAGGTGTGATCATGTTTTGCTTCGTGAGAGAAGTTTAGGCAGCGGGTCTGTTACATTCAGATACGTATGTATTTCGCAAATTTCTATGTCTACAATGCTCTGCATGGAGCTACTCTAGCTAATTTCTCCCACTTTCAATATGCATCCAGACTGATATTGAGAGTCGTCTGGATTAGTGTCAAAAAGCTTGCATCAGCGTAACTCTTTACGACAAACTCTTTATCACCTCCATAATCGAGAAACATTTTCGTAGTCATCCAATAACTAAGGATAATTTTGACCGTTGTCCAGTGATCTACTTCTGGATCACTATTGTACATCCTTGCCAAACTCATGGCAAGGTACACAACAGGTTTGGTACACAACATGTCATACTTTATAAAACCTATGGCTGAGGCATAGGGAATGACTTTCATTCTATCTTATGTCGTGGTCGGGTTTTGAGTCTTACTCAACTTCATACCTTATAACACAGGCAAGAACCCTTTCTTCGACTGGTCCATTTTGAATTTCTTCAAAACTTTATCAAAGTATGTGCTTTGTGAAAGTCCAATTAAGCGTCTTGATCTATCTCTATAGATCTTGTTGCCTAATATATAAGCAACTTCACCGAGGTCTTTCATTGAAAAATTCGTATTCAAGTATCCTTTTATGCCATCCAGAAATACTATATAATTTCCAATCAACAATATGTCATCTACATATAATATCAGAAATGCTACAGAGCTCTCGCTCACTTTCTTGTAAATACAGGCTTCTCCAAAAGTTTGTATAAAACCATATGCTTTGATCACCTCATCAAAGCGTATATTCCAACTCCGAGATGCTTGCACCAGTCCATAGATGGATCGCTGGAGCTTGCACACTTTGTTAGCACCTTTAGGATCGACAAAACCTTCTGTTGCATCATATACAACTCCTCTTTGAGGTATCCATTTAGGAATGAAGTTTTGGCATCCATTTGCCATATTTCATAATCATAAAATGCGGCAATTGCTAACATGATTCGGACAGACTTAAGCATCGCTACGGGTGAGAAAGTCTCATCGTATTCAACTCCTTGAACTTGTCGAAAACCTTTTGCAACAAGTCGAGCTTTGTAGACAGTAACATAACCGTCAACGTCGGTCTTCCTCTTGAAGATCCATTTATTCTCAATGGCTTGCTGATCATCGGGCAAGTCAACCAAAGTCCACACTTTGTTCTCATACATGGATCCCATCTCAGATTTCATGGCCTCAAGCCATTTTGCGAAATCTGGGCTCATCATCGCTTCCTCATATTTTGTAGGTTCATCATGATCTAGTAACATGACTTCCAGAACTGGGTTGCCGTACCACTCTAGTAAGGAACATACTCTGGTTGACCTACGAGGTTCAGTGGTAACTTGATTCGAAGTTGCATGATCATCATCATTAGCTTCCTCACTAATTGGTGTAGGAATCACTGGAACTAGTTTCTGTGATGTACTACTTCCCAATTCGGGAGAAGGTACAATTACCTCATCAAGTTCTACTTTCCTCCCACTCGCTTCTTTCGAGAGAAACTCCTTCTCTAGAAAGGATCCATTCTTAGCAACGAATATATTGCCTTCGGATATGTGATAGAAGGTGTACCCCAACAGTTTCCTTTGGGCATCCTATGAAGACACATTTTTCCGACTTGGGTTCGAGCTTATCAGGTTGAAGCTTTTTCACATAAGCATCGCATCCCCAAACTTTAAGAAACAACAACTTGGTTTCTTGCTAAACCACAGTTCATAAGACGTCGTCTCAATGGATTTAGATGGTGCCTTTATTTAATGTGAATGCAGTTGTCTCTAATACATAACCCAAAAACGATAGTGGTAAATCGGTAAGAGACATCATAGATCGCACAATATCTATTAAAGTACGGTTACGACGTTCGGACACACCATTACGCTGTGGTGTTCCGGATGGCGTGAGCTGTGAAACTATTCCACATTGTTTTAAATGAAGACCAAACTCATAACTCAAATATTCGCCTCCGCGATCAGATCATAGAAACTTAATTTTCTTGTTATGATGATTCTCTATTTCACTCTGAAATTCTTTAAATTTTCGAATGTTTCAAACTTGTGCTTCATCAAGTAGATATACCCATATCTGCTCAAATCATCAGTGAAGGTCGGGAAATAATGATACCCACCGCGAGCCTCAACACTCATCGGTCCACATACATCAGTATGTATGATATTCAACAAATCAGTTGCTCGTTCCATTGTTACGTAGAACGGAGTTTTAGTCATCTTGCCCATGAGGCATGGTTTGCAAGCACCAAGTGATTCATAATCAAGTGATTCCAAAAAGCCCATCAACATGGAGTTTCTTCAGGCAATTTACACCAATATGACCTAAACGGCAGCGCCACAAATAAGTTGCACTATCAATATCAACTTTGCATCTTTTGTCTTCAATATTATGAATATGTGTATTACTATGATCGAGATCCAACAAACTATTTTCATTGGGTGTATGACCATCGAGGGTTTTATTCATGTAAACAGAATAACAATTATTCTATGACTTTAAATGAATAACCGTATTGCAACAAACATGATCTAATCATATTCATGCTCAACGTAAATGCCAAATAACATTTATTTTAGGTTCTACACTAATCCCGAAAGTATAGGGAGTGTGCGATGATGATCATATCAATCTTGGAACCACTTCCAACACACATCGTCACTTCACCTTTAACTAGTCGTTGTTCACTCCGCAACTCTCGTTTCGAGTTACTAATTTTAGCAACTGAACCGGTATCAAATACCCAGGAGTTGCTATGAACACTAGTAAAGTACACATCAATAATTTGTATATCAAATATACATTTGTTCACTTTGCCATCCTTCTTATCCGCCAAGTATCTAGGGCAGTTCCACTATCAGTGACCATTTCCTTTGCAGTAGAAGCACTTAGTTTCAGGCTTGAGTTTAGCTTTGGGTTTCTTCACGGGAGTGACAACTTGCTTGTCATTCTTCTTGAAGTTCCCCTTCTATCCATTTTCCCTTTACTTGAAACAAGTGGTCTTGTTAACCATCAACACTTGATGCTCTTTCTTGATATCTACCTCCGCTGATTTCAACATCGTGAAGAGCCTTGGGAATCGTTTTGGTCATCCCTTGCATATTTATAGTTTATCACGAAGTTCTGGTAGCTTGGTGATAGTGACTTGAGAAATCTGTCAATCACTATCTTATATGGAAGATTAACTCCCACTTGATTTAAGCAATTGTATTACCCAGACAATTTGAGCACATGCTCACTGGTTGAGCTATTCTCCTCCATCTCGTAGGCAAAGTACCGTCAGAGGTCTCATACCTCTCGACACGGGCATGAGTACGAAATACTAATTTCAACTCTTGGAACATCTTATATGCTCTGTGGCGTTCAAAAAATTTTTGAAGTCCCGATTCTAAGCCCTAAAGCATGGTGCACTAAACTATTAAGTAGACATCATATTGAGCTTTGCCAAACGTTCATAACGTTTGCATCTGCTCCTGCAATAGATCTGTCACCTAGCGGTGCGTCAATGACATAATACTTCTGTGCAGCAATGAGGATAATCCTTAGATCACGGACCTAGTCTGCATCATTGCTACTAACATCTTTCAACTTATATTTCTCTAGGAACATATAAAATTAAACGGGGAGCTACATCGCGAGCTATTGATCTACAACACAGATATGCTAATACTACCAAGACTAAGTTTCATGATAAATTAAAGTTCAATTAATCATATTACTAAAGAACTCCCACTTAGATAGACATCCCTCTAGTCATCTTAATGATCACGTGATCCAAATCAACTAAACCATGTGCGATCATCACGTGAGATGGAGTAGTTTTCAATGGTGAACATCTTATGTTGATAATATCTACTATATGATTCACGCTCGACCCTTCGGTCTCTAGTGTTCCGAGGCCATGTCTGTACATGCTAGGCTCGTCAAGTTTAACCCGAGTATTCTGCATGTGCAAAACTGTCTTACAGCCGTTGTATTTGAACGTAGAGCTTATCACACTCGATCATCACATGGTGTCTCGGCACGACGAACTTTAGCAACGGTGCATACTTAGGGAGAACACTTGTACCTTGATATTTTGTAAGGGATCATCTTATAATGCTACCGCCGTTCTAAGCAAAATAAGAAGCATAATAAGATAAAAATCACATGCAATGAAAATATGTGACATGGTATGGCCATCATCATCTTGTTCTTTTGATCTCCATGTCCAAAGCATCGTCATGATCTCCATCGTCACCGGCTTGACACCATGATCTTCATCGTAGCGTCGTGGTCGTCTCGCCAGCTATTGCTACTACTACTATCGCTAACTCATAGTGATAAAGTAAAGCAATTACATGGCCTTTGCAATTTATACAATAAAGAGACAACCATAAGGCTCCTGCCGGTTGCCGATAACTTACAAAACATGATCATCTCATACAATAACGTATAACTCATCATGTCTTGACAATATCGCATCACAACATGCCCTACAAAAACAAGTTAGACGTCCTCTACTTTGATGTTGCAAGTTTTATGTGGCTGCTACGGGCTTAGCAAGAACCGTTCTTACCTACGCATACAAAAACCACAACGATTTTTCGTCAAGTATGTGTTGTTTTAACCTTCACAAGGACCGGGCGCCACACTCGATTCAACTAAAGTGAGAGAGACAGACACCCGTCGGTCACCTTTAAGCAATGAGTGCTCGTAACGGTGAAACCAGTCTCGCGTAAGCGTACGCATAATGTCGGTCTGGGCCGCTTCATCTCACAATACCGCCGAATCAAAGTATGACATGCCGGTAAGCAGTATGACTATTATCGTCCACAACTCATTGTGTTCTACTCGTGCATATCATCTACGCATAAACCTGGCTCTGATACCACTGTTGGGGAACGTAGTATTTCAAAAAAAAACCTACGATCACGCAAGATCTATCTACTAGATTCGTAGCAACGAGAGGGGAGAGTGTGTCTACGTACTCTCGTAGACCGAAAGCGGAAGTGTCTAGTGACGCGGTTGATGTAGTCGAACGTCTTCGCGATCCAACCGATCCAAGCACCGAACATACGGCACCTCCGCGTTCAGCACACGTTCAGCTCGATGACGTCCCACGAGCTCTTGATCCAGTTGAGCTTCACGAGAGAGTTTCGTCAGCACGACGGCATGGTGACGGTGATGATGAAGCTACCGGCACAAGGCTTCGCCTAAGCGCTGCAACGCTATGACCGAGGTGCGTCTCTTTGGAGGGGGGCACCGCACACGGCTAAAACAATGTTACTTGTGTGTCCTTGGGTGCCCCTGCCCCCGTATATAAAGGAGCAAGGGGGAGGTGCGGCCAGCCCTATAGGGCGCGCCAGGAGTAGGTTTCCTACTCCTAGTAGGAGTAGGAATCCCCTTTTCCTATTCCTACTTGGAGTAGGAAAGGAAGAAGAAGGGGAGAAGGAAGGAGAGGGGTGCCTCCCCCCACTCCTTGTCCAACTAGGATTCCCTAGGGGGGTGCGGCCAGCCCTAGTGGGCTACCTCTCTCTTTTCCCTCATGGCTCACTATGGCCCACACTCCCCCGGGGGGGTTCCGGTAACCCCTCCGGCACTCTGGTTTTATCCGATAATACCCGGAACACTTCCGGTGTCCGAATATAGTCGTCCAATATATCAATCTTTATGTCTCGGACATTCCGAGACTCCTCGTCATGTCCGTGATCTCATCCGGGACTCTGAACTACCTTCGGCACATCAAAACTCATAAACTCATATACCGATCGTCATCGAACGTTAAGCGTGCGGACCCTACGGGTTCGAGAACTATGTAGACATGACCGAGACTCATCTCCGGTCAATAACCAATAGCGGAACTTGGATGCACATATTGTCTACTACATATTCTACAAAGATCTTTATCGGTCAAACCGCATAACAACATACGTCGTTCCCTTTGTCATCGGTATGTTACTTTCCCGAGATTCGATCGTCGGTATCACTATACCTAGTTAATCTTGTTACCGGCAAGTCTCTTTACTCGTTCTGTAATACATCATCTCGTGACTAACTCATTAGTCATTTCCGTGCAAGGCTTATTATGATGTGTATTACCGATAGGGCCCAGAGATACCTCTCCGACACTCGGAGTGACAAATCCTATTCTTGATTTATGCCAACACCACAAACACCTTTAGAGACACTTGTAGAGCATCTTTATAATCACCCAGCTACATTGTGACATTTGATAGCACACAAGGTGTTCCTCCGGTATTCGGGAGTTGCACAATCTCATAGTCATAGGAACATGTATAAGTCATGAAGAAAGCAATAACAATAAAACTAAACGATCATCATGCTAAGCTAACGGATGGGTCTTGTCCATCACATCATTCTCTAATGATGTGATCCCGTTCATCAAATAACAACATATGTCTATGGTTAGGAAACATAACCATCTTTGATCAACGAGCTAGTCAAGTAGAGGCATACTAGGGATACTCTGTTTTATCTATGTATTCACACATGTACTAAGTTTCCGGTAAATACAATTGTAGCATTAATAATAAAAATTTATCATGATATAAGGAAATATAAATAACAACTTTATTATTGCCTCTAGGGCATATTTCCTTCACTATACAGGTCTTAGTCGCTATGGCGGAGCTACGTGCAGCTCTGGGGTGGCCACTGCCCCCTAGCCGTAGCCTAATTACCGAAGGGATTTTTTAGAGGTTTAGATTAAGGAGAGTTTTGTCATTTGCCCCCCCCCCATAGAT
>LR738713.1:445266843-445379300 GCA_902687465.1 Secale cereale | reverse complement strand
TTTTTTTTCTTTTCTATCTCCAGATCCAAGAAATCCTGGCCGGATCCCGAAGGATCCCTCGATCCCATCGCAACAGGCGCCGAAGTCAACGCTCCAGCGAGCGCAGATCGACCGACCGAGCCGGCCAGATCGCCCGACCGGGCCTCGATCTTCACCGCGCCTGTGGACCACATCGACGCGGTCGCCTCGCGCCTTCGCCCGACGGGGCTCGCCCGAGCGAGCCGTCGCTCGTTTCCCCTTCCCCCGCGAGCGCCTGGCCCATCGGCCCGTACACCGCACCGCCGCCGCGGGCGCCTTCCGCAGGCCAGCAGCGCCCCGACTCGGGCCGGCCCTCTCCTCCGGGCCGCCGGCCGCTCGCGCCGCGCGCTCGGGCCGCGCCACCGCGGGGCCTTCCGCGGATCTCCACCGGGCCGCGCCGTCGCCGCCCTGGGCCTCGTCGCCTCCCCCGCAGGCGCCAGCGGGCCGGGCCGCCTCGCCCCGCCGCAACAGTTCCTCCGCGCGGGCCGCCACTGTTCACCGAGGCCCGACACTGTTCATCCGGATCTGGATCTAGGTTGACTCTTTTCCCACTAAGTCCTTTTTATTCCTGATCTGAGATGTGATCTTTGACCTGTTGTAACTTTCTCTGTGTTGCTCCGTTTTGCGCGTGTAGCATGTCCAGATGTTCGTGGAGTTGTCCTCTACGTTTTACCTGTTGTAGTCATGCATGTTAGATGTCATCTAGGGGCTTGTTTTGCTGTTGCAAGAGTGCATGATGATATAAACTGTTGTTATGTGTTATTTTTGTGCCACCTTTGACATGTGATATCTTTTAGCTCGTTTGTCCAAACGATGCAAATGGCATGTCCACGTGTTCGTCTTGCCACGAACTACGTGTTGTGTGTGATAGGTTGCATGGTAGATGTTTTGTTTCCTTGTTATCTTCGTTGCAAGATGCCATGTTCACATGTTGTGTTTTCACTTGTTATGAAATGTCATCTTGTTGAGCTCGTTGCAATCGGTGTGTTCACCACATTGATGCATGCTTGTGTGTTTCGGGATCACCGTCATATGTACTTTGATGAGGTGCTTACCCTTTGCCATGTTTAGTTTCGAGGTGTCTTAAACTTGCTCTTTTTGTTGCTATGATGATGTTGCTGTTTTAGGACTTAGTGAAATTTCACTAAGTCTGAAATCTGTAACGTTCCGATGCCATGTTCGGGTGATGTTGTAGGACAAAGCATGATAGTTTTGGGGTGGTTTTTGATTGTTCCATGAAGTATATATTGTTGTCTTTCCATCCATGTCCTCACATGTCCATTTGAGTGGCTGTAGCATGTTTATCTTTTGCTCCAAACTTTCAATAAAATTCTGCTGCCAGAATTTTATTTCAAAGTTCAATATGTCCAAGATCATTGCTATTGATCCGTGACTCCGTTGGGGGTGCACTTTGGACCTAGTTGCTGTACATTATATCTAGTTTATGTTCAAGTCCTTTGCCATGCTTTTTGGGTGCTGTAGATTAATTATTTTGAGCTCCCAAGTTGCTATGTTGCTGTAATTTTCAGTTTTCGCTCAAATCTTGTTTCGGGCATAACTTTTAGCCCGTAACTCCGATTTCAGTGAATCTTATATCAGACTTGGGTGATTTTTCTGTGTAGATTAATAATATCAGGTTGTTATCTTGTTTTGAGGTGTTTTGCTTGAGTGATGTTTTCCGTGCTCCATGTGCATCTTTAGTGCATCCATCATGCATACATGTTTTTCGAGTGCGCATTGCATCGTGTTGATTGGTGCTTGGTGTGTTTGTCTTGTTTAGACCCGGAAGTTGAGCACGAGTTTTCCAACGAGGTTGAGCACGAGGTTTCCAACGAGTTTGAGCACGAGGACCCTTCTTTCGATCCGAACGTCTTCTCTTCAGGCAAGATGACCGAACCCCGATAACTTTACTATCTTCGCCTATTGCTAGTAGTCTCGATCTATAGTTTTGCCTCGATGCCCATGTTCTTCTTGTCAGCCTCCTACTTGTAACCAAATGCCATGTTTAACCAACCCTACCTATGCAAACCGTTGCTTGGCTAAGTACGCTTCGCTCAGCCCTTCTTATAGCGTTGTTAGTTGCAGGTGAAGTGAAGATGCTTGCTCCATGTTGAAGTTTGGTTGGGTTATATCACACTATATAAATGCGTTAACTGAAATCACATATATATTGGCAAGGGTGGAAGGCTAAGCCTTTTGCTTGGTGATTTGTTCCACTCATGCCGTTAGGATCCGTATAAGCCGGTTTTATGTTCCTTGATTATGCGTTCCTAACACGGTTGGGGTGTATGGGACCCCCTCGATAAACCGCTATGTGCTAAGTCTTTTCCAGCAAATCCCAACATTGGTACTATTTGCCTAATAACAAACTAAACTTGCATAGGGAGTTATAAACCCTTTTTCTTAATCAACAACCCCGGGCCAGTGCTCCACATGAGTGTTGGTCCGAAACGGGGAGCCTGCGGGGCCACCTCGAGGAAACTCAAGGGTTGGTAAAAACCCGTAGCTTCGCCCATCCGGTCGTGTCCTGAGACCTAGATACGCGCGGCTACGATCAGGGTGTCGACACGCCGGGAGGATTTGCTGGATTAGCCTTACCTTAGCTCGGTATATCTTGAGCACGGGATTCCGAGGATACTCGGGTCTTCCCACTTTGGAGTTGCGACTCCGCGGATCGTGGGCTTGTAATGGGTCAAGTTGGAACACCCCTGCAGGGTTTGAACTTTCGAAAGCCGTGCCCGCGGTTATGTGGCAGATGGGAGCTTGTTAATTCCGGTTGTAGATAACTTGACACAATGATGCTAATACACTACCAGCGTGTGTTCCGTGACTGTCAATTTCCGAATCGGGATTCGGGAGTTGAAAACGGAGGGGTTATGTTTGTAAGCTTGTAGCTAGGATCACTTCGTGATCACTTCTCGCTTTGCCTTCTCTTCTCGCTCTCTCTGGCGTAAGTTAGTGCTAGTTGCTGCCGCAGACTCTTTGTTGTTCCTTCACCTCATTTCATTCTTCAGCCTTTCCCTCACCTAAAGGCTTTGATAGTTCTGTTACCCGGGAACGGGATTGCTGAGTCCTCTGTGGCTCACAGTTACTTCACACACCAGATGCAGGTCCAGCTGTGAGCTATCCAGGTGATGGCACCGAGCTGGATTGGGAGTACGACGAGGAGCGTAGTCGTTACTACGTGCGCTAACCGGACGATCAGTAGTGGAGACTCTTACTAGGTTTCGATCCGCCTGTGGTTGCTTTATTTATCTGAGTTTGGTACTTTGACATTTGGCTTTTGCCCTTAGAGGGTTGTAGTGATCTTATTGTATGATGTTTGAGACTTGTACTGTTATTCTGTGACGTGGCGATTGTAAGCCAACTATTTTCAGTTTACTATCCCTCTTTTACATGAGTTGTGCAAAGATTACCAAACTTGAGATCATTCTAGGATGGACTTATGCCTTTAAGTCGTGCCTCGACACGTAGGAGGTATAATTCCATCCTGGGCATTACAACATTGTCACCCTTAAACTGAAACCCATGATCATAAATACGTTCTGGGTGCTCATCCTCTACGATCATATTGTGCATGATCACACAAGCACTCATCACCCCCACAACTTCTTGGTGCTCCAAGTTCTACCAGGATACCGAACTGATAGAAGCGAGGGGCCCGATCTTTCGATGAGATGATAACTATCGATTTGGTGGAGTCGACTTTGACGATCCGACTACAAACGTGCACGACGTTGCGCCTTAGCAATCGCTAAACCAATCTCCTGGGGTTACTGACGATGCCAGAACCACAATCAGCCTGACCACGAAGGTCTATTCCTGCATGCAATCGAAGAACAAGCAAGAATATGATAAAGCAATCCGAATATTGCAAATATATATGAAGTATTGATAAAGGTGGGGATCCGTAAGCGGTCTTGGTCTGGTCGTTGGACACAAACGAAGTACACGAAGTTGCAATGGCTAACTTTTGACTAAAGAAATCCCAAAGAAAAAGCTACTAGATGGATCTACTTATATAGGAGCAAGGGGTGGCGGCCAAGGAGGTGGAAGGACGTCCCAAGGCAGCCTAAAAGTAACCCTAGATCGTACAAGGCTCATGGGCCCAAGTGGAGGTGATGCAACACCTTTGGACTTGTAGTTTGACTCGGATTCTGCTGTTGCGTCAGATTGTTTCGTCGATATCTCAACGCTCAGGACGAATTTGAAGGTGAATCCAATTGGGTTGGAAAGTGTACGAAATCTAGTTTCTAACAAAAAAAGAATCACCCAATTCGGAGTCCGTATGAAGGAGTTCTTGCCGTTTTGAGTCAGGTATGTCTATGCAGTCTGAATCTGGATGCAGAATGTGAGAGACTTGGACTCTATCTTCTCTTGGCCCAAAAGTGACGTGAGAGAACTTTTTGAACATCACCTAAACTTCTCTTTTCCCTTATCTTCATATGTGGATTGTACAAATATCCCATACACCTGGAATTAGACATGGCACAAAAGTTTGTGAAGTATTTTTGTCATGGATGACATAAATAAATTGTTGCATAGTTTGCATTAGAAATTGCCTCACAAATATACATGTATGCAATATTTTTGGTCGTATCCAAGGTAGTCATGTCCTCATCACGAACTATGCCCCATCAAGATTGCAGAACACCAAAGGCACACTCCACATCCTTCCTAGCACTCTCTTGCTCTTGGGAAAATTTCTTCCTCTTCTCTCCGATAGGGTTGGAGTCTGTCTTCACAATAGTGGCCCGCTTAGGATGGATACCGTCACCTAGGTAGTAACCTTTATCGTAGTTGTGGTCGTTTATGTTAATATTGACCGGCGAGCTGTTGCATTCGGCAAGTCTTGCAAACACCGGGGAGCGCTGGAGTATGTTGATGATCATTGTGTAATCTGGCCATGCCAAAGAAAAGAGTGCCAGATCCAGAGATCTTGTGAGGCCACTGCCTCAAGTATGACAATGCAAGCACTGACATGGTCCCTATACTCCCCCTGCCAAGTAGAAGGACAATTCTTTCACTCCCAGTGCATGCAATCTATGCTGCCAAGCATCCCCGTGAAGCCCCTACTGACATTCATCGCCAAGAAGCGGGTTGTATCTTCAGCAGTCGACTCTCAAGTACTCAGGGCTAAACATAACAATCACGGCCTTGTAGAACATGTGCATGGACTTTATGCACGTAGACTCGTTCATACAGATGTACTCATCAATGAGATCACCGAGCACTCCGTATGCAAGCATCCAGATAGCCGCAGTGCATTTCTGGTAAGATGAGAAGCCAATCTTTTCAAGGGCATCCACTTTGCACTCGAAATAATTATCGTATCCAACCACCCCCTCTCTAATACGGTTGAAAACATGCCTAGCCATACGGAAACATCGCCGGAATTTCTGATATTTGAACAAAGGGTTGGTTGTGTCAAAGTAAGCTTTCCAAAGAAGGAAATGGTCGCTGCCTATTAAGGTGGTCATGGACCAACACGTCGACGCCGGAATGTGACCCGGGATTGAGCCCCGCAACAACCGCCGCTGCCTATTAAGGTGGTCATGGACCAACACGACAGCCAACATCTCCTCATCGTCGGATGAGGAATCGTCGGAGTCGCACATGAAATTGTGAAAAAGAACTCGTCGACGGAGTCCATTTTGTACATTGAGGCAAACTGTCGAACAATTTGCGGGCGTCGACGAAGAAGTTGGCCGGCGAAGAGAGGCACGCCTCGCCTAGACCAGGTGGCTGGCCTGCCGGCGTCCGACGAGCACGGCGACATATAAAGAAACTGACCGGTGCCGGGGGTGGCTTCATGCTCGCGGCGACGTCGGAATGGGTGGGAGCTGGGGTGGCCTAGTGTCGAGGCGGTGGTGGCGGCGGCGTGGGAGGTGGCGGCGAGCAAGGAAGGTGTGGAGACGCGAACTGCTGGCCGAGACACCGAAACTAGTCGGCGGCGGCGACGGGGTGGGGCGAACGAGGGCTTGCCGTGGAAGAGAAAGACCAATGTGCCACCGACAGGCGGTCCAGGGGAAGGAGTAGGCGCGTGACGCACGCGTCCGCTACGTGTTCACGCAAACGCAAAATCAGGCTCAAAATTGGGCCGAGAATGGGTCGGTGTGCGTCCGTTTGAATCGATGTGTTGGGCCGATTTTTCTGTTCGATGCGACCTAAACGGACGCGCGCGGACGAAATGTGTTTGTGTTGGAGTTGCTCTTAATAATAAAAAGGTAAATGTTTACCCACGACGAGCCAGCCGAAAGTTGGGCCGGCTGAGCCCGTGTCGTTGGATTAGCAGCTAATCGTGGCGCCCGTGTTATGCCACCTCATCCCACCGCCGCTCAAAAACGCGTGTCTGAGGACCACACACCGCCCAGGACCGCGTCTTCCTGGCTTATCCCCAATCGATCCCCTTTTGCTCTTCTCGTGCGCCTCTGCACCTCCGTCCCAGAGCCCCTTAACTTCGCCGCTATCATCCCGCCGCCAGGTCATCGACGTCGAGCTACCCCGTGCCTCCTCGCCTCTCGGTCGCTTACACAGTCACCCGAGCAGGGAAGAGTCCGTAGCAGGGGCGCGCTCATCGCCATGGATCGCCCGCAGCCGGGTGCGCCCCTCTCCATGGCCGGCGAAGCCGGATGCGCAAGCCGCCATGGCCGAGCTGCAATTGACCACGTCGACGGGCGAGTTTTTGCTACAACCTTGTTTTGATTTTGCTGGAACCGGCTCATGTTTTTGCTTCCACCCACCCCCACCCAAAATCTGCTCCCACGGTGTTTTTTGCTGGAACCGGTGAACGATTTTGCTACAACCGTTTTGAGTTTTTGTTACTTCCAGTGTTTGATTTTTTGCTACATCAAATTTTGGCTGGAACCGCTTTTGATTTTTACTGGATCTGGAATTTGATTTTGCTGCATAGGCTAGGATCTGGGGCGGCGACGGACGGCGGCTGCTATGTTTTTTTGCTGCATAGTTTTTTTTTTTGCTGGAACCAGCAATCAATTTTGTTACAACCAGCTGCAGCAGAGCTGGAACCGGCGAAATTTATTTTGTTTTACAACCTTCGGTGAGAATACATTTTTCCATGATATTTTTTTCCTGGGACGGGTTTTTATTTTTGCTACTACCAGCGAAACCCCTTTTTCATTGTTGAAGCTTTTTTTTATGAACACGATGGTGGAAGCCGGTTTCGGTGGTGAGCTGAGATGGCGACGGCGGGGGCTGCTGCAACCACGACGCCCATATGCTAGAACCAGCCGATGAAGAGCTACAAACGACAGAAGCTGAATCTTTGCTGGTAACCGCGCTGCAATCCCGACGGCCGCACGACGAGAGGCGTCAGGCCGGCAGCACGGCGGCGCATGCGGTGGTGCTGCGACGCGAAGATGTGGCGAGGCAGTGGCGCACGCATCGGTGCTGCAACCGGAAGACGAGGCAAGGCGGTTGGCGTGGGCGGAGGCGGCGTTCTCGTCCTCTCCCTTTTTCCCGTGTAGGAGATTGACGAAGGATGGGAAGGGGGATTGATCTGACTTTTTTTTTTAAGAAAGGGGATTGATCTGACGAATGTGCATATACAGATCGAACGGCTCTAGGTAGACCGGCTGAAAGTTTCGGCCGGTGCGCCGGCGCCTATCACTGGCCCAATAAAAAACCGTGGTCTTATTTGGAAGAAGAAAAATGAGCCGTATTAGCCGAACCCGAACTCCCCACCCCTACTGGGCAGCGGGGTCCACGCCGTTTCCGGTGGGGCGCACCCCACTTTCCGGGATTCCTCTTCTTTTCCACGCTCGGCGCATCCGGAGACGGCACAGGCAGCTCCCCTCATAATTGCCCGTGCCACTGGTGGTTGGACTGGAAGCCGCCTCCCAGTCCCCCCTGTCCTCCTCCTGCCGTCCTCGACCTCGCCGCCCGCCAGCGATGGAGCGGCGATCCACCACCCGCTTCTCGCCATCCGAGGTACAGCGCCATTCGCCTCCTCCCCCTTTCCCCCCATCCTCGCTTCCCCGATGCGGTGGCCCGCTGCTCCTCGGTGCTTCACGGGCGCCACTCCTCCCCGGTATTCGTCGTATCTGCGGCGTCGGAGATGGTAGGAGCTCCCCCTCTGATTCGATGGGAAGAGGACGCTTGCCGTCCGACGCAATCCAGTCGTTTCGATGCCGCCCCATCCATTGCGTTTTGAGTTCGCGGTGGCTTTTGCTGCGGATGTTCCTTCGCCCTCGTTTTGTTAGGTTTCATCTGGGGGTGCTCTCCATGAAGGGGAAGCTCCTCTTGGACGGGGGAAATCTTATTGGACTTTTGTTGCTCCAGTGCCCTTATTTTGATAATACACTTTTTTCCCGTATTTGTCGGTGTTGTGGGTACTGACCATTTCCCCCCTTGCATGCGGATGTTGATTATTGTCCATATCGGATTCTCCTGCTCTGGTTGCAATACGTTGTGTACTTCCGTGGCACATTGTTCTGTGCTGGTGTGTAATAATGGTTTCTGACGGGGGGGAAATCACTAGGGTTTTGTTTGTTGGGGCTGATGATTCCCAAACGTTGGACCAAATGTCAGTTGATGATCAGTCCAAGCAACTGTAGGGATGGAATTATTGGAGCACTTCATTATATTATTCAGTTTGTAGATAGCATTTGAGACCCAATCTTTAGTTGTGGTGATAATTTAAAATGCTTGGAGGTTATTCCAGTCTAAAGGGTTTGTTAGTGCAATATGTAGCATATGCGTTAAGCTGCGCCTATTTGTAAATGGACACCAAAACTTATTGTTTTCCGTTTGCCCCCTAGATGCGAGCATCTGCTCGTGCATAAGTTGAATTTGGTGCTTTCATGAGGTAAGGGGACCCATCACCTTCGGACCAGTGCAAACAATCAGTTGCAGCTCGATTTCGATTGAAATATATTTCTGAACACCCATCTTCTAGTATAAGAGCAATAGGCATAAAAATATTATGTGGAAAACCACTCAATCTGTTCCTTAATAGCTTCCTCTGAAAGAATTTCAAGTCATTTGACGCAAGGCCGGCAAACATTGTAAATGCATTATTGTTTCGTACTTGCCTATCCATTTTGGAGCGAGGGTGGGATAATACTATCACTAGTAAATGTGTACGTGCAATGCACGTTTATATTAGGCAGTATATTACTTGCACTTGGATATCAGATAGGATATTATTTGCGTGTTAATTATATGATTAACGCTATATTTGGTATGACATTAATCGGACGCTAAATATCTTGACTGCTCCCATCGGAGCAGTCTAGGTCATTGGATTGACCTGGTCTAATGTCTGAGATTAGTTGTATCTGCTCCTTAGGGTCTTTTTATATTGGTATAGATGAAGTGCTTCATAGATCGGTTCACCTAGTTTCAGAGTTTGATATGGATCATCTAAACAATATGAATATTACTGTGGATGGAGTTATTGTTGTGCTATGTCGCTTATATCTTCAACTCGGGCGCTGCGTTCATGGTTTCATGCTGAATACTGTTTTTGAGAATTTCCATGGCTTTGATACATGTCCGAGCATTATTGTATTATTTAGTTTGTTGTGTAACTTAACGCTACTACCTGGATGTCACCCTTTCCTATTTTATGTTTTCGGGTCTAGTTTTGATGACTTGATGTGCAAACAGATATAGCCCAATCAGCGTGTCTGTATTTTCGGAATTGGTGAATGGCTTTTTGCTTACCATGTCATGCCTCATACATATGTCTACTTGTTTCGGCGATGCTAACTAGTGCTAACTAGAAGTATTTCTTGGTACAGATTGCGAGGATGGAGAAGTTGGTTTCATCAGACAAAAAGGAGCAAGTCTTGGTTGATAGTTTCTGCCAGAAGCTTGTAGAAGAATTTAAGTGAGTGCCTTAACCTAGGGAACATATACTTCGATCACAATTCCTAAGAGAACTTTTCTGGAGGACTGAAGTTATATTATGTTACCTTTTAAGCATAAGTGTCATATGTTGTTGCTTGACTGTATTTATGATAGTGTAAGTGACACTTTTGATATTTGGTCTCATTTTCTGCTCCTCTGTGTAGTCGTTCTCCAGCTCGTGTCGGAAGCAGAGCTCTACAGGCTACACAGGTGATAATGCCTTTTTACATTGTCCCCATGTTTCACCGAGTGTGTTTGTATGACATGTCTTTCAACAGGTTCAAGGATGGTTCCTTGATAAGCTCCCTGCATCAACTCCTAAACTTGCTTCCTTGCCTACTACTTCCGAAGAAAAGCCTTTAGCCTCAGAACCAGATGCTTTAGTTTCTGAGATAAAGACATCAGTTTCTGAAGAAAAAGCTTTAGCTCTTGATACAAGTATTTCAAACAATGAGGATGCACTTTCTCCAGATTTACCCAAAGGTAGTTGTGAGTACTTGTCCGTTGAAACTTTATGCTTGGTGCTTGAAACCATTTGCTAAATTTCTTATGTGGTGGCTTTTTTCAGAGACTACAGATAAGGTTCCTGAATTTGAAGACTTGCAGTTTGAGGCTAAGTCATCAAAGGATTCTGCATGGTGAGGACTCTTTTACTTGCAAGAGCTATTTTCTCTCCTCTTTCCCTTCGCCCTTTCTCCCTTTTGTTTGCAACAATTTCATTCTTGTTTCCTTTGCCCCATTCTATTGTCTTTTGAGTAATCAAGTGACCATAAGATGAAAGCACGGCACTTAACTCCTGTTGTACCTGGGTTTCTTTTGTTAGGAGTATCCATTGCGCATGCCTATAGTGGTGAATTTATATTGATCAACTCTGCATAATATCTACTTGTTTTTATTAATTTCTAGTTAATGAGCACGAGAGGCTTTGAGAGGCTTTGATCGTAACAGTTTATTTCCACCTCTCCTAATAATGCTAATAACAATTTATATTGATCCAAGACAGCATTGTCAATAGTAAACCTGGATGTTATACCTTTCTTCTAGCTGTCTGATTAGGATAGCTTGCACTTCTGTGTAATGTTTGTTAGTGTTATACCATGGAGCAGAAATCTTAATCATTGTGCATGTAGCCAGAAAAAATGTGCTAGCATGCTTTGATTTGGTATGCCTATCTACAAGTTTTCATCTTCCTTTTTTTCCTAACAATTGGCAGCGACACTAAAATTTTCATATTCAATTGTGACATGCAGGTATGACGTCGCCCTTTTCTTGGCACACAGGAAGACAAGTTTGGGAGAAGTTGTAAGGAGAATAACTGATGTTGTATAGAAGAGCATTTTTATATGTTATTTCCATGACTTGTTTAATTTAACAGCTGAGTAGGGAATCTTCTTTTATTTCAATTTGTGATTTCGTTCAGCAGAGTTATATCTTCTCTGCATTGCTGTTCTAGGAAGTCCGGGTGAGGTTTATCGGATATGGGGCTGAAGAAGATGAGTGGGTGAATGTCAGGAGGGCTGTCCGCCAGCAATCCATTCCGCTGGAGTCCTCTGAATGCCGAAGCATTGTCAAAGGAGATCTTGTCCTGTGTTTCAAGGTAGTGGCTAATGATTAAGCTCGAGAAGCATTTCGTAGGAACTGAGAACATTGTGTTTTGTTCTATCCTGCCGCGGCTTCTTACTGTTAAGCAGAGCTCTCGAGTTATTTATGTTCTTGTCGCAATTTTTACATCAGGAGAGCAATGATGAAGCACTGCATTTCGATGCGCACGTTGTGGATGTCCAGCGGAAACAGCATGATATAAGGGGATGCAGATGTCTCTTCCATGTTGAATATGATCATGATCAAAGCCAGGTATGTTCAACTAGCCACTACTGTTTCTTTCGGAATATCTCGTACCAAGCCATAAAATCTTCAATCGTTTTGTCGTACCTGGTGTTTATATTGCTCTTCTCTTTGAGTCATAAATTTCAATGCTCGCACTATAGACTTAATCTCGCCTGATCTTCAGAAAGTTTCTGATTTTCTTTTCCAGGAGATGGTGAACCTCAAGAGAATCTCCAGGCGACCAAGATACCTTTGATGGCTTCTGCTACCGTGTATCTGCTTCCTGCTGCTATCCGAGCTTGTGTCGTACTAACGGGAGCCCTCGAATCTTAGTTGAGACCGCCGCACTCTGATTGTTTGCTCTTATTGATGTAATGTGTCTAGTAAAACACCCGGGAGAGTAGTTAAGCCCCCTCTTTGGCACACAGCTGCTGTAACGGCTATGAGTAGGCTCCGTGATAGCCAATTTTTGCACACACACGAGAAAGTTGGTGCCAAAGCGGGCGGAGAGCTGGATTTGAACTGGTGTGCTGGGAGCAGATTACCATGTTATTATGTCGGTGTTTGCCGTTCTGAACCTCTTGGGGCGATTTGCTTCTGCTTCTGCGCGCCTGGTTTTGAGCGTTCATTCTCGATACAGGCATACCGTTTCTGGTTTGGTGATTATAGCCGCTGATTTTGTCTCCTGCTCTGCTCTTTGAGTTAGCGGAGC
This sequence comes from Secale cereale, assembly GCA_902687465.1. Lineage (NCBI taxonomy): Eukaryota > Viridiplantae > Streptophyta > Magnoliopsida > Poales > Poaceae > Secale > Secale cereale. Next base: position 445,366,870 of record LR738713.1, on the reverse strand, counting down.
AGTCTGCGAAATGGTACATTACTTTGTGAATATAAACGCCTAGATATGGTCGAAATCACCTAGCCCGTCTAGCTCAGTTGGTAGAGCGCAAGGCTCTTAACCTTGTGGTCGTGGGTTCGAGCCCCACGGTGGGCGTTGGTCATTCTTTTAGGTGATGTTTTTATTAAATATATTTATTTAATAAACTACATATAGATAATTTAAATATATATGTATATATATATATATATATATACTACATAATTTATTTTTCTCCAATAATATTACATTAGATAATTTCTTTGTAGTTGTTGTATTCCTTCAGCATGATATGTACAACTATCTGATTTGGGTATGTTATTTCTTAAAAAAAAACTAAATCATTGAAAATATTTACATTAGATATTTTCTTCATGGGAATCACATTTCTAAACTTGTCATCCAAACTGCTTTCACCATGATATGTGCAACTATCTGATTTAGTTATGTTATTTCTTTTTGAAAAGAAAACATAAAAATATTTACATTAACTAGTTTCTTCATGGAAATCACATTTCTAAACTTTCTTCATGGATATTACACTTCTAAACTTGTCATGTGAACTGCTTTCACCATAATATGTACTACTATCTGGTTTAGGTGTGTCATTTCTTTTTTTAAAGAAAACCCAAATCATCAAAAAAATACATTAGATAATTTCTTCATGCAAATCGTATCCCTAAATTTGTCATGCAGATCCCTTACACCATAATATGTACTTCTACCAGGTTTAGGTGTGTCCTTTTTTAAAGAATACTATATCCCCAAAAATATTACATTAGATAATTTCTTTGTAGTTGTTGTATTCCTAAATTTTTTTTTCATGAAAAGACTTTTACCATACGTAACTTTTTCAATATTTATAATGACTTTCTAATCTGAATTAGTGATTAAAAGGGAGTTTCAGAGATTGAATGGAAGTCCAAAACTACACAACTTATGTGTGGAATTCAGGTTTTATTTTTTATGACATGGTAAATATACATTGATAGGCACAAGGGTGTAATGATCTTTTGATGAGAAACACACGCCGATTTGGGTGGAGTCAACTTTGACTATCTGACTATAGTGTATGATGATGTCATCTTGTGCAACTGCTAAACAAACTTTATAGTTATTATTGACCACGCCGAAGCATGATCAACCAAACCATAAAGGTCAAGTTTATGTGAGTAGTACGGTAGCTACAATTAACAAAGAAAGCAGGCCCCAGGCCCTGGGCTTTGCTATGGCCCTGGACATGCCCCCCTTCCAAGATTGATTTTTTTTTGTTTGTATACACCCTTCAAAAATCACGTAAAACAACTAACAAGTTGTGTTTGATCCCCCTTTCATTGATTCTTGGCTCCGTCCTGGAATATAGATAAAGTATTGATAACAGTTTGGGTTTTATAAGCTGTCTTGTCTAGACACAAACGAAGTACACGGAGTAGGAGTTATGCCGAACATTTAACTAGAGGAAGCCCGAGTCTAACCGATGCCGTAGGGGTTGTATATATGGAGAGAAAGAGAGGAACTCAGCCGGCCCATTGTAGGGTGGGGGTGCTGAATCCACATTAAGTCGGTTTCTTCCACTAATACAGTCTATAAGAAACACTGATGGTCCTGCATTTCAAAATTATACGGGTCCGTTCCAAAAGTAAAGTGGCGCAACACTTATGAAAGGCTATGGGAGAATATATGAAGTATCATCTTGTATAATTTGTCCATGTCCTCGGTCATTATAGTGGCTTCAAAGTCCTAAAATCTCCACTTGAAGCTTCATTGTCTCCCTTGCGTGCCTGACTTCATCTCCATGCTTGATCAGGTTTCACTGCTCACCTCTCTTGTCCATTTTAGGTAATTTATTCTTGAGCAATACAAACATATCCATTTTAAGCAACATCGTCTTATCACGAATAATGAAAATAACCTGGAAAATGGAAGTACCTGGTTAATTGGTGAGTGTGAGCTCTAGTGGTAGGTCCTTGTTTTTTCTAGACTTGAACATGTGTAGTGCCCGGGGTTTGCATGTAACCGTGGTGGTATGTCCTCATCACGCATTGTCCCAATGAACTCCAACAAATATAAAAAAAATTGAACATGTTAATACTGTACTACCATGGGTTGGAGGCATGGTAGAGCTATGCGAGCACTACATATGTTCTCCTGCAACGGAGTCAAGTTGTCGTGTCACATTTAATTCACAATAGTTGTAGCCACATGTGTCCAGCCTAGTAAGTAACAATATCTAATAGCAGAGAAATTACGAATCAATATATTAGATGAGAGACATGACTGATAACATAGGAAAGTAGGAAAACATCCTCGGTCATATTTTATTCAGAATAGTTGTAACCCCGCTTGTCCATCGTAGCAAGTAACAATATATAATGATAAAGTGATTCACAATTGTTTTTCCTAGAACCATCTCAAAATTAGCGAGAGAGATGCTATTAAGAAAACAAGGTAATTAACATAGTGGACTTTCAATGTAAAGTTGATAAAAAGATAGAGATGGGTTTAGAAAAAGAAACTGAGGGAGTACTTCCCTTGTATCCTAGAAAAGTGTAGAGATGTTGAAGAAGATAAGTCGATGATCTTCGAGACATATAGACACAACCTCCTCCTCAAAATAGGGGCAGGGCCACCACAAAGATCCATGAAAGTGCAACTAATCCCCGGGTGGTTTTGGTAATTAATAACAACATATATATCATTGAACTAATATTCTCTTGAGAATCATTTCAGAAAAGTTCGATGATGTGGGTATGGAAATGTCTGAAGAAGTGGACCCCTCAAAATGCTAAGACAAGCATTGGCAAAAGCTCAAGACTCCATTTTTGGTTTAGTGATCAAAGATCACATTGAGTCCATAGGAAAGCCAATACTATTAAAAGGGGATGAGGTTGTGTTAATGTTCTCGTTGCTCAAGTGCTTGGTGATCTAACTCCCTCAACTATCAGCACTATTCACTACTTAACACACACCCATAAGTAATCTCGGTCACACCGATTTCTCCAACTCAGTCCCACCGAGATGAACCACTTCAGTTGTTTCTCCAAACCCTAGATTCTCGGTCACACCGATTCTGAGTTTCGGTCTCACCGAAAAAGGGCTGCCAACCTTCTGTGATCAGTTGACATCAATTCGGAATATCCGAGTTTATATTTTCGGTCTCACCGAGATGGCAAACCCTAACCTTTAACTCACTTCGGTCTCACCGAGATGGTATTTTCGGTCCCACCGAAAATCCCAACGTTCACTATATTTGAACTTTCGGTCTAACCGAGTTTTCACTTCGGTCTGACCGAGATTGGTCAAATGTGTGTGTAACGGTTGGATTTTGTGTGGAGGCTATATATACCCCTCCACCCCCTCCTCATTCGTGAAGAGAGCCATCAGAAAGTACCACCACTTCTACCACACACTTTCTGAGAAGTGAACCACCTACCCTTGTGTTGAGATCAAGCCATTCCATTCCTACCATATGAAACTTGATCTCTAGCCTTCCCAAGTTGCTTTCCACTCAAATCTTTCTTCCACCACAGCCATATCAGTGAGGAGAGTTGAGTGTTGGGGAGTTTATCACTTGAAGCACAAGAGCAAGGAGTTCATCACCATCAACACCGTCTATTACCTTTTGGGGGGTGGTGCCTCCTAGATTGGTTAGGTGTCGCTTGGGAGCCTCCATCGTGATGTGGAGTTGAACCAAGAAGTTTGTAAGGGCAAGGAGATCGCCTACTTCGTGAAGATCTACCCCGAGTAAGGCTAGTCCTCCGTGGGCGTAGGCCGTGATGGAATAGACAAGGTTGCTTCTTCGTGGACCCTTCGTGGGTGGAGCCCTCCGTGGACTCGCGCAGCCGTTACCCTCCGTGGGTTGAAGTCTCCATCAACGTGGATGTACGATAGCACCACCTATCGGAACCACGACAAAAATCTCCGTGTCACCAAACTGCGTTTGATCTTCTCCACCTCTCTTTTACATGTGCAATTTACTTTCCGCTGCATAAACTCTAGAATTGCATGTGTAGGGTGTTACTTGAACTGATCTTGTTTGTGAAACTGCCAAAAACTTTGCATGATCTAAAGGCAGAATATTTATATTGTCAAGTAGTCTAATCACCCCCCCTCTAGACCTACTTTCGATCCTACAAGTGGTATCAGAGCTTTGGTCTCCATTGCCTTGGTTTCCATTGCATTGGACTCCATAAGCTTGGTTTCACAACCTAGGAGAGTATGGCGTCTAGTGAGGGTAATTATCGTAGAGGTCCTTACTTTGATGGTACAAATTTTGCTAGTTGGAAGCATAAAATGAAAATGCATATTCTTGGTCATAACCCAGCCGCATGGGGCATTATTTGTGTTGGCATGCAAGGTGACTTCTTTGAAGAAGGAAAAGTTCCGGATCGCGAAGCTACACCCGAAGAACTGAAGATGTTGCAAAACAATGCTCAAGCTTGTGACATTCTCTTCAATGCTTTGTGTCCCGAAGAGTTCAACAAAATCAGCCGTCTTGAGAATGCTAAAGAGATTTGGGATACTTTGGTTGAAATGCACGAAGGTACTGAATCTGTGAAGGAATCAAAGCTAGATATTCTTCAAGGTTAACTTGACAAGTTCAAGATGAAGGATGGTGAAGGAGTCGCTGAAATGTACTCTAGGCTTGCTCTCATCACAAATGAGATTGCTGGCTTAGGAAGCGAAGAAATGACCGACCGATTCATCATTAAGAAGATTCTCAGAGCTTTGGATGGAAAGTATGACACCGTGTGCACTTTGATCCAAATGATGCCAAACTACAAGACTCTCAAGCCAACTGAAGTCATTGGAAGGATTGTTGCTCATGAGATGACACTTAAGGATAAGGAAGAGCTTCACAACAAGTCAAGTGGTGCTTACAAAGCTACAAGTGATGCTCCTACTACCTCAAGTGACAAGTTAGTTTCCAATGAAGACATAAGCCTAATGGTCAGGAACTTCAACAAGTTCTACAAGAATAGAGGCAAAGAGAGAAGCTCAAAGTCTAGATCATATGATGGAAAGAGATCTTCTAGTCGTGATCGAAACTGCTACAATTGTGAAAGACCCGGACACTTCTCAAATGAGTGTACGGCTCCCCACAAGAGAAGAGAAGAATCTCCAAGAAGAAGAGCAAGAGATGAGTCACCTCGGAAAGAGAGAAGGAGTAGAGATGATCGTTATGAACGAAGACCTCCTCGGAGAAGCAAGGATTCGGAGAGGAAAGACAAGTCATCAAGGAGCTACACAAGAAGAAGACATCAAGCTCATGTTGGTGAATGGGTCTCCGGCTCCGACTCTGACAGTCAATCCGATGGAAGCTATCACTCCGACTCCGACTATAGTCAAGATGAAGGTGTTGCCGGACTTGCACTCGTATCCTCCAACTCCAACTCCTACGACTTATTTGATTCACCGAATGAGGGAATTGGAAGATGCTTCATGGCTAAAGGCCCCAAGGTAACACACCCTGAGTTCATTGACTTTGATAGTGATGAGGATGACTTACTTGGTGAAGATGAGCTCTTGCATGATAAATCTAGTGAGCTTAGTAATGATGAAAATGCTAGTAGTCTTTATAGTCGAGAAGAGTCGAATGACAATGCTATGAAGGAGATTGAGCGTCTAACTAAAGAACTAAACACTCTTAAGTTAGCTCATGAAACAAGTCAAGAAGATCATAGAGAGCTCCTAAGATCTCATGAGAAGCTACGCTTCGAGAAGCTCACTCTAGAGCAAGAACATGAGTTTCTAAAAGCGATCAATGACGATCTTCGAAAGAAGAGTTCTTCATATCTTGCCAAACGACTTCTCTTGTCTAATTTCTTGCCACCTATTAAGACTAAGCATGACAAGCATAAGAAAAATTCTTCCTCTAGTAGTAACAATAACAATGTTAAATCCAATATTGTTACTTCTAGTAGTTCTCTTGATTCCACTAACAATGTTTCAAGCCAAGTTACACTTGAGCAAGAAAATAGCCTATTGAAGGAAATCATAGAGAAAGGTGTCTACAAGAGTCTTGCCGGAAGCAAGAACTTTGAGGAGATTGTTCGCAAACAAGGAAGACACCGGAAGAATCAAGGGATTGGTTTTGAGCGAAAGATCAACGCCAAAGGTGTTGAGTGGGAAGAAGGTCAATACCCTACTCCACAGTTTGTTTCACAAAAGGAGAAGTATGATCCTACTTCTTCCAATGTGGAACAAGCTCAAGATGACCTTCCACCACAAGACCACAAGCTAAAGGCCAAGGACAAGCTTCAAGAGGAGATTGATGCATTCATTGAAGCACCTCAAGCCATGGTCAAGTGGGTTCCCAAGGACACATCAAGTTCTACTTCGTCAAGCTCAACTACAACACCAAGGATTCCCATCAAGATGATGTGGATCCCAAAGAAGAAGAACTAGTAGGTTCTTGAGGGTGACTCCGCCAACAAACTTCACTCATATTCATTTTGGCAAGAACTTGTGCAATCAACTTCCACATCATGCACTTGTTCATGGAGTCACAAACCCTCTTGTTGGTAAGTCAAGGGACAAGGTAATCATTGCTTTCATGGACATCATCTTTTGTGCACTTCACTCTATGTCCATGGATATTCTTGTTTGTCCCTTGTGGGACTAACCCATGTAGGTATTGAAAGTGCCCTAATCCAAAGGATTGCTCCCAACTCATGATGATCTACATCAACATTGAGCATCCACATCTTCAACATCTACATGAAGTCTTCTACGACAACCCAAGGTTAGTTTGACCCTTTAAAAGGGGTTCTCACATCTAGGGGGAGCTTTGCTCTAAAAATTGAGCTAAAACATCTCCAAATGATGTGAACACATAAATGCTTTATGTAAAAGTGGTAACCCCACTTGTGCTTAAACGATGAGTATGACCTATGATCAAATGTTCTCATTTGACTCCTAAGTCAATATACTCATATATAGATGACCTAGTCATCGACATTTTGTGTGCTAGTAGCTAGAGTTTTGGTTGTGCATGTTTGACACATATTTCAGTTGCTATCTTATTGTGTGAGCATGTTGGATGCATGATTTTATCCATTCAAGGACATCCATTTGTTGTTTTGATTGTCTTGGTTTCTTTTTCTGGCCAAATGGATGGACAAGAATGCCTAAGCACCTTCCCTAGCTATCTATGCTTTCTTATCTCAAAATCTATTCATGCTTATATCACAACTTTGAACAAGTCTTTTTCGGACAGTCCGAGTGAGGAGCACTCGGAACCACCGATTCGTCTAAGGCTGACTTCCAAAACCTTCTAAGTCTATTTCGGTCTGACCGGCTTCTCAATCTCGGTCCAACCGAAACACTTAGATTGATCTAGGTTTCATCTCGGTGAAACCGAGTTCAAAATCTCGGTCTGACCGATATGTGTAACTGCACAGCAGAAATACATCTCGGTGACACCGAGTTTTTCAACTCGGTCCCACCGACAGTACGGGGTTATATATACTGAGGGCTGCGCGCGATCTATTCCTTTCAAACCGTTCGCCCTCCAAGACCCCTGCTGCCGCCGCCCTGATCTAAGGATCGTCGCCATCGTCGCCTGTGTGCCCTTGCCGCAGGTCTCCGCCGCCGTCAACGGTAATCTTCTCCTCCGTTGCCGCCGTAGAGGGACACCACCAAGTTAGGGTGTGTCTCGATCCCTTTCATGCTCCACTTCTGATTCTTGCATGATAGGACTGCCCTGATTCAATCCACGTTTGATATGTTCCCAATACATTGTTCAGATCGTTTAGTTTCGAGGAAAATTCTTAGGTTTAGGTTTCCACGGAATGCATCTCGGTGAAGCCGATTCCTGAAACTCGGACTGACCGATTTGGTCTCTGACCATTGCACTACACAGTTCGGTCTGACCGAGTTGTGAAAATCGGAATGTCCGAAGTGAAGTTTCTATGAAACCCTAGTTTTTCGGTAGGACCGAAACCCATTTCGGTCTGACCGAAAGTGGTGTGTAGGTTCTGTTGAACACTTCGGTTACACCGAAACTTGAAATCGGTTTGACCGAAATACATTCTGTGAAAACTCAAAACTAAGTTTTTAACTCATTTTTTTTGCAAAAACTTCTGCAGTTGTGATAACTCTTCTATTCTGCCTATACCTTATCTATTCACAGGTCTTTCAGCCATGTCAGATGTCAGTGACAGCCAGAACAGGTCCGAATCACCATTTGCTGAGATTCCAGAGGCAGGTACAAGTCCTGAGGCTAGCAGCTCTAGTGATGATGGTGAGAGGAGTACCCCCAGTGGTCTGCCTCCTGCTGCTACGAGAACCAGGAAGAAGAGAACGTCTGATTCTGAGGATTCCGATTTCGTTGCTGAGGAAGTTACCTCCAAGCCAAAGAGGCATGTGGTCGCCAAAGAGCTCCAAGGGCAGCAGCCAAAGAAAGGCACGAGCAAAGTGAAGCAGTCTGCAGTTGCCAAGAAGCTAAACTTGGAAGAGCCAGCTCCAAGCAAGGTGAAGAAGACTTCCAAAAGGAAGAGAGTTGTTTATGCTGAACCTCAAGTTGATGATGCTGAAGAAGAAGAAGAAGATGCACCCCAGCCTCCTCCTCAGAAAGCTAAGTTCATGGGTGATGCTATTCGGGCTCAAGCCTCCTCCAAGCCCAAGAAGCCTGCTCCAGCTAAGGCAGCTCCAGCAAAGCCTAAGAGGACAACCAGAAGCATTCCAGCTTCTGAGAAGAACAAAGGTGAGATGCCACCTTCTGAGTCAGATGAAGAGCATGTGTTGCTCAAGCTCCGTCCCAGATTGCCACTCCACAATGATGCTCATCCTCAAGCTGAGGATATGAAGGCAAGGAAGGACAAAGGTCTCAGGCTATGGAGACAATCTGATCCATATGCCGTAAGAAGAAGGACTGCTGTGGACCCCAGATTCCACACCAAAGAGCAGCAGGATTTCTATGAGACCGTGCTAATGGATAAGAAGCCCATTGTTGCTGACACCAGAATGGGCAGAACTTCTGAACGCTCCAGTGCAGAGAGAGGACGACATTGATGTCTATGGGATTCCTAAGAAGAGTCATGATTCCATGAAGAATATGTACAAGGAGATCCCAGCTGCTGATTTGGAGGGATGGAAACTCGGCTCAGTGTATTATCTCCAGGCAGGTCTGACCACCACTAACACTATCCTGAGGCATACTTTGATGCCTAAGTCAGGTGACCACCGGATGATACGAGGCTATTCTATCAACATGCTGCACATTCTCGATGAGAAGGCACCTTTTAAGGTGATGGACTTGATGGTAGAGACCATCAAGAGGACTGCAGCTGACCAGAAGAGGTCATGTGGGTTTGCACCGCAGATACAGATGCTTATCAACGCCAAGTTTGGCACGGGCAAATTCATGTTGGATAGGAAGCACTTACCACTGCAGCCAGAGCATGAGGACAACGTAGTTGTGATGGATGAAGAGGATCCCACCTCAGTTGAAGGGCAAGCCAAGATCGAAGCTGCAAAGAAAGCCAAAGCTGACAGAGAGGCAGCAGCAGCAGCAGCTAAGCCAAAGAGCTTCGGAGATCAGATTCTTGAAGCAACCCGGAGAATTGAACAACGCCTGGCCAGCATTGAGCAATCTCAGGAGAGCCTTGAGAGGATCGTCGAGGACAAGATCCACGCTCTAGACGTGAAGCTGACTGAGATTCAGGTGTCTGTCAACAAGCTTGAGGCAGACATGGAGGAGACTAGGCAGGAGAGGGCAGAGCTTATGCAGGATGATATAGTCCAGGACTCTCATCGCCAGACTGCTCCGGTTCCCAGAGGATCCAGGTCTGCAGCTATCCCAGTGACAGACTCCAGGGCTACCACTTCAGCACCAGCTACAGCTCCAGCAGTTCCTTCAGCTCCAGCATCTACTCCTCCAGCGCAGACATCCGCAGAAGTCTTCACCGACGCAGCTATCTCTACACCGACATCGACCCAGACGGGAGCAGCCAGCCGAGCCCGCAGTGACGTTTAGCTCTATACCTTTTCGAACTTTTTGGTAACTTGTTGCCAAAGGGGGAGAAATTGCTATAGATCATAGGGCTTCGAGAGAGAGAGTGCTCTTTCGTCTTTTCGTTCTTTTGCCGTTTTCCTTGAGATACATTGGTTTCTTTTGGTTCCAGATACTTTAAGTGTGCTTGCTACTACGTTTGATGCTACCTTAATGAGTGCTTAGTCATACTATGCTTTAATGTGTGCTTATTGTTTATCATATGCTATTTCTTATTGTATGGCTATTTACTCTTGTCTTGGTGATTGAGTGCATGTTATTCTTTCTTATCATTTTGTGCGCTCCACCAAGATGTATGTGATATGGAAGAGTGACCCATAATCCTAATCGATTGTGCATTTGCATTCAAACGCAAATTTTAAATAATGCACAAATTTAGGGGGAGCTCTTGTTTATCACATACTTCTCAAAGCGACGATATTATTCTTTGATTATATCTTTTGTCGAAGCTTTGATCTATATGTTGTCATCAATTACCAAAAAGGGGGAGATTGAAAGTGCAACTAATCCCCGGGTGGTTTTGGTAATTAATAACAATATATATATCATTGAACTAATATTCTCTTGAGAATCATTTCAGAAAAGTTCGATGATGTGGGTATGGAAATGTCTGAAGAAGTGGACCCCTCAAAATGCTAAGACAAGCATTGGCAAAAGCTCAAGACTCCATTTTTGGTTTAGTGATCAAAGATCACATTGAGTCCATAGGAAAGCCAATACTATTAAAAGGGGATGAGGTTGTGTTAATGTTCTCGTTGCTCAAGTGCTTGGTGATCTAACTCCCTCAACTATCAGCACTATTCACTACTTAACACACACCCATAAGTAATCTCGGTCACACCGATTTCTCCAACTCAGTCCCACCGAGATGAACCACTTCAGTTGTTTCTCCAAACCCTAAATTCTCGGTCACACCGATTCTGAGTTTCGGTCTCACCGAAAAAGGGCTGCCAACCTTCTGTAATCAGTTGACATCAATTCGGAATATCCGAGTTTATATTTTCGGTCTCACCGAGATGGCAAACCCTAACCTTTGACTCACTTCGGTCTCACCGAGATGGTATTTTCGGTCCCACCGAAAATCCCAACGTTCACTATATTTGAACTTTCGGTCTAACCGAGTTTTCACTTCGGTCTGACCGAGATTGGTCAAATGTGTGTGTAACGGTTGGATTTTGTGTGGAGGCTATATATACCCCTCCACCCCCTCCTCATTCGTGATGAGAGCCATCAGAAAGTACCACCACTTCTACCACACACTTTCTGAGAAGTGAACCACCTACCCTTGTGTTGAGATCAAGCCATTCCATTCCTACCATATGAAACTTGATCTCTAGCCTTCCCAAGTTGCTTTCCACTCAAATCTTTCTTCCACCACAGCCATATCAGTGAGGAGAGTTGAGTGTTGGGGAGTTTATCACTTGAAGCACAAGAGCAAGGAGTTCATCACCATCAACACCGTCTATTACCTTTTGGGGGGTGGTGCCTCCTAGATGGGTTAGGTGTCGCTTGGGAGCCTCCGTCGTGATGTGGAGTTGAACCAAGAAGTTTGTAAGGGCAAGGAGATCGCCTACTTCGTGAAGATCTACCCCGAGTAAGGCTAGTCCTCCGTGGGCGTAGGCCGTGATGGAATAGACAAGGTTGCTTCTTCGTGGACCCTTCGTGGGTGGAGCCCTCCGTGGACTCGCGCAGCCGTTACCCTCCGTGGGTTGAAGTCTCCATCAACGTGGATGTACGATAGCACCACCTATCGGAACCACGACAAAAATCTCCGTGTCACCAAACTGCGTTTGATCTTCTCCACCTCTCTTTTACATGTGCAATTTACTTTCCGCTGCATAAACTCTAGAATTGCATGTGTAGGGTGTTACTTGAACTGATCTTGTTTGTGAAACTGCCAAAAACTTTGCATGATCTAAAGGCAGATTTTTTTATATTGTCAAGTAGTCTAATCACCCCCCCTCTAGACCTACTTTCGATCCTACAATCCATAATCACAAACATTGTAAGATCTTATGTCCTTTTCTTTTATAATTTGTCCTTCTTTCTATATAGTTCACTTCATTAGGGATCGAACCGAAGTTTCATATGATTTAACGACAAACGGTCCTACTATTTCGTTGGTCCACTTGTCATGTAGCGAAACAAGACACATGTCCATACTCCATTCGACTACTGATTTCAGCATGTGTGCATGTCCTATATGTACGTGCGGCTGACAACCATCATATCTTATACCACGTGTTCGCGGTTAGGAAACTACCAATCTCGCATTACAATGTATTGGATAAGTTAGTGGCCTCGGAGACATATTTTCGCGTTCTCATCCTCAAAATCCTGGTAGGACCACCATACAGATCCATAATCACAAATAATGTGAGGCTATATTTTTTTCCTTCCTTTTTGCGATTTTTCCTTCCTTTCGTAAAGCTCACTTATATGGGGATCGAAACAAAGTTCCGCATGATTAAACAAAATATCTAGATTTTTGGGTCGTATAACTTGGGCTAACGCGACTGAGTACATCAAAGACCTACATAAGGATTGTATCTCAGTTCATGATTAATAAGCTAGTAAATCACTCCCTCAAAGTGAATTTACTGCTCTTAGAACACACACTGAAGTACGCTGTACTTTTTGCACTTACCAGCTTGGCCCGTCTAGCTCAGTTGGTAGAGCGCAAGGCTCTTAACCTTGTGGTCGTGGGTTCGAGCCCCACGGTGGGAGATTGTGTACTTTCTTTTTCTGTCCAGTACGTCAGTATTTTTACCAAGCCACCACCGTCCCAGGCCAAGCCCGCACGGGAAGATGCATCTGAACTTCTGAAGAAACATCACCCCATCAGAAGAAAAAAATCTGAAAAAACAACAACAAGCTCCGGAGTACTTAGCTGCAGTCGATTCGTCGCCTGCACATGAGCACTAGCGGTATCGTGCCCCCAGCACAGCTCATGACGTGCATCTTTCACTAAACTTCAAATGACAGGCAGTGACAAGAGTTTTGTTTGTTGCCAGAATTAGTACTGTCTCCAGCTTTGATCTTTTCGCCTTCCTGTCTTGCATTTGGATCTTTGTATGCCTACTTCCTGCTCCCTCCGTAAATTAATATAATAGTATTTAGATTACTACTTTAATGATCTAAATGCTTTTATATTAGTTTACAGACGGATTACTGAGGGCCTTTTTGATTCACAGGATTTTCAAAACACGTGAGTAAAGAAAACCCCGTAGAAATAGAGTGGTGGGCCATCTTCAATGCTACATAATTTGTGAGGATGTTTGATTGTGTATAGAAAAAATCTAGAATTTCTTTCATAGAGGTTAGAGTGGATGGAAATGTTATGTGAAATCTAGTGCAAATGTAAATTTCCTATGATTTGCAATATATGAATCAAACAAACCACGTAGGAAAAGATCTTAATTTCTTCACAAATCTTTTGAATCAAACAATGATTTACTTTCGATCTTGTTACATGGTAAGGGCATCTCCAAGACGGACCGCCCGCGTATGTCCGGGCCGCGCTGTTCGGACCGTGGAAGTCATTCAACATGGACGTGTATCGATCTGCAGGGCGATTCGGACGTGTCTACTCATGCAAATTGCAGACAAAGTGGGGGAGGTTTGCGGGAGTCTGAATGCCCGAAACGTAGAACTCTGACACTTAAATGTATGTCGTTTTTTAGGGTACGAAGGATGGTGAGCTACTCGACCATGGAAAATGAGTTGTTGTGCGATGCGTGGCTGGCCGTATCCGTGTATTTTGTGGGCAGGAGCAGAGGGCCGACCTTCTGGGAGCAAGTGCATGAAAAGTTTCACGCACGAAAATACATTGCACCCTACGACATGTACATCATTCAACCAAGTAATGCGATGTCGTTGTTGTATCGCCGACACGCTATCCAGTTCAGCGGCACCAAGTTTTGCGATGTGTTTCGTCAGCTTGAAATAGTTGGATGAAGCTGAATGGGCAGTATGTGTGGGACGACATGATCCGCTCATGAAAACTTGTTGAACATTTGGTTAATCTCATTGAATTTGAACTATTGTTGGATTAGACTTATTTGCGAGCTATGTGTGGATGATTTGTGCTATTTTCTATCCGAACTTTGATAAATATCGACTGATTTGCATGAATTTTGTCCAGTTTGTTAAATGCGGGTTGAAATGTATGAGGGTACGGTTGGATGACAGTCTCCCGTATCCATATCCACGGACTGATCCCCTCCGCGAGAGGATGCGAGGGAAATTTGCCGGTTACCGTTGGAGATGCCCTAAGTGTGATGCCTTCTTGCTTTGCAGTTGCTCCACCATCAAGACGGTTCTCGAGATGTCGTTTGACAGAATGTACACACACATGATTCCAGGTGTCGCATCAGAATATCCATGCACATTTCAGTATTTTAGATAGATATACATCGAATGTACACACCCAGCTGATATCGTTTGCCAGCCAGATCACATTCGGCCGGACCGCTGAGCATCTATTCGTGGATAGGGGGACCGGCCCACAAACACATATGCGAGAGCTGGTCATCCAATGCTTTTTTCATGCATTTCAAATTGGTTTTAAACAAACCGAATGATTTTCATTCAAACCATTTTTTAATACATTTCAAAAATATTTTAACTAAGCTATGCCGAGCTACAGTTAAATTAGTCTACCGCAACGTATCTCAATTCCCAGGACATGTCTTCCTCATGTCCGGCAGCCCGCTCACTGAAGTGTCGGGAGCCCTGGAGAGACATGCTTGAGTGAGAGGGGAAGAATAGGCTCTGTTTGCCTTTGTGAAGAACAACCTATAATTGGTTTTTAGACCGGGAAAGAAGGTCGTCGTGGTCTATGCCACCGTTCACTGGGCAAGACACCGGCTGCGTAACCCAATGACGCGGTGGCGGTGGCCTTCCTAGGACCCAAGCGACGGCGATCTCCCATGATCTACTTTTCCTCGTTGTCTGCGATGGCCGTGGACGTGCCGACCTCCATACACAGCGGGATGATACGTCTCCTACGACACCTCCGCATTTTGCACACGTTCAGCTCGGTGTCGTCCTCGCCGTCTTGGTCCAGCAAGCGTATCGAGGTGGTGATGAGTTCCGTCAGCACAACGGTGTGATGACAGCGGTGGTGAAGCAATCCGCAGGGCTTCGCCTAAGCACTGTGACGATCTAGAGCGGAGGAGTAAACTAGAGATGGAGGGGTGCCGACACACGGCGTGGAATAAGCTGTGTATTGTGTGGCACCCCTCCCCTCATTGTTGTATCACCGACACGCTATTCACTAGAGATGGAGGGGTGCCGACACACGGCGTGGAATAATCCCGTAGTTTATGCCTCTAGGGCGCCCCAAGTGGTGTGGCGGCAGCCCTAGGGCTCCTCCCTTAGGTGCGCCCTTGCCAAATATTGGCACAAGGGGGAAGGAAAGGGGGAAGGCTTCTTTCCTTCCTCCCCTCTCCGGGATATGATAAGAGGAGGTGGCGCCTCCTGATACGTCTCCTACGTATATATAATTTTTGATTGTTCCATGCTATTATATTATCTATCTTGGATGTTCTATATGCATTTATATGCTATTTTATATGATTTTTGGGACTAATCTATTAACCTAGAGCCCAGTGCCAGTTACAGTTTTTCCCTTGTTTTTGAGTTTCGTAGAAAAGGAATATCAAACGGAGTCCAAACGGAACGAAACTTCAAGAGGATTTTTCTTGGACCAGAAGACATCAGATGGACTTGGAGTGCACATCAGGGGAGCTGCGAGGCGGACACAAGGACGAAGGGCGCGCCATGGGGGGTAGGGTGCGCCCCCACCCTTGTGGGCCCCTCGAGCGTCTCCCGGCCTAATTCTTCAGCCTATATATACCCATATATTCCGGAAACATCAGACGGGCGATCAAAAACCACTTTTCCGCCGCCGCAACTCTTTGTTCTCACGAGATCCCATTTGGAGGCCTTTTCTGGTACTCTGCCGGAGGGGGAATCAAACACGGAGGGCATCTACATCAACACCATTGCCCTTCCGATGAAGTGTGAGTAGTTTACCACAGACCTACGGGTGCATAACTAGTAGCTAGATGGCTTCTTCTCTCTGTTTTTCAGTACCATGTTCTCCTCATTGTTCTTGGAGATATATCCGATGTAATCTACTTTTACGGTGTGTTTGTTAAGATCCGATGAATTGTGAGTTTATACTCAGATTATCTATGAATAATATTTGAGTCTTCTCTGAATTCTTATATGCATGATTTGATATCTTAGTAATTCTCTTCGAACTATCAGTTTGGTTTGGCCAACTAGATTGGTATTTCTTGCAATGGGAGAAGTGCTTTGCTTTGGGTTCAATCTTGCGGTGTTCAATCCCAGTGACAGAAAGGGACATGGCACATATTGTATTCTTGCCATCGAGGATAAAAAGATGGGGTTTTCATCATATTTCTTGAGTTAATTCCTCTACATCATGTCATCTTACTTAATGTGTTACTCTGTTCTTATGAACTTAATACTCTAGATGCAGAATCATTTTGGTCGATGTGTGGAGTAATAGTAGTAGATGCAGGCAGGAGTCGGTCTACTTGTCACGGACGTGATGCCTATATTCATGATCATTGCCATAGATATCGTTATGATTATTCGCTTTTCTATCAATTGCTTTACAGTAATTTGTTTACCCATCGTAATACTTGCTATCATGAGAGAAGCCTCTAGTCAAACATATGCCCCCCGGGTCTCTTTTACATCTTATAAGTTCACGATCTACTATTTTGCAATCTTTTACTTTTCAATCTATAAACCAAAAACCCAAAAATATTTACTTTACTTGTTCATCTATCTCTATCAGATCTCACTTTTGCAAATAACCTAGAAGGGATTGACAACCCCTTTAGAGCGTTGGGTGCAAGTTGTTTGATTGTTTGTGCAGGTATTTGGCGACTTGTGTGTGATCTCCTACTGGATTGATACCTTGGTTCTCAAAAACTGAGGGAAATACTTACTTCAATCTTGCTGCATCCCCTTTCCTCTTTAAGGGAAAACACCAACACACCTGGGGAAAGTAGCGAGGAAGCACCCCCCTTCCATATAATTGGATGTGCCTGCCTTAGGGGGGCGCACTAGCCCATGTGGGCTGGTGTGCTACCCTCTACTTGGCCCAGTAAGGCATAATACTCTCTCGATGCCTCCGGAACCCCTTTCGGTATTCTGATAACTTTCCAGTGCATTCTGAAACCATTCCGGAGACCAAATAGTATCGTCCTATATCAATCTTTACCTCCGGACCATTCTAGAGCTCCTTGTTATGTCCGTGATCTATATCAATCTCTACCTACGAACGTCTTATTTTGATTCGGCAGTATTGTGGGATGAAGTGGCTCGGACCAACCTTACATGACCACATTCATGAGACCGGTTCCACCGACAGACATGCAACTAGTTTTGCATAAAGGTGGCTGGCGGGTGTCTGTTTCTCGTATTTTAGTTTAATCGAATTTGATTGTGGCCGGTCCTTGAAGAAGGTTAAAACAACAAACTTGACGAAACACCGTTGAGGTTTTGTGCCGTAGGTAAGAACGGTTCTTGCTAGAAGCCCGTAGCATCCATGTAAAACTTGCAACAACAAAGTAGAGGACGTCTAACTTGTTTTTGCAGGGCATGTTGTGATGTGATATGGTCAAGACGTGATGAGTTATATGTTATTGTATTAGATGATCATGTTTTGTAAATTATCGGCAACCGGCAGGAGCCTTATGGTTGTCTCTTTATTGTATGAAATGCAAGCGCCATGTAATCACTTTACTTTATCGCTATGAGTTAGCAATAGTCGTAGAAGCAATAGTTGGCGAGACAACCATGACGCTACAACGGATATCAAGGTGTCAAGTCGGTGACGATGGAGATCGTGCTGATGCTTTGGAGGTGAAGATCAAAAACACAAGATGATGATGGCCATATCATGTCACATATTATGATTGCATGTGATGTTTATCCTTTATGCATCTTATTTTGCTTAGATCGACGGTTGCATTATAGGATGATCCCTTCTCTTAATTTCAAGATAAAAGTGTTCTCCCTGAGTATGCACCGTTGCGACAATTCATCGTTTCGAGACACCACGTGATGATCGGGTGTGATAGACTCTGCGTTCACATACAACAGGTGTAAGCCAGATTTCCACACGCGAAATAGTTGGGTTAAACTTGACGAGCCTAGCATGTGCATACATGGCCTCGGAACACTGGAGACTGAAAGGTCGAACATGAGTCATATAGTAGATATGATCAACATAGAGATGTTCACCATTGAAGACTACTCCATCTCATGTGATGATCGGACATGGTTTAGTTGATTTGGATCATGTATCACTTAGATAACCCGAGGGATGTTTATTTAAGTGGGAGTTCATTGGTAATTTGATTAACTGAACTTAATTTCTCATGAACTTAGTCCTGACAATATTTGAATATCTATGTAGTAGATCAATAGCTCGCGATTTAGCTCCCCTATTTTTGATACGATCCTAGAGAAAGCTGAGTTGAAAGATGTTAGTAGCAATGATGCGGACTAGGTCCGTGATCTGAGGATTATCCTCACTGCTGCACAGAAGTATTATGTCCTTGATGCATCGCTAGGTGACAGACCTATTGCAGGAGCAGATGCAAACGTTATGAACGTTTGGCAAAGCTCAGTATGATGACTACTTAATAGTTTAGTGCGCCATGCTTTACGACTTAGAACCAGGACTTCAAAAAAGTTTTGAACGACATGGAGCATATGAAATGTTCCAAGAGCTAAAATTGGTATTTCAGACTCATGCCCATGTCGAGAGGTGTGAGACCTCTGACAAGTACTTTGCCTATAAGGTGGAGGAGAATAGCTCAGCTAGTGAGCATGTGCTCAGAATGTCTGGGTACTACAATCACTTGAATCAAGTGGGAGTTAATCTTCCAGATAAGATAGTGATTGATAGAGTTCTATAGTCACTATCACCAAGCTACTAGAACTTTGTGAAGAACTATAATATGCAAGGGATGACAAAAACTATTCCCGAGCTCTTCGTGATGCTGAAATCGGCGATGGTAGAAATCAAGAAAGAGCATCAAGTGTTGATGGTTAACAAGACCGCTAGTTTCAAGAAAAAGGGCAAGGAAAGGAAAAGTGAACTTCATGAAGAACGGCAAGCAAGTTTCCACTATCGAGAAGAAGCCCAAAGCTAGACCCAAGCCTGAAACTTAGTGCTTCTACTTCAAAGGAAATGGTCACTAGAAGCGGAACTACCCAAAATTATTTGGCGGATAGGAAGGATGGCAAAGTGAACAAAGGTATATTTGATATACATGTTATTTATGTGTACCTTACTAGTTCTCGTAGTAGCCCCTGGGTATTTGATACTTGTTCGATTGCTAAGATTAGTAACTCGAAACAGGAGTTGCAGAATAAACGGAGACTAGTTAAGGGTGAGGTGATGATGTGTGTTGGAAGTGGTTCCAAGATTGATATGATCATCATCACACACTCCCTATACTTTCGTGATTAGTGTTAAATCTAAATAAATTTTATTTGGTGTTTGCGTTGAGCATGAACAAGATTGGATTGTGTTTATTGCAATATTGTTATTCATTTAAGTCAGAGAATAATTGTTATTCTGATTACATGAATAAAACCTTCTATGGTCATACACCCAAGGTGAATGGTTTATTGAATCTCGATCGTAGTAATACATATATTCATAATATTGAAGCCAGAAGATGCAGAGTTGATAATGATAGTGCAACATACTTGTGGCACTGTCATTTAGGCCATATTGGTGTAAAGCGCGTGAAGAAACTCCATGCTCATGGACTTTTGGAATCACTTGATTATGAATCATTTGATACTTGCGAACCATGTCTCATGGGCAAGATGACTAAAACTCCGTTCTCCGAAAAAATGGAGTGAGCTAATGACTTATTGGAAATAATACATACCGATGTATGTGGTCCGATGAGTGTTGAAGCACGCGGCGGGTATCGTTATTTTCTCACCTTCACAGATGATTGAGTAGGTATGTGTATATCTACTTAATGAAACACAAGTCTGAAACATTTGAAAAGTACAAAGAATTTCAGAGTGAAGTAGAGAATCATTGTAACAAGAAAATAAAGTTTCTACAATCCGATCGCGGAGGCGAATATTTGAGTTACGAGTTTCGTCTTCGTTTGAAACAATGTGGAATAGTTTCACAGCTCACGCCACCTGGAACACCACAGCGTAATGGTGTGTCTGAACGTCATAACCGTACTTTATTAGATATAGTGCATTCTATGATGTCTCTTACCATTTTGCCTTTATCGTTTTGGGGTTATGCATTAGAGACAGCTGCATTCACGTTAAATATGGCACCATCTAAATCTGTTGAGAAGACACCGTATGAACTGTGGTTTGGCAAGAAACCAAAGCTATCGTTTCTTAAAGTTTGGGGTTGCAATGCTTATGTCAAAAGGCTTCAGCCTGATAATCTCGAACCCAAATCGGAGAAGTGCGTCTTCATAAGATACCCAAAAGAAATTGTTGGGTACACCTTCTACCACAGATCTGAAGGCAAGATTTTTGTTGCTAAGAATGGATCCATTCTAGAGAAGGAGTTTCTCTCGAAAGAAGTGAGTGGGAGGAAAGTAGAACTTGGTGAGGTAATTGTACCTTCTCTCAAATTGGAAAGTTGATCATTAGAGAAAACAATCCCCGTGATGCCTACACCAACAAGAGAAGAAGCTAATGATGATCATGAAACTTTGGATCAAGTTACTTCATAACCTCAAAGGTTGAACAGAAGACATTACACACCAGAGTGGTACGACAATCTTGTCCTGGAAGTGATGTTGTCAGACAACGACAAACCTTCAAACTATGAATAAGCTATGATGAGCCCAGACTCCGATAAATGGCTTGAGGCCATGAAATCTAAGATATGATCCATGTATGAGAACAAAGTGTAGACTTTGGTGGACTTGCCCGATGATCGGCAAGCCATAGAGAATAAATGGATCTTCAAGAGGAAGACGGATGCTGATGGTTGTTTTACTATCTACAAAGCTCAACTTGTCGCAAAAAGGTTTTCGACAAGTTCAAGGAGTTGACTATGATGAGACTTTCTCACCCGTAGTGATGCTTAAGTTTGTCTGAATCATGTTAGCAATTGCCGCATTTTATGATTATGAAATTTGGCAAATGGATGTCAAAACTGCATTCCTTAATGGATTTGTGAAAGAAGAGTTGTATATGATGCAACCAAAAGGTTTTGCCGATCCTAAAGGTGCTAACAAAGTGTGCAAACTCTAGCGATCCGTCTATGGACTGGTGCAAGCATCTCGGAGTTGGAATATACGTTTTGATGAGTTGATCAAAGCATATGGTTTTATACAGACTTACGGTGAAGCCTGTATTTACAAGAAAGTGAGTGGGAGCTTTGTAGCATTTCTGATATTATATGTGGATGACATATTGTTGATTGGAAATGATGTAGAATTTCTGGATAGCATAAAAGGATACTTGAATACGAATTTTTTGAAAGACCTTGATGAAGTTGCTTACATATTGGGCATCAAGATCTATAGAGATAGATCAAGACGCTCGATAAGACTTTTTATGAGTATATACCTTGATAAGATTTTGAAGGAGTTCAAAATGGACCAGCCAAAGAAGGAGTTCTTGCCTGAGTTGTAAGGTATGAAGTTGAGTAAGACTCAAAGCCCGACCACCGCAAGAAAATAGAGAGAATGAAACTCATTCCCTATGCCTCAGCCATAGGTTCTATAAATCATGCCATGCTGTGTACCAGACCAAATGTGTACCTTGCCACATGTCTGGCTAGGGGTACAAGAGTAATCTAGGAGTGGATCATTGGACAATGGTCAAAATTATCCTTAAAGGAATAAGGAAATGTTTCTCGGTTATGGGGGTGATAAAGAGTTCGTAGTAAAGGGTTATGCCGATGCAATTTTGACACTAATCCAGATGACTCTGAGTATCAATCTAGATGCGTATTAAACATAGGAGCAATTAGCTAGAGTAGCTTTATGCAGAGCATTGTAGACATAGAAATTTGCAAAGTACACATAGATCTGAATGTTGCAGACCCGTTGACTAAAACCTCTCTCACAAGCAAAACACGATCATACATTAGAACTCATTGAGTGTTAATCACATGGCGATGTGAACTAGATTATTGACTCTAATAAACTCTTTGGGTGTTAATCACAAGGCGATGTGAACTATGGGTGTTAATCACATGGCGATGTGAACTAGATTATTGACTCTAGTGCAAGTGGGAGACTGATGGAAATGTGCCCTAGAGGCAATAATAAAATGGTTATTATTATATTTCCTTGATCGTGATATAAGTTTATTATTCATGCTAGAATTGTATTGACTGGAAACATAAATACATGTGTGAATACATAAACAAATACCATGTCCCTAGTAGGCCTCTACTGGACTAGCTTGTTAATCAAAGATGGTTAAGGTTTCCTAACCATGAACATGAGTTGTCATTTGATAACGAGATCACATCATTATGAGAATGTTGTGATGGATAAGACCCATCTGTTAGCTTAGCATTTGATCGTACAGTTTATTGTTATTGCTTTCACGTATGCCAAATACATATTCCTTTGACAATGAGATCATGCAACTCCCGGATACCAGAGGAATGCCTTATGTGCTATCAAACGTCACAACGTAGCTGGGTGATTATAAAGATGCTCTACACGTATCTACGAAGGTGTTTTGCTGGGTTGGCATGAATCGACATTAGGATTTGTCACTCCGAGTATTGGAGAGGTATCTTTGGGCCCTCTCGGTAATAGACATCATACTAAGCCTTGCAAGCAAATGACTATGAGTTAGTCACGGATGATGTATTACAGAACAAGTAAAGAGACTTGACGGTAACAAGATTGGACTAGCTATAGAGATACCGACGATCGAATCTCGAGCAAGTAACATACCGACGGACAAAGGGAATTGTGTATGTTGTCATAACGGTTCGACCGATAAAGATCTTTGTAGAATATGTAGGAGCCAATATGGGCATCCAGGTTCCGCTATTAGTTATTGACCGGAGAAGTGTCTCAGTCATGTCTATATAGTTCTCGAACCCGTAGGGTCCGCACGCTTAACATTCGTTGACGATATAGTATTATATGAGTTATGTATGATGGTGACCAAATGTTGTTCGGAGTCTCGGATGAGATCACAGACAGGACGAGGAGCTCCGGAATAATCCGGAGGTAAAGATTGATATATGGGATGATATGGTTAGGCCAAGGGGTCAGGCCCATGAGGCATTAAATCGGTGCAAAAGGAATTTTGCGAAGGCCAGGGGGCCAAACGCTAGAGACTGATAACCCACAAGTGTAGGGGATCGCAACAGTTTTTGAGGGTAAAGTATTCAACCCAAATTTGTTGATTCGACACAAGGGGATCCAAAGAATACTCTTAAGTATTAGCAGCTGAGTTGTCAATTCAATCACACCTGGAAACTTAGTATTTGCAGCAAGGTAGTTTAGTAGCAAAGTAATATGATAGTGGCGGTAGCGAAAATAAAAGTAATGATAGTGTTTTTATAGTTTTTGTAATAGTAGCAATGGAAAAATAAATAAGCAACAAGCAATATGTGAAAAACTCGTAGGCATTGGATCGGTGATGGGAAATTATGTCGGATGCAATTCATCATGTAGAAGTTATAACCTAGGGTGACACAGAACTAGCTCCAGTTCATCAATGCAACGTAGGCATGTATTCCGAATATAGTCATACGTGCTTCTGGAAAAGAACTTGCATGACATATTTTGTCCTACCCTCCCGTGGAAGCGGGGTCCTATTGGAAACTAAGGGATATCAAGGCCTGCTTTTAATAGAGTACCCGACCAATGCATTAACACATAGTGAACACATGAACTCCTCAAACTATGTTCATCACCAGGAGTGGTCCCGATTATTGTCACTTCGGGGTTGCCAGATCATAACACATAGTAGGTGACTATAGACTTGCAAGATAGGATCAAGAACACACATATATTCATGAAAACATAATAGGTTCAGATCTGAAATCATGGCACTCGGGCCCTAGTGACAAGCATTAAGCATAGCAAAGTCATAGCAACATCAATCTCAGAACATAGTGGATACCAGGGATCAAACCCTAACAAAACTAACCCGGTTACATGATAGATCCCATCCAACCCATCACCGTCCAGCAAGCCTACGATGGAATTACTCACGCACGGCGGTGAACATCATGGAATTGGTAATGGAGGAAGGTTGATGATGACGATGGCGACGATCTCCACTCTACGCAGCCCCGAACGGACTCGAGATCAGCCCTCCCGAGAGAGATTAGGGCTTGGCGGCGGCTCCGTATCGTAAAACGTGATAATTCTTCCTCTCTGATTTGTTTCTCCCCGAAAGTGAATATATAGGATCTGGGGATACGTCGGTGGAGCACGAGGGGCCCATGAGGCAGGGGCGCGCCCTAGGGGGGGTGCCCCCACCCTCGTGGACAGGGTGTGGCCCCCCTAGTCTGGATCTTCTTGCAGGTATTTTTATATTTTCTGAAATAATTCTCCGTGGATTTTCAGGTCATTCCGAGAACTTTTTATTTCTGCACAAAAACAACACCATGGCAATTCTGCTGAAAACAACGTCAGTCCGGGTTAGTGAAGGAAATATGCCCTAGAGGCAATAATAAAGTTGTTATTTATGTTTCCTTATATCATGATAAATGTTTATTATTCATGCTAGAATTGTATTAACCGGAAACTTAGTACATGTGTGAATACATAGACAAAACAGAGTGTCCCTAGTATGCCTCTACTAGACTAGCTCATTGATCAAAGATGGTTATGTTTCCTAACCATAGACATGAGTTGTTATTTGATCAATGGGATCACATCATTAGGAGAATGATGTGATGGACAAGACCCATCCGTTAGCATAGCACTATGATCGTTTAGTTTTACTGCTATTGCTTTCTTCATGACTTATACATGTTCCTATGACTATGAGATTATGCAACTCCCGAATACCGTAGGGACACCTTGTGTGCTATCAAACGTCACAACGTAACTGGGTGATCATAAAGATGCTCTACAGGTGTCTCCGAAAGTATTCGTGGTGTTGGCATAGATCAAGATTAGGATTTGTCACTCCGAGTCTCGGAGAGGTATCTCTGGGCCCTCTCGGTAACACACATCACAATAAGCCTTGCAAGCAAAAGACTAATGAGTTAGTCACGAGATGATGTGTTATAGAACGAGTAAAGAGACTTGCCGGTAACGAGATTGAACTAGGTATAGAGATACCGACGATCGAATCTCGGGCAAGTAACATACCGATGACAAAAGGAACAACGTATGTTGTTATGCGGTTTTGACCGATAAAAGATCTTCGTAGAATATGTAGGAGCCAATATGAACATCCAGGTTCCGCTATTGGTTATTGAACGGAGATGAGTCTCGGTCATGTCTACATAGTTCTCGAACCCGTAGGGTCCGCACGCTTAACGTTTGATGACGATCGGTATTATGAGTTTATGAGTTTTGATGTACCGAAGGTAGTTCGGAGTCCCGGATGAGATCACGGACATGACGAGGAGTCTCGGAATGTTCGAGACATAAAGATTGATATATTGGACGACTATATTCGGACACCGGAAGTATACCGGAAAAGTTTCGGATTTAACGGGATTGCCGGAGGGGGTTACCGGAACCCCCTACGAGGGGGGATGGTCCATAGTGGGCCTTAAGGGAAAGAGAGAGGCAGCCCATAGGGCTGGCCGGCGCCCCACCTAGGGTTCCTAGTTGGACTAGGATTGGGGGGGGGGCGCCACCTCTCCTTTTTCCTTTCCCTCTCTTCCTTCTTTTGGTGATTCCTACTAGGAATAGGATTGCAATCCTATTCCTAGTAGGATTGCACTCCTAGCCGCACCAGGGAAGGGCCGGCCGGCCTCCCCCTTGCTCCTTTATATACGGGGGCAGGGGGGAACCCAAAGACACACAAGTTGAATTGTTTTAGCCGTGTGCGGTGCCCCCCTCCATAGAAACACACCTCGGTCATACCGCCGCGGAGCTTAGGCGAAGCCCTGTGCCGGTGAATACATCATATCCGTCACCATGCCGTCGTGCTGACGAAACTCTCCCGTGAAGCTCAACTGGATCAAGAGCTCGTGGGACGTCATCAAGCTAAACGTGTGCTGAACGCGGAGGTGCCGTACGTTCGGTGCTTGATCGGTTGAATCGTGAAGAAGTTCGACTACATCAACCGCGTCACCTAACGCTTCCGCTCCCGGTCTACGAGGGCACGTAGACATACTCTTCCCTCTCGTTGCTATGCATCTGGTAGATAGATCTTGCGTGATCGTAGGAAAATTTTAAAATACTACGTTCCCCAACAGTTAGTTCCATTCAAATCATGCAAGTTAGAGTCCAAAACAAGGGCAAAAGGGTTTGGAAAAGAAGATACGTTGGAGACGTATCAAATCCCCCAAGCTTAAACCTTTGCTTGTCCTCAAGCAATTTAGTTGATAAACTGAAAGTGATAAACAAAAACTTTGACAAACTCTGTTTGTTCTTGTTGTTGTAAATATGTAAGCCATCATTCAGGTTTTCAGCAAGATCATGAACTAACCACATTCATAATAACTTTCAGGTCTCAAGACTACTCACATCAATGGCATAATCAACTAGCGAGCAATAATAATAAACCTCGGATGACAACACTTTCTCAAAACAATCATGATATGATATAACAAGATGGTATCTCGCTAGCCCTTTTTGAGACCGCAAAACATAAATGCAGAGCACCTATAAAGATCAAGGACTGACTAGACATTGTAATTCATGGTAAAAGAGATCCAGTCATGATCATACTCAATGCAAATTAATAGTAATACATGCAAATGACAGAGGTGCTCTCCTACTGGTGCTCTTTTATAAGAGGATGATGACTCTGCATAAAGGTAAATAGATAGGCCCTTCACAGAGGGAAGCATGGATTTGTAGAGGTGCGAGAGTTCGATATTTAAATAGAGATGAATAACATTTTGAGCGGTATACTTTCATTGTCAACATAACAACCAAGAGTCTCGATATCTCCCATGCTACGCACATTATAGGCGGTTCCCAAACAGAATGGTAAAGTTTATACTCCCCCAACCACCAACAAGCACACTCCACGGCTAGCCCGAAACAACGGGTACCGCCCACACCAGCAAGAGCCCTCGGGGAGTTTTGTTTAATTATTATGATTTTGAGCATGGGACTGGGCATCCCGATTACCAGCCATTTTCTCATGAATGATGAGCGGAGTCCACTCATCGTGAGAATAACCCACCTAGCATGGAAGATATAGACATCCCTAGTTGATACATGAGCTATTCGAGCATACAAAACAGAATTTCATTTGAAGGTTTAGAGTTTGGCACATACAAATTTACTTGGAACGATAGGTAAATACCGCATATAGGAAGGTATGGTGGACTCATGTGGAATAACTTTGGAGTTTATGTAAGTGGATGCATAAGCAGTATTCCCGCTTAGTACAGGTGAAGGCTAGAAAGAGACTGGGAAGCGACCAACAAGAGAGCAACAACGGTCGTGAACATGCATTAAAATTAATCAACAATGAATGCAAACATGAGTAGGATATAAATCACCATGAACATAAATATCGTGGAGGCTATGTTGATTTGTTTCAACTACATGCCTGGACATGTGCCAAGTCGGACCACTTGAATCGTTCAAAGGAGGATACCACCCCATCATACCACATCACAACCATTTTAATATCATGTTGGCACGCAAGATAGACCATTATAAACTCTCAGCTAATTAAGCATGGCATAAGCAGCTGTGATCTCTAATTGTCATTGCAAGCATGTTTCATTCATAACAAGCCGAATCAGGAATGGTGAACTATCATATTTACAAAAACAAGAGAGGTCGAGTTCATACCAGCTTTTCTCATCTCAACTAGTTCATCATATATCATCGTTATTGCCTTTCACTCGCACGACCGAACGGTGTGGATAATAATAGTGCACGTGCATTGGACTAAGCTGGAATCTGCGAGCATTTAATACAAGAGAGAAGACAAGGTAATATGGCTCAAGGTTAAATCAATCAATAAAGTATATGAGAGCCACTAAGCATTTTAATCATGGTCTTGTACTCTTAACCCCCAAAGAAAAGAAAATAAACTATTTACACGGGAAAGCTCCCAACAAGCAAAAGAAGAATGGGAAATCTTTTTTTGGGTTTTCTTTTAGTTACTACTACAAGGAAAGTAAACTAGCTAGAAACTACAGCTAATTTTTTTTTGTTTTTCTTAAGGTTTTTCTAGTGCACGAGAAAAAGACTGAGAAAAAGAATGAAACTAAACATGGATGGTACAATGAACGAGTGTGAGCACCGACAACTAGAATAAGTGTGTGAACATGAATGTAAAGTCGGTGAGAAACACGTACTCCCCCAAGCTTAGGCTTTTGGCCTAAGTTGGTCTATGGCCACGGATCGAAGCTACTCCCTCTAGTGTACTGAGATGTGTCCTCTGGGTGCCACTGGTTGGCAAGCTCATCCAGCTCCCACCCATAAACAGACTGACGCTAAGGATCGAGTGGTGGCCCCGACTTAGGTTCTGAAGCTTGTGCCTGGCCCTGGTACTTGTAGAAGGCATCTGATGTAACAAGATATATGCCTGTAGATAGATCAAACAGATATGGTGCACGCAAGGTAACAATTTCACAATATTTTTCATCAAACCTTAATTTATAGTTAAGCACCCTATCCTTGTCTTCAACAATAAAATCATGTGATACCATGCTCTTGTAGTCTAGATAAACAGGAGCAAGCAATTTTTCTTCCTTCTCATGATGCCTAATAGGTATTCTAAAATGTTCAGCAAGGCGAGAAGCAAAGATGCCTCCAAAGACGGGCCCCTTTGAGCAGTTCAGACTCAGTCGTTTAGCAACGACGGCACCCAAGCTAAAAGTTGTGTCTTGAAACAAAGCATGGCGTAAAATGATAATACCAGGGGCACTGAGATTCCCACTATTCCCGCGACCAATTAAGCATCTACTAGCAAATAAAGCAAAGTAGCGTAGAACAGGGAAGTGTATACTAGTGATTCTTGCCCCTGAGACTTGTCTAGTCTCCCCTACAACTATCATGTCGATAAAGCCTTCAACGTCTTCATGACGTGGTTCATCAAGTCTACCTCCAAAGGGTATCTTACATACTTCACAAAATTCTAAGAGTGATATCTCCTTAATCTCATCATATAAACGAAACTCCACTTTAGGTGGTATTTTCTTAGCATGAAAATGAAAACCTTGCGTGAAAATATTGGTGAGTAAGAGGTATTGTTCACGCTGGTCGTGGAGGAAATCAGTGAGGCCTGCATTATTTGCCAACCAATAAATGTCTTCGTAAATCCTGGCGGACATCATGAAATCATTACAAGGCCATTCGCACAGTCGAACTTCCGCCATACGAGGAAGATTATATTTGGGCTTCTTATTTTCTTCTTCCTTCTTCTCCTCTGAGCTCTTACTGGAGGAGCCCCTCAACAATCTCTTTATCATTTTTCTCCTTTGAAATTTTCTGAAATTTGTAGTAACTCGAAATAAAAGTTAACCAAACTCAACAAGATTGATAGCAACAACTCCTACTAGTGCCTAGAGACTATATCATGCATTAGAACTACTTGGGACCAAGAAAATTTGACATGCAAGCTCAAGAACAAGGACACCACAGCAGCATAAATTTGCCACAAATAAAGCACTAGAACAAAAACTAATTGGACCAATGGAGGAGTCACATACCAAGGAACAATCTCCCCAAACAGTTTGTTGAATGGTGCTTTGAGCAAGGAGATCGAAAATGGCAGCAAGATGAGCTAGAACTCGGGTTTGAGCTGGTTGGTCATTTTTTGGGAGGAAGAAGAAGAGTGTGGGTGCAGGAATAAGTGGAGGGGGCCACGTGGGGCCCACGAGGCAGGAGGGCGCGCCCTGGCAGGGGGGTGCTCCCTGGACCCTCGTGGCCAGGTGCTGGCTCCCCTCGTTGTGTGTTCTGTGCCATATTTTCTCAAATATTCTAGAAAAAAATCTTATTTCATTTTCAGGGCATTTGGAGAACTTTTATTTTCGGGGTATTTTTTTATTGCACAGATAAGTCTGAAAATAGACAGAAAATACTATTTTTTTTGCTTTATTTATCCTAATTAACAGAAAGTAAAAGGAGGGTACAGAAGGTTTGTGCTATCTAGATTCACCTATCCCATGCTCATCAAAAGGAATCCATTAACAAGGTTGATTGGGTCTTGTTAATAAACTCTTTCCGAATAATATGAAAGCGGAGAATTTTCAAATAATACTAGGTTACCTCAATGGGGATATGTATGTCCCCAACAATAAGAATATCATATGTCTTCTTAATAGTAGGGAGAGGAAATTCAAAACCTCCAATAGTAATAGTTGAAAATTTTCCAATATAATTGATACTGTGAACCTGAGGTTGTTTCCTCGAAAAGTGTACCGTATACTCATTACCATTGACATGAAAAGTGACATTGCCTTTGTTGCAATCAATAACAGCCCCTGCAGTATTCAAAAAGGGTCTACCAACGATAGTAGACATACTATCGTCCTTGGGAATATCAAGGATAACAAAGTCCGTTAGAATAGTAACATTTGCAACCACAACAGGCACATCCTCACAAATACCGA
The DNA here is from genome assembly GCA_902687465.1 of Secale cereale. NCBI lineage: Eukaryota > Viridiplantae > Streptophyta > Magnoliopsida > Poales > Poaceae > Secale > Secale cereale. The sequence continues at coordinate 445,336,088 of LR738713.1, read as the reverse complement.
CAGGTATAGCAGTTGATTTATCAGCCATTTGCAAAGATATTTCAGTAGGTGTCAACTTACTCAAGTCAAGTCTACGATATAAAGAGAGAGGCATAACACTAACACCAGCTCCAAGATCACATAAAGCAGTTTTAACATAGTTTCGTTTAATGGAGCAAGGTATAGTGGGTACTCCTGGATCTCCTAGTTTCTTAGGTATTCCACCTTTAAAAGTGTAATTTGCAAGCATGGTGGAAATTTCTACTTCAGGTATCTTTCTTTTGTTGGTAATAATATCCTTCATATACTTAGCATAAGGATTTGTTTTAAGCACATCAGTCAAACGCATACGCAAATAGATAGGTCTAATCATTTCAGCAAAGCGCTCAAAATCCTAATCATCCTTTTTCTTGGATGGTTTCGGAGGAAAAGGCATGGGTTTCTGAACCCGTGGTTCTCTTTCCCTACCGTGCTTCCTAGCAACAAAGTCTCTCTTATCATAATGTTGATTCTTTGATTGTGGGTTGTCAAGATCAACAACAGGTTCAATCTCTACATCATTATCATTGCTAGGTTGAGCATCATCATGAACATCATCATTAATATTATCACTAGGTTTATGTTCATTACCAGATTGTGTCTCAGCATCAGAAACATATATATCATTGGGATTCTCAGGTGTGTCAGCTACAGGTTCACTAGAAGCATGCAAAGTCCTATCATTTTTCTTTTTCTTTTTCTTAGAAGAACTAGGTGCATGTAAATTAGCTCTCTGAGAATCCTGCTCAGTTCTCTTAGGGTGGCCTTCAGGATACAGAGGTTCCTGAGTCATTTCTGCTACCTCTAGTCACAACTCTAATTGCATTATCATTGTTCTTACTATTTAATTCATTAAGCAAATCATTCTGAGCCTTAAGTACTTGTTCTACTTGAGTGGTAACCATAGAAGCATGTTTACTAGTGAGTTTTAGTTCACCTTTAGCTCTAGACAGATAATCACTCAAGCGTTCAATCATATAAGCATTGTGTTGTAATTGTCTACCAACATAAGCATTGAAGTTTTCTTGTTTCACAATAAAATTTTCAAACTCATCTAAGCATTGGCTAGCAGACTTATAACGAGGAATATCACCTTCGTCAAATATATAAAGAGAATTTACCTTTACTACCTGTGTTGGGTTATCAAGACCATGTATTTCTTCAATAGGTGCTAAATTCTTAACATCTTCAGCTTTAATACCTTTTTCTTTCATAGATTTCTTTGCCTCTTGCATATCTTCAGGACTAAAAAATAGAACACCTCTTTTCTTCGGAGTTGGCTTAGGGTCTGGTACAGGAAGTGTCCAATTATTTTCATTGGCCAGCATATTATTCAATAGTAATTCAGCTTGATCAACTGTTCTTTTCCTGAAAACACAACCAGCACAACTATCCAGGTGGTCTCTGGAAGCATCGGTTAGTCCATTATAAAAGACATCAAGTATATCATTCATCTCAAGAGGATGATCAGGCAAAGCATTAAGTAATTGGAGAAGCCTCTCCCAAGCTTGTGGGAGACTCTCTTCTTCAATTTGCACAAAGTTATATATTTCCCGTAAGGCAGCTTGTTTCTTATGAGCGGGAAAATATTTAGTAGAGAAGTAATACATCATATCCCGGGGACTACACACACAACCAGGATCTAGAGAATTAAACCAAGTCTTAGCATCACCCTTTAACGAGAATGGAAACAACTTAAGGATATAGTAATAGCAAATCTTTTCATCATTGGTGAATAGGGTGGCTATATCTTTCAACTTAGTAAGATGTGCCACAACGGTTTCAGATTCATAGCCATGGAAAGGATCAGATTCAACCAAAGTAATTAACTCAGGATCAACAGAGAATTCATAATCCTTATCAGTAACACAGATAGGTGAAGTAGCGAAAGCAGGGTCATGTTTCATTCTAGCATTCAAGGACTTTTCTTTCAGCTTAGCTAATAATTTCTTAAGATCATATCTATCATTGCAAGCAAGAAAGTCTCTAGCAGTTTCTTCATCCATAACATAACCCTCAGGAACAACATGCAATTCATATCTACTGGTAGAAGCTTCATCATCACTTTCATAAATATCATCAGTTTCAATATTTGCATTCTCCCTGACCTTAGCAATTTGTTCATCTAGAAATTCACCTAGTGGCACGGTATTATCAAGCATAGAAGTAGTTTCATCATACATAGCAGAAGTGGCATCATCAAGAACATATGACATATCGGATTCAATAGCATGAGTAGGTGTCGCAAATTTACCCATAACAGAAGGAGAATCAAGTGCAGAGCTAGATGGCAGTTCCTTACCTCCCCTCGTAGTTGAGGGTAAGATCTTGGTTTTTGAGTCCTTCAAATTCTTCATAGTGATCAGCAGATAAAAATCCCAAGTGACTTAAAGAATAGAGCTATGCTCCCTGGCAACGGCGCTAGAAAATAGTCTTGATAACCCACAATTGTAGGGGATCGCAACAGTTTTCGAGGGTAAAGTATTCAACCAAAATTTGTTGATTCGACACAAGGGGAGCCAAAGAATACTCTTAAGTATTAGCAGCTGAGTTGTCAATTCAACCACACCTGGAAACTTAGTATCTGCAGCAAGGTAGTTTAGTAGCAAAGTAATATGATAGTGGCGGTAGCGGCAATAAAAGTAACGATAGTGTTTTTATAGTTTTTGTAATAGTAGCAACGGAAAAGTAAATAAGCAACAAGCAATATGTGAAAAGCTCGTAGGCATTGGATCGGTGATGGGAAATTATGTCAGGTGCAATTCATCATGTAGAAGTTATAACCTAGGGTGACACAGAACTAGCTCCAGTTCATCAATGCAATGTAGGCATGTATTCCGAAGTCATACGTGCTTATGGAAAAGAACTTGCATGACATCTTTTGTCCTACCCTCCCGTGGCAGCGGGGTCCTATTGGAAACTAAGGGATATTAAGGCCTCATTTTAACAGAGTACCGGACCAAAGCATTAACACATAGTGAATACATGAACTCCTCAAACTATGGTCATCATCTGGAGTGGTCGTGATTATTGTCACTTCGGGGTTGCCAGATCATAACACATAGTAGGTGACTATAGACTTGCAAGATAGGATCAAGAACACACATATATTTATGAAAACATAATAGGTTCGAATCTGAAATCATGGCACTCGGGCCCTAGTGATAAGCATTAAGCATATCAAAGTCATAGCAACATCAATCTCAGAACATAGTGGATACTAGGGATCAAACCCTAACAAAACTAACTCGATTACATGATAGATCCCATCCAACCCATCACTGTCCAGCAAGCCTACGAAGGAATTACTCACGCACGGAGGTGAGCATCATGGAATTGGTGATGGAGGAAGGTTGATGATGACGATGGCGATGATCTCCACTCTCCGGAGCCCCGAACGGTCTCCAGATCAGCCCTCCCAAGAGAGATTAGGGCTTGGCGGCGGCTCCATATCGTAAAACACGATAATTCTTCCTCTCTGATTTTTTTCTCCCCGAAAGTGAATATATAGGATCTGGGATACGTCGGTGGAGCACGAGGGGGCCCACGAGGCAGGGGGCGCGCCCCCACCCTCGTGGACAGGGTGTGGGCCCCCTGGTCTGGATCTTCTTGCAGGTATTTTTATATTTTCCGAAATAATTCTCCGTGGATTTTCAGGTCATTCCGAGAACTTTTTATTTCTGCACAAAAACAACACCATGGCAATTCTGCTGAAATCAGCGTCAGTCCGGGTTAGTTCCATTCAAATTATGCAAGTTAGAGTCCAAAACAAGGGAAAAAGTGTTTGGAAAAGTAGATACGTTGGAGACGTAACATATGGTAATTTGTTTTTCTTTCTAGGAAAATGTTCCATGCCTTTCCTTAATGGAAATTGGAATCTAATATTTCCTTCCTTCATATCAATAATTGTACCAATCGTTCTAAGGAAAGGTCTAACAAGAATAATAGGACATGAAGGATTGCAGTCTATATCAAGGGTAATGAAATCTACGGGCACATTATTCCTATTGCAACAATAAGAACATCATTAATCCTTCCCATAGGTTTCTTAATAGTGGAATCGGCAAGATGCAAATTCAAAGAACAATCATCAAGCTCATGGAATCCTAGCAAATCACACAAGTTTTTGGGATAGTGGAGACACTTGCACCCAAATCACACAAAGCATAGCATTCATGATCTTTAATTTTTATTTTGATAGTAGGTTCCCATTCATCATAAAGCTTTCTAGGGATAGAAACTTCTAACTCAAGTTTTTCTTCATAAGATTGCATCAAAGCATCAACTATGTGTTTGGTAAAAGCTTTATTTTGACTATAAGCATGCGGAGAGTTTAGCACGGATTGCAACAAGGAAATACAATCAATCAAAGAGCAATTATCATAATTGAATTCCTTGAAATCCAAAATAGTGGGTTCATCACTATGCAAAGTTTTAATCTCTTCACTCCCACTTTTAACAATTTTAGCATCAAGATCTAAAAACTACAAATCATTGGGACACCTTAAAGTAGAATCATCTCCAATCCTATCTTCATCAAGATTTATACTAGAAAACAAGGATCTAATAGCAGACACATCAATACCTTTCAGATCTTCATCTTTATTTTCATGATAACTAGAAGAACACGCTTTTATATAATTCTCTCTTTTAGCACGCATCCTAGCGGTTCTTTCTTTGCATTCATCAATGGAAATTCTCATGGCTTTGAGAGACTCATTGATATCATGCTTAGGTGGGATAGATCTAAGTTTCTTAAGCAATTTGAAAGAATCAACATCAAGAGTAATTCTATCCAAACTTCTAGCCAATTCATCAATCTTAAGCAATTTTCTTCAAGCAAAGCATTGAAATTCTTTTGCGAAATCATAAAGTCCTTAACACTAGTTTCAAATTCAGAAGGCATCTTTCCATAAGAGGCGTTGTAGGAATTACCATAATTATTAGAGGAATTACTAGGAAAAGGCCTAGGATAAAAGTTCCCTCTATAAGCATTGTTACCAAAATTATTCCTACCAACAAAATTCACATCCAAAGATTCATTGTTATTTTCAATCAAAGTGGCAGAGGCATATCATTAGGATCGGAAGAGGCACTCTTAGCAGCAAATAATTTCATAAGTTCATCCAACTTTCCACTCAAAACACTAATTTCTTCAATAGCATGCACTTTTTTACTAGTAGATCTTTCGGTGTGCCATTGAGAATAATTAACCATAATATTATCTAGGAGTTTGGTAGCTTCTCCTAAGGTAGTTTCCATGAAAGTGCCTCCTGCGGACGAATCTAAAAGATTTCTAGAAGCAAAATTCAAGCCAGCATAAAAGTTTTGAATAATCATCCATAAGTTCAAACCATGTGTAGGGTAATTACGTATCATTAATTTCATTCTCTCCCAAGCTTGTGCAACATGCTCATGATCTAGTTCCTTAAAATTCATAATATCGTTTCTAAGAGAGATGATCTTAGCAGGAGGGAAATACTTAGAGATAAAAGCATATTTGCACTTATTCCATGAATCAATACTATTTCTAGGCAAAGAGGAAAACCAAGTCTTAGCACGATCTCTAAGTGAAAACAGAAATAACATCAATTTAACAATATCGTTATCTGTATCCCTTTTCTTTTGCATATCACACAAATCAACAAAGTTGTTGTAATGCCCAGTATGAGATTATACCTCCTACGTGTCGAGGCACGACTTAAAGGTATAAGCTCATACTAGAATGATCTCAAGTATGGTATCTTTGCACGACTCATGTAAAAGAGGGATGAAATTGCAAAAGAGTAGTTGGCTTACACTCGCCACGTCACACAATGCATTACATAAACATTCATCATTCAAATAACATCAGAGTCCGACTACGGACGAAGATCCAAATGAAAGATACCATAAATAACACAAGGTCCCGATCATAACATCCTAGTAAGAGCCCTACTGATCCTCTGGATAAGACACGTAGTATCACCCACGTTCTTCGTCGAAATCCTAGTACAGCTCGGTGCCATCACCTATGTAGTTCACCATGGTACATGCATCTGGTGTTGTGTAGAATCTGTGAGCCACGGAGGACTCAGCAATCCCGTTCCCGGGTAGCAAAACTATCTAAGCCTTGGGTGTGGAACAAGGCTGAAGAACAAGGTTGCAGCTGCACTAGCACTAGCTTACGTGATTAGAGCGAGAAGAGAAGTGCCAACGATCATCAAAGTGATCACGAAGTGATCCTATCTAAGCACGTCAACATAACCCCATCGTGTTCACTTCCCGAACCCCTTCGGAAAGCGACCGTCACGGTTACTCACGCTGGTAGTGTGTTATGATCATAGTGTCAAGTTTTCTACAACCAGATATTAACAAATTCCAACCTACCACATAACCGCGGGCACGGCTTTCGAAAGATCAAAACCCTGCAGGGGTGTCCCAACTTAGCCCATCACAAGCTCACGATCTGCGGAGTCGCAACTCCAAGGTGGGAATACCCGAGTATTCTCGGAATCCCGTGCTCAAGATATTCCGACTAAGGTAAAACTAATCCAGCAAGACCTCCCAGCGCGCAGACTCCCTGATAGTAGCCGCGCGTATCTCGTCTCAGGCCACGACCGGATGGGCGATTCTACAGGTTTTTACCAGCCCTTGAGTTTCCTCGAGGTGGCCCCGCAGACTCCCTAGTTTGGGCCAACACTCATGTGGAGCACTGGCCCGGGTTGTTGATTAAGAAAAGGGTTTATAACTTCCTATGCAAGTTTTAGTTGTTAGGCAAATGTAAAACCAATGTCGGGCCTTGCTGGAAAAGCTTTAGCGCTAAGCGGGTTATCGAGGGGGGGCCATAAACCCCAACCGTGTTAGGGACGCATAATCAGGGAACATAACACCGGTTTAAACGGTTCCTAGGGCGGCATGAGTGGAACAAAACACCAAGCAAAAGGCTTAGCCTTCCACCCATTGCCAAGTATATAGATGATTTAGTTTAACAAATTATATAGTGTGATATCCCAACAATAACTTCATCATGAAGAAAGAATCTTCTATTACACCCATACTGCTATGTCCATGGCTCACGCTCATGTATTGCGTGAAGAGTTGAAAAGGTTCGAAAAAGTAAAGTATGAAAACAATTGCTTGGCTGACACCGGGATGGGCATGAGGGGTACCTTGTGTTAAGAAAAGGGAGCATAAAATACTATATGGTTTTGTAGGGATAACGTTCTTTAGCATTGATATTTTGAAAGACTTGATTGTTTGTTGGGATGCCCGAGTATTAAATTCTTTTATGTCAATTGATCGACTATTGCTTTGAACCACTCGTGTCTCAATATTCATGCCATGATTAGATTACATGATCAAGATTATGCTAGGTAGCATTCCATATCAAAAATTATCTTGTTTATCATTTACCTACTCGTGGACGAGCAGGAATTAAGCTTGAGGATGCTGATACATCTCCGTCGTATCTATAATTTTTTATTGTTCCATGTCAATATTATACAACTTTCATATACTTTTGGTAACTTGTTATACTATTTTTGGGACTAACATATTGATCCAGTGCCCAGTGCCAGTTCCTGTTTGTTGCATGTTTTTTGTTTCGCAGAATATCCATATCAAACGGAGTCCAAACGGGATAAAAACGGACGGATTTTTTTGGAATATATGTGAATTTTGGGAAGTGGAATCAACGTGAGACGATGCCTGAGTTGCCGACGAGGGTGAGGGGCGCGCCCTGGGCCCTCGTGGCCACTCCGTAAGGCGGTTGGTGCCCTTATTTCGCCGCAAGAAAGCTAATATCCGGATAAAAATCATGTCCAAAATTCAGCCCAATCGGAGTTACGGATCTCCGGGAATTTAAGAAACGGTGAAATACCAGAATCTGGGAACGCAGAAACAGAGAGAGACAGGGAGACATATCCAATCTCGGAGGGGCTCTCGCCCCTCCACCGCCATGGAGGCCATGGACCAGAGGGGAAACCCTTCTCCCATCTAGAGAGAAGGTCAAGGAAGAAGAAGAAGGAGGGGGGGGCTCTCTCCCCCTCTCTCCCGATGGTGCCGGAACACCGCCGGGGCCATCATCGTGTGACGGCGATCTACACCAACACCTCTGCCATCTTCACCAACATCTTCATCACCTTTCCCCATCTATCTACAACGGTCCACTCTCCCGCAACCCACTGTACCCTCTACTTGAACATGGTGCTTTATGCTTCATATTATTATCCAATGATGTGTTGCTATCCTATGATGTCTGAGTAGATTATCGTTGTCCTATCGGTGATTGGTGAATTGCTATGATTGATTTAATTTGATTGTGGTTATGTTGCTGTCCTTTGGTGCCCATCATATGAGCGTGTGTGTGGATCACACCATAGGGTTAGTTGTATGTTGATAGGACTATGTATTGGAGGGCAAGAGTGACAGAAGCTTCAACCTAGCGTAGAAATTGATGCATACGGGATTGAAGGGGGACCAATATATCTTAATGATATGGTTGAGTTTTACCTTAATGAACGTTAGTAGTTGCGGATGCTTGCTAATAGTTACAATCATAAGTGCATAGAATTCCAAGTCAGGGATGACATGCTACCAGTGGCCTCTCCCACATAAAACTTGCTATCGGTCTAGTAACGTAGTCAATTGCTTAGGGACAATTTCGCAACTCCTACCACCACTATTCCACACTCGCTATCCTAACTTTATTGCTTCTTTACCTAAACAGCCCCTAGTTTATATTTACATGCTCTTTATATTCTTGCAAACCTATCCCACAAAAATTACAAAGTACTTCTAGTTTCATACTTGTTCTAGGTAAAGTAAACGTCAAGCGTGCGTAGAGTTTTATCGGTGGTCGATAGAACTTGAGGGAATATTTGTTCTACCTTTAGCTCCTCGTTGGGTTCGACACTCTTACTTATCGAAAGAGGCTACAACTGATCCCCTAAACTTGTGGGTTATCATCTGGCCCTAGGCTAGACGCCGAGGCCCATGGCGTCTGGGCCAGACCCCAAGGATTGCGGCGTCTGGTCCTGGAAGTCCGAGAAGGACTCTTTCTTGCGGGCAAAACTGACTTTGAGGAGGCTCTTTCTCCAAGTTATGACCCCAGGGCTCAACATATAAATAGAGGGGTGGGGATAGCACCTAGAACACATCAAGATTCACCAAGCCGTGTGCCGGCAACCCCGACCCTCTAGTTTATCCTCCGTCTAGTTTCTGTAGTGCTTAGCGAAGCCCTGCTGAGATTGTTCTTCATCACCAACCGTCACCACGCCATCGTGCTATCGGAACTCGTCTACTACTTCGCCTGTCTTATTGGATCAAGAAGGCGATGACGTCATCGAGCTGAACGCGTGCTGACCGCAGAGGTGTTGTGCGTTCGGTGCTTGATCGGTTGGATCACGAAGAAGTGCGACTACATCAATCGCGTTACTAAACGCTTCCGCTTTCGGTCTACGAGGGTACGTAGACATACTCTCCCCTATCGTTGCTATGCATCTTCAAGATAGATCTTGAGTGAGCGTAGGAAATTTTTGAAATTGCATGCTACGTTCCCAATAGCGCCCCCCTCCCAAATATTGGCACAAGGGGGAAGGAAAGGGGGAAGACGCCCCCTTCTTTCCTTCCTCCCCTCTCCGGGATATGCTAAGAGGAGGTGGCGCCTCCCCCTTCCATCTAATTGGATGTGGCTGCCTTAGGGGGGCACACTAGCCCATGTGGGCTGGTGTGCTACCATCTACTTGGCCCAATAAGGCCCAATACTCTCCCGGTGCCTCCGAAACCCCTTCTGATATTCCGATAACTTTCCGATGCATTCCGAGACCATTCCGGAGACCAAATAGTATCGTCCTATATATCAATCTTTACATCAGGACCATTCCAGAGCTCATTGTCATGTCCGTGATCTCATCCGGGACTCTGAAGAACATTCGGTCACCAAACCAAATAACTCATATAATACCAAATCGACATCGAACGTTAAGCGTGCGGACCCTAGGGGTTCGAGAATTATGTAGACATGACCGAGACACCTCTCAGATCAGTAACCAATAGCGGAACCTAGATGCCCATATTGGCTCCTACATATTCTACGAAGATCTTTATCGGTCAAACCGTTATGACAACATACGTAATTCCCTTTGTCCGTTGGTATGTTACTTGCCCGAGATTCGATCGTTAGTATCTCTATACCTAGTTCAATCTCATTACCGACAAGTTTCTTTACTCGTTCCATAATACATCATCCCATGACTAACTCATAGTCATTTGCTTGCAAGGCTTATTATGATGTGTATTACCGAAAGGGCCCAGAGATACCTCTCCGATACTCGGAGTGATGAATCCTAATCTCGATTCACACCAACCCAAACAAAAACACCTTTGGAGATATCTGTAGAGCATATTTATAATCACCAAGTAACGTTGTGATGTTTGATAGAACACAAGGTATTCCTCTGGTACCCGGGAGTTGTATGATCTCATAGTCAAAGGAATATGTATTTGACATCAAGAAAGAAATAGCAATAAACTATACGATCAAATGCTAACCTAACGGATGGGTCTTGTCCATCACATGATTCTCCTAATGATGTGATCCCGATATCAAATGAAAACTCATGTCCATGGTTAGGAAAGCTTAACCATCTTTGATTAACGAGCTAGTCTAGTAGAGGTTTACTAGGGACACGTTATTTGTTTATGTATTCACACATGTAATTTAGGTTTCCGCTCAATACAATTCTAGCATGAATAATAAACCTTTATCATGATTAAGGAAATATAATAATAACCATTTTATTATTGCCTCTAGGGAATATTTCCATCAGTGGCGTGGTCCCTCTCCTCCGTTGAGTAGCGGCGGCGGCACGGGACGCAGCGGGCTCGGCCTTCGTCGGTGGCGGCGGGTCCCTTTCCTCCCTCGATCACTGGCGGCAGCGCAAGATGAAACAGGCGGCCAGGAGCGTGACATTTGGTGCGGGGCGCAACGGTGAAGCTACGGGAGCCGGCCCTGCCATGGCGGTCGCATGCTGGAGGGCGCGTGTGAAGGCGGCGCATGCCTCCCGCTTTCGGCATGTGATACGTCCAAAACGTATCTATAATTTCTGCTTGCTCCATGCCTCTTTTGTGTGATATTGCTATGGTATTTATGCACTTCCATACACTTCTGATCATATTTGGACTAACCTATTAACTCAGTGCACCCCAGTGCCAGTTTCTGTTTTCTGTTGTTTTTGTATTTCAGGTTTTCCCATTACGTAAATTGCCAGAAAAATTCCGGGAAAAATATATAAAAAATCAGCGTTCCGGAAGCTTCCATGCGGCCAAAGTAGGGCCGGAGGGGGGCCACCAGGGCTCCAGGCGGCCAGAGGGCGCGCACCCCCTCCTGGCCGCGCCGCCAGGGCGCCTGGGCCCCCCTGGCCTCCTCTGACGCCCCCCTTTGGCATATATTTACACCGCGTCCCGAAACCCTCGAGGACGGAACACTTTTTCGCGATCTCATCTCTGTTCCGCCGCCGCCGCGCTTCCAAGATCGGGAGCACCAGGAGAACTCTTCCCGGCACCCTGCCGGAGGGGAGAATCACCACCGGGAGCCTCTCCTCCACCATGGACGCCTCCCGGATGAGTTGTGAGTAGTCTCCCTTGGACCATGGGTCCATGACCAGTAGCTATGTGATATTCTCCTCCCCTATTTGTTCTTCACCGATTAGACCTCGTGAGCTGCCCTACGTGATCGAAGCACATATGTAATCCTTAAGCTGTTGCTATGATGAGTTTGCTGGGATCCGGTGGATTATGAGATTATGTTCAGATTGTGTGTGAGTAATATATTTGATTTACCTCTTTTATATTTATGTTCTTGAGTAATTCTTGCATGTTCTCCGTTGCTGTTTATTGCTTTGGCCAAGTAGTAGGTAGTAACTCCAAGAGGGAACGTTATGCTTGATTGTGGGTTCATGCCCCTTGATGACTAGCTTGAGTGACAAAAACATGAGTCTAGGGGATGTGCTGTTGCCACAAGGGGGAAAACAACGGTGCTTGTACTCGCGGGTGCAAGGATTGTTTACTTTACGCAAAGTTCTTTTAATGCAGTTGTCTATTGCTTTGAGTTTACACTATGGGTGGGACTCGCAACTTAATACCAGCGAGATGTTCTGGATAGATATCTCAAGGTGGATGATTAGTAGTAGATGCAGATGGATTTCGGTCTACTTGCCTTGGCGTACCGCCCATGCTTTTGAGCCTCTACCTTTCTTTGCAGCATAGTTAGCATTGGTTTGCGCACATAATCCTGTCAATTGCCCAGCTGTAATTTGTTTACCTTGCTTAGCTGTTTTATCGTCTTTTGGGAGAGAGACATCACTAGTGAACATCATGGGACCCCGGTCCATATTACCATCACTGATCACATCCGCTATTTACTTTCAGTTCTTACTTACTAGTTGCAGTCATACCTATCACTATTATCTCTTGCGTTTGATCCTTTGTAAATGACAAGGCCGGAGGGATTGACAACCTCTCTGTACTCGTTGAGAGCAAAGTTATTTGTATTTGTGTGCAAGTCCGGTCAATCGCTAGTTGCGCCGCTAGCGGTTGACACCTTCTTGTTGACCCTCGGAGTCTCAGGGGAATTCGATCCTTGGTATCTTTGCCAAGGGAAAACTACCGCTACACTGCATCTCAAACCTTCTACTTGGGGTAACCAACGAGGGGCGAGAAGCCATCAAGCAAATTTTCTGGCGATGTCGCCGGGGACTCCACTCTTCAAGATAGGGGAGTTGCACGCTATCTTTTACCTTTGCTTTTTAGTCTTGTTAGTTTACCTTTCAGTTTTTGCTTTAGTATCCTTTATCAAAAATCACAAAAATAGTTATCTTGCTTGCTTGCTGCTATGGGTTCCACCGAGAACACCAAGTTGTGTGACTTCACTAGTCATAACAACGATGACTTTATCTGCACACCCATTACTACACCTGCCACTTCAGCACCTTCTTTTGAAATTAAACCTGCTTTACTGAACCTAGTTATGAAAGATCAATTCTCCGGTGCTGGAGATGATGCTGCTTTACACTTAAACAACTTTGTTGAACTCTGTGATATGCAAAAGTACCAAGAAATAGATGGTAATATTGTTAAGCTTAAGCTTTTTCCTTTCTCCTTGAGAGGAGGAGCTAAAATTTGGTTTCAATCTTTGCCTAGAAATAGCAAGATTCTTGGGACAAGTGCAAGGATGCCTTTATTGGAAAGTACTATCCACCTACTAAAATTATCCAACTAAGGAGTAACATAATGAATTTTAAACAATTGGATAATGAACACGTTGCCCAAGCTTGGGAACGCATGAAATCTCTTGTCAAGAACTGCCCTACTCATGGTTTGACTACTTGGATGGTTATCCAAACTTTTTATGCAGGCTTGAACTTTACCTCGCGGAACCTGTTAGATTCGACCGCGGGAGGAACCTTTATGTCAACTACACTTGGTGCTGCCACGAAGCTTCTCGATGAGATGATGCCAATTATTCCCAATGGCACATCAAACGCGCTCCAACAGGTAGGAAGGTAAACTCTGTCGAGGAGATTTCCTCCCTAAATGAAAAAGTTGACTTGATCATGTCTCTACTTTCCAAGCAATCTTCTATTGATCCTCGTGATGTTCCTTTAAATTCTTTGATTGCTCAAGATCAAGTAGATGTGAACTTTATCTCTAGAAACAATTTCAATAACAATGCTTATAGGAGTAATTTTGGTAGCAATCCTAGACCGTTCCCCTCTAATTCCTATGGAAACAACAATGCTTATCCTAACACCAAGAACTCCACTTCTGAACTAGAGATTATGCTTAAAGACTTCATCACTACCCAAAAATCCTTCAATAAGAGTGTAGAAGAAAAACTAAATAAACTAGATAATCTCTCTTCGAAGGTAGACAATTTAGCCCATGAGGTAGAGTTGCTTAAAATTAGAACTTCTCCTCTTGAGGAGAGGAAGACCACTCCTATGAATGCTATTCAAGTGCAAATTAATGAAAACATTAGGATGTTGGATAAACTTAAAGAGAGATGGGCTAGAGAAAAGGAGGAAGACGATAGAATTAAGAACCTTCCTACCCACCACACTGTTGCTACTATCCAAGTTGTTGAGGATATCCAAACTCTTAGCACCGAATGCACTCCTGGTCCCATTGGACCTATTAATGGTGATGCTATGACCATGGAAACTACCAAACAAGTGAGCCTAAAGGACACCACTACCACTTTACTTGATAGTAGTGACCTTGATTTTGATAATTGCACCCTTACCGAAGTTATTGATTTCCTTCACAAGATGTCTAGAGATCCCCGCACTAGCACACTTAATCTTGCCTTCACAGATCATATCACTAATGCTCTCATCAAAGCTAGGGAGGAGAAACTTAGGGTAGAAGCCTCCATACCTAGAAAGGTAGAAGATGGTTGGGATCCTATGATTAAAATTAAGTTGAATAACTTCTCTTGCTATGCTTTATGTGATGTTGGAGCTAGTACCTCCGTTATGCCCAAAAGAATATATGATATGCTTAAATTGAAACCTTTTGATTCTTGTTCTTTTGGTGTTCGTCTTGTTGATTCTTCCATAAAGAAACCCTTGGGGAGGATCGACGATGTTCTTATCATTGTCAATGACAATTATGTTCCCGTTGATTTTACTATTATGGATATTGAATGTGAATCTTCTTGTCCAATTATTTTGGGACGTCCTTTTCTTCGCACCGTTGGTGCCATCATTGACATGAAAGAGGGGAATATAAGATTCCAATTTCCTCTCAAGAAAGGGATGGAACACTTCCCTAGAAAGAAGATTAAGTTACCTTTTAAGTCCGTTATACGGGCTAGCTATTCTTTTACTCTTGATAAAACTTGATCTCTTTGCATTATGCCTAGCTTAAAGGCATAAAAGAAAGCGCTTTTGGGAGGCAGCCCACAATGAATACATTTTTATTTTGCTTTTGTTGTGTCTTGATGTTTGTTACTACAGTAGCATCATCATTGTATCTTTACTTTTCAGCTTTGTACCAAGTTTAGCCTCTGATTGCAAGAAAGTTCAAAAGTTGTGACGTGTTGTCCAGGAAACAGATTCTGTCCTTGGACAGAAAAATTCGTATAAAATCACCAGATCATCTTTTTGGTCTGAATTGTTTCGACAGCGTGCTCTATACAATTGGTTTTCGGGCGTCTGTTCTGAGTTTTTTGATTTGAGTTGCAGAAGTGCCCCGAAAAAATTATTTACTACCTGCTGGTCTGTTTTTCACAGATTCTGTCCTGTTTTGCCTTTCCTTCATTTTGCAAACCTTGAGCTTGCTTTTTCTTTGCAAAAACCTTTTGGCAATCTTGAGAAACAGTAGACCTTCAAGAATATCCTTATTTCCAGCAAGGAAAAAATATTTTATTATGGGTACTAACCTCGCTAATCAGATTATGATGAGTTATGTATGAAGGGAGTTTTCAAGTGTGCGAGGGAAGATGATAAAAAGATTCAGGAGTGTCAAACGGTCAAGTTTGGGGATGCCCCCGTGCACCCCCAAGAAATATTCAAGAAGACTCAAGCATCTAAGCTTGGGGATGCCCCCGTGCATCCCCTTCTCCATCAACAATATCAGTTCGTCTTTCGTTCCACTATATTTTTATCACTTCATGTGTTATGTGCTATGCTTGGAGCGTCTTGCTTTTAGTTTCCTTTTTAGTTTTCTTTAGCTTTGCTTGCTGTTCATAACGAGTTGGAACTCAGCTTTCTTTGTGTGGGAGAGAAACACGCTCCACTTCAACCTAGAGCACAACATAGAATTTTCATGTCTATCTTTGCTGTGTGTGTTCTTTGTCTTTCAATAGCTACTATCATGCTTAGCTCTTAGTTTTCATGCTTTACTTTTTTAAGAGCTTTTGTTTAGTTGGTTGCTGGAACTCTCTTTAGTTATCATGCTTATCTTGTTAAGAGAGTTGGCTTCTGTTGCACTGGTTGATATGTCTATGATAAAAATGCTATGTGCATAATGGTGCTTAGTAGTTCATGTTTTCTTATGGTTAGTCTCAAATAGCTGGGGGGTTCTTAATGTGTTATTGAAGTACCAACATGATTTGTTTGCCTATGATGTGGTATGGTTTAGTGATATCTTCCTCCAAGAATTTATTTTGATTGACTTGGCATATGCTCACACATATTTAAGACTGTAAAGAAAGTCTTTCAAGCCTTGATGATCTTTAATTTCTGAGTAGCGATATAACTTCCATGCTCGATTCAATGTTGCTTTGTCGCTCTGCATGATTATGACCGTCATTGCTCTTTCAGTTGGTCGCTCCCAGTCTTTTGCTAACCTTCGCCTGTACTAAGCAGACTGACTGCTTGTGCATCCAAAATCCTTTAAACCAGTTATGCCATATGAGTCCACCATACCTTCCTATACATGGTATTTACTTGCCATTCCTAACGAAGACTTTCATGTACCATCTCGAAATTATTCGAAAAAGCATTTCTCTTTTGTGCCTCTGTTTTAGCTCATGAGGAAGTAGTAGTTAATTCATGATCTTTTTAAGTTGGACAAGCTTCACCCCGGGATTGCATGTCTAACGTGCAAACCCATAATACGAGAAGGAACTGGCAAAGAGTGCGCCCGGCTCATTAAAAAAATATACAACAAACAAACCCTCCTTCACGCTTTGTTCATGAGAAATCAGAAAACTTTGGCAGTGATAAACAAAGGAGATTAAGAGGATGTGATCGTCCTCATGCGGGAGCCGTTCCTCGAAACTTGTCCAGCTCGAGAAGTAATTGAGTTATCTACTAGCATTCGTTGACGAAATATGCATATTCTAAAAATAATTATTACCTCTGTTTTTAAAACCAAGAGCTCTGGTACATGTTTAGTTTTTGTTTCCGACCACGGGTTTTCAACCTTGCCAACAAAAGCCACGGTTCGAGAGTCTCCACCTTCTTTCTTCAAAGCACCAACTGTTGAGAGCATGATTGTCATTTTGAGTGTAATGTGCATTGTCCCAAAGTACCATTGTCTTCTGCATGATTATGATATCGTTTATTCTGAAATCATTGTATCTAGTCGTCACTTAAACTTTGGAGGTGCCCCTGCATTTATGTTTTGCTTCACTAAAGGGGGAAAGCGAGATATCACTTTGTCATGTCTGCACACCATGCTCATTACAAATCTATTGAGTGTTTCAGTATCATATTGTAAAACTTTCAGTTCTTTGTGATATTCTCATGAGGCAACTTAACTACTACAGGTTCATTGTCTCAGTAAGCATTTGTCATGTGACTATGAAAAGTTCTTATATGGTTAATAGCATGTCACCACAGAAATTATGCTTGTTATCATTTACCTACTCGAGGACGAGCAGGAATTAAGCTTGGGGATGTTGATACGTCCAAAACGTATCTATAATTTATGCTTGCTCCATGCCTCTTTTGTGTGATATTGCTATGATATTTATGCACTTCCATACACTTTTGATCATATTTGGACTAACCTATTAACTCAGTGCACCCCAGTGCCAGTTTCTATTTTCTGCTGTTTTTTGTATTTCAGGTTTTCCCATTACGTAAATTGCCAGAAAAATTCCGGGAAAAATATATAAAAAATCAGCGCTCCAGAAGCTTCCAAGCGGCCGAAGTAGGGCCGGAGGGGGGCCACAGGGGCTCCAGGCGCCCAGAGGGCGCGGCCCCCCTCCTGGCCGCCGCGCCAGGCCGCCTGGGCCCCCCTTAGCTCCGCTGGCGCCCCCCTTTGGCGGTATCTGTAGAGCATATTTATAATCACCAAGTAACGTTGTGATGTTTGATAGAACACAAGGTATTCCTCTAGTACCCGGGAGTTGTATGATCTCATAGTCAAAGGAATATGTATTTGACATCAAGAAAGAAATAGCAATAAATTATACGATCAAATGCTAACCTAACGGATGGGTCTTGTCCATCACATGATTCTCCTAATGATGTGATCCCGTTATCAAATGACAACTCATGTCCATGGTTAGGAAAGCTTAACCATCTTTGATTAACGAGCTAGTCTAGTAGAGGTTTACTAGGGACACGTTATTTGTTTATGTATTCACACATGTAATTTAGGTTTCCGCTCAATACAATTCTAGCATGAATAATAAACCTTTATCATGATTAAGGAAATATAATAATAACCATTTTATTATTGCATCTAGGGAATATTTCCATCAGTGGCATGGTCCCTCTCCTCCGTTGAGCAGCGGCGACGGCACGGGACGCAGCGGGCTCGGCCTTCGTCGGTGGCGGCGGGTCCCTTTCCTTCCTCGATCACCGGCGGCAGCGCAAGATGAAATAGGCGGCCAGGAGCGTGACGTTCGGTGCGGGGCGCAACGGTGAAGCTACGGGAGCCGGCCCTGCCATGGCGGTCGCATGCTGGAGGGCGCGTGTGAAGGCGGCGCATGCCTCCCGCTTCCGGCATGTGATACGTCCAAAACGTATCTATAATTTCTGCTTGATCCATGCCTCTTTTGTGTGATATTGCTATGATATTTATGCACTTCCATACACTTTTGATCATATTTGGACTAACCTATTAACTCAGTGCACCCCAGTGCCAGTTTCTGTTTTCTGCTGTTTTTGTATTTCAGGTTTTCCCATTACGTAAATTGCCAGAAAAATTCCGGGAAAAATATATAAAAAATCAGCGTTCCGGAAGCTTCCATGCGGCCAAAGTCGGGCCGGAGGGGGGCCACCAGGGCTCCAGGCGGCCAGAGGGTGCGCCCCCCCCCTCCTGGTCGCGCCGCTAGGGCGCCTGGGCCCCCCTGGCCTCCTCTGACGCCCCCCTTTGGCATGTATTTACACCGCGTCCCGAAACCCTCAAGGATGGAACCCTTTTTCGCGATCTCATCTCTGTTCCGCCGCTGCCGCGCTTCCAAGATCGGGAGCACCAGGAGAACTCTTCCCGGCACCATGTCGGAGGGGAGAATCACCACCGGGAGCCTCTCCTCCACCATGGACGCCTCCCGGATGAGTTGTGAGTAGTCTCCCTTGGACCATGGGTCCATGACCAGTAGCTATGTGATGTTCTCCTCCCCTCTTTGTTCTTCACCGATTAGACCTCGTGAGCTTCCCTACATGATCGAGGCACATATGTAATCCTTATGTTGTTGCTATGATGAGTTTGCTGGGATCCGATGGATTATGAGATTATGTTTAGATTGTGTGTGAGTAATATATTTGATTTACCTCTTTTATATTTATGTTCTTGAGTAATTCTTGCATGTTCTCCGTTGCTGTTTATTGGTTTGGCCAAGTAGTAGGTAGTAACTCCAAGAGGGAACGTTATGCTTGATTGTGGGTTCATGCCCCTCGATGACTAGCTTGAGTGACAGAAACATGAGTCTAGGGGATGTGCTGTTGCCACAAGGGGGAAAACAACGGTGCTTGTACTCGCGGGTGCAAGGATTGTTTACTTTACGCAAAGTTCTTTTAATGCAGTTGTCTGTTGCTTTGAGTTTACACTATGGGTGGGACTCGCAACTTAATACCAGCGAGATGTTCTGGATAGATATCTCAAGGTGGATGATTAGTAGTAGATGCAGATGGATTTCGGTCTACTTGCCTTGGCGTACCGCCCATGCTTTTGAGCCTCTACCTTTCTTTGCAGCATAGTTAGCATTGGTTTGCGCACATAATCCTGTCAATTGCCCAGCTGTAATTTGTTTACCTCGCTTAGCTGTTTTATCGTCTTTTGGGAGAGAGACATCACTAGTGAACATCATGGGACCCCGGTCCATATTACCATCACTGATCACATCCGCTATTTACTTTCAGTTCTTACTTACTAGTTGCAGTCATACCTATCACTATTATCTCTTGCGTTTGATCCTTTGTAAACGACAAGGCCGGAGGGATTGAGAACCTCTCTGTACTCGTTGGGAGCAAAGTTATTTGTATTTGTGTGCAGGTCCGGTCAATCGCTAGTTGCGCCGCTAGCGGTTGACACCTTCTTGTTGACCCTCGGAGTCTCAGGGGAATTCGATCCTTGGTATCTTTGCCAAGGGAAAACTACCGCTACACTGCATCTCAAACCTTCCACTTGGGGTAACCAACGAGGGGCGAGAAGCCGTCAGCATGCCACGGCATGGGCCTCCCTGATGTCATTGTGATCCCTGATGCCAGTCCTGTCGGCATCCTGGGAACCAGGGTACCCAGACTTGCCTGTCTACAGGCCACGACGCGCTCCTACTACGGCCTGGTACGGCCCAGCTGATCGACCAACTGTCCAAGACCCTCGCGAGGGGGGCTGAGCCTCGCGAGGAGAACAATGTCAAGACCCCCTCAGGAGCGGCCTCGGCAAGGTGCTACGGAGGGGCGGAGAATCCAAGGCCAAGCCTACCTCAGGAGGAGGCAGTGATGTCAGCAGTGATGCACCGCGCCAGCGGGTGCCAGCGTCCGACAGCGACGCAGTTGCCATTTTGGTGCAAGGGGGACAGCGCAGCCGCGGGTTCCTGAGGAGTGGGGCAAAGGTTTCCCCATTGGTGCAACAAGACCGAAGACCGCAAGGACGACAAGGAGGATGTCACCGTCGAGCCCACCACCGCATCGCCGCCTGATCCTTTTGCAGGCGAAGACTGCTTTTGATAGGGTAGGAACGTCTTGTGTTCCCGCTCAAAAATGTTCGTTGTGGGATCCCTTCCCGCCTAAACATTTCGGGGGAAGAGGACCCTGGCCGCCTATATAAGTAGCTAGGATCCCCACTATGAAGGAGAGAGAGAGGCAGATCCATAAACTCTGCCACCACGCAAAGGAGCAAGAATACTTGCCTCCTGACCCTCCAGAGCTCACCTCCTGAGCTCAGGAACCACTATACTAGTTCATATTCCAGCGCTCCTGAGGCCAATCCATCAAAGCAGGAAGTAGAGTTTTACACCACACGGTGGCCCGAACCTGGGTAAACTCTTGCGTGCTTCATCTGTTGTTTGCTTGAATCTCTTCACAAGGCGAGGGCGAGACACTAGGTAGACGTGAGTGGGAGAGATCTTCGTTCACGCCCCTGTGTTCAAACTTCTTGGGTTTTGCGGAGCCCCGAATCTGACATTTGGCGTGCCAGGTAGGGGGCGTGTCGAGATCTCGCCTCTCCGACGACCTCGTCCCGCTCTCGTCGTCGACTTTGCTCCACAGCCATGGTGGACACACGCCGAGCTCTCGCCGCCCGCCGTGCCGTGAACGTCGCTCAGACGGCGACCGCGGGCAACGGTGCACCGCTCCGCCCCAACTCGCCGGTCGCCAATGCCGCCACCGACCCGGTCGTCCACGAGCAGCAGGACTCGTCGCTGCCACCATCCGTGCGGCGTGATGGACGCACGGTGACCCCTTCACCCTCACCAGCCGCGGCGTCGTCCTCGCTGGTCTGCCACGGGCCGGTCTACCAGCAGCATGCACTGCTGATGGCGCAGGAGCTCTTGCACTGTCGCCCGGCCGATGACCCCTACGACAAGCGCCCCACCACATCACCGAGCTCCTCAACGCCGCAGGAGGAGCACCTACACAAACATACTCCTCCCATCCCTCGTCGTCCCTGGCGGGGAATGAAGCCCGCGGAGTCCCGGCTCCGCCTCCGCTCTGTTGCGCCTGCCAGGAGGTCCGATGCGGGGTTCCGCGGCGTGAGCCGCCCTGCAGGGCCCTCGCGCGCGACAAGGAGAGCTGCCAAGTGATTTCGCATCCCCAGGCAGGGCATTGCGGGGCTCCTGGCCCGCAGCTCCGAGACCGCACGCCACAGGAGGTGGTAGCGCCAGCATCCCATGAACCAGCACCGCAAGCGCAGGGGGCGCCTGCGATCATGAGCGTGGCTGGGTGTCGTGCCCTAGCTCCTGAGCTACGGCGCCTCGTATGGCCCAGCAAGTTCAAGCCGGACCAGCCTCCGCGCTACGACGGCACAACCGACCCCACGGAGTTCCTCCAACTCTACGAGCTGAGCATCGAGGCGTCCAACGGCACTGAGCAGGTGATACGTCTCCAACGTATCTATAATTTTTTATTGTTCCATGATATTATTTATGAAGTCTTGGATGTTCAATGGGCTTTATCATTCACTTTTATATCATTTTTGGTACTAACCTACTAACCCAAAGGCCCAGTCCAGATTACTGTTTTTTGCCTGTTTCAGGGTTTTGCACAAAAAGAATATCAAACGGAGTCCAAACGGAATGAAACCTTTGCGAGAGATATTTTTGGAGAAAATCACGCACAGGAAGCTTGAGAACCACGTCAGGAGATCGAGGGACTGCCCACGAGGGTGGGGGGCGCGCCCCCTGCCTCATGGCCCCCTCGAGCGTACCCCGGTGCCCTCCTTCTTCCTATATAAGTCTACGTACCCCAGAAACTCCGAAGACAGAGAGAAAACCCTAATTCCACCGCCGTACCTTTTGTTCCCGTGGAGATCCCATCTTGGAGCATGTTTCGGAGCTCCACCGGAGGGGGATCCATCACGGAGGCCTTCACCATCATCATCATCGCCCTCACCATGAGTTGTGAGTAGTTTACCACAGACCTTCGGGTCCATAGCTAGTATCTAGATGGCTTTTTCTCTCTCTCTCCCTCTCTGGATCTCAATACAAAGTTCTCCTCGCTCTTCGAGGAGATCTATTCAATGTAATCTCTTTTTGCGCTGTGTTTGTCGAGATCCGATGAATTGTGAGTTTATGATCAAGGTTATCTATGAAAGATATTTGGTTCTTCTCTGAACTTTTTATGTGTGCTCATAGTATCCTTGCAAGTCTCTTCGAATTACTGGTTTGGTTTGGCCTACTAGATCTATAGTTCTTGCAATGGGAGAAGTGCTTGGCTTTGGGTTCAATCTTGCGTTGTCCTTTCCCAGTGACAGTAGGGGCAGGAAGGCACATATTGTATTGTTGCCATCGAGGATAAAAGATGGGGTTTATATCATATTGCTTGAGTTTATCCCTCTACATCATGTCATCTTGCTTAAGGCGTTACTCTGTTCTTATGAACTCAATACACTAGATGCATGCTGGATAGCGGTCGATGTGTGGAGTAATAGTAGTAGATGCAGAATCGTTTCGGTCTACTTGTCTCGGACGTGATGCCTATATACAATGATCATGCCTAGATAGTCTCATAATTATTCGCTTTTCTATCAATTGTTCGACAATAATTTGTTTACCCGCCGTAGAATATCGCCATCATGAGAGAAGCCACTAGAGAAAACTATGGCCCCGGGTCTATTCTCAACATATCAATCTACATCTACTTTACTTTTACCGCTTTTATTTGTTGTTTTATTAAACTAAAAATACCAAAAATATAAACTATCATCTCTATCAGATCTCACTTTCGTAAGTGACCGTGAAGGGATTGACAACCCCATATCGCATTGGCTACGAAGTTCTTATTTGTTTCTGCAGGTGCGAGGGACTCGCGCGTGGTCTCCTACTGGATTGATACCTTGGTTCTCAAAAACTGAGGGAAATACTTACGCTATTGTGTTGCATCTCCCTTTCCTCTTCTAGGGAATACAACGCAAGCTCAAGAGGTAGCAAGAAGACTTTCTGGCGCCGTTGTCGGGGAGGCTTATGCAAAAGTCATATACCAAGTACCTATCACAAACCCTTATCCTTCGCATTACATTTATTTGCCTCTTGTTTTCCTCTCCCCCACTTCACCCTTGCCGTTTTATTTGCCCTTCTTCCGTCGTGTGTTTATCGTTCGCTTGCTTCTTGTCTGCTTGTGTGTGTTGCTTGCTTGCTTGCCCATGTCTGAGATAGGGGACGATTTTATCGAGAAGGGTAGCAATGTCGAGGGCAACGTTCATGTTGACCCCTCGGATGAAGCTACCACTTTACGTATTAAGAAGTTCCGGGTTGGTAGTGGTAATATTATTGGAAAAGGGGTTCTTCAAGACTTCGTTACTTGTGCCGGTGCTTTGCCCACTATGGGTGGCTCTATTCTTCACAGAACTAGTAGCCTTGCAGATGATGTATCTATGCTCATAGTAGAAATTGAAAGGCAATTTATCCATATGCATCCCTGTATTCAGAGAATATTTTTGGAGTTCTCCAATATTGAATATTCTTCCGTTTAGCGTGCAACTACTATATTTTTGGCTCATGAATTGAGATATATCATGAAAGAGGCCAGAGAAATCTTTGCTCGTTACGGAGTAGATGCCGGTCGACCTCCTATAGAGGCTATCTTATTCCATCAAGAAGACCTAATGCGGTTACGATCTCCAGATCATGTTGCTTTTAATGAAAACCTTAGAAAAAAGGTTCCTGTTGAGATCTTGATTGATAGAATTTCTGAGATAAACGATGATTTTGTTGTTCAAAATAATGGGTTAGGCTTCTCCCTTGAGCGAAGGCTTATGACCTTCTGCCAAAAGAATGCCTATAATGATGAATTGGTCATCCACTACAAAGGGCCAAAGGAGGAACCTGTTCCTCCCGAGATTGAAGCAGGGGACTTTTGTCCCATTAAATTTAGCCCTTTTGATTACTTTTGCTTGCCACAAAGGAAGCTTGCTGCTGAACGTAGGGAATATGAGATGATCTTTCGCGAGATATCGTACCACTATGGCTATCCCTAGATCTATCTTGTATCGTGCCTAGCTAGGGGCGTAAAACGATAGCGCTTGTTGGGAGGCAACCCAATTTTATGTTTTTTGTTTTTGTTGCTGTTAGGGAATAATATTGCATATAGCCTCTGATTAGATGTGGTTTCATGTTTTGTTTAGTGTTTGTGCCAAGTAGAACCTTTGGGAAGACTTGTGTGAAGTTTATATGATCTTGCTGTGAAAAACAGAATCGTTAGTGCTCGCTAAAGTAGTCGTGTGATTTTACTGGAGCGTGCTTTTTAGTTGATTCTTTTTGCAGATGATTGGTAGACAAATTCCGCAAATTTACCAATTTAGTTTGAATTTTTTGGAGTTCCAGAAATAGGCGAAACCTGCAGATTACTACAGACTTTTCTATTTTTGACAGATTCTGTTTTTCGTGTGTTGTTTGCTTATTCCGATGCATCTATGAGTAGTATTGGAGGATATGAACCATAGAGAAGTTGGAATACAGTAGGTTTAACACCAATATAAACAAATAATGAATTCATTGTTGTACCTTTGAGTAGTGGTTTGCTTTCTTTTACTAACGGAGCTCACGAGAATTTTTGTCTAAGTTTTGTGTTGTGAAGTTTTCAAGTTTTGAGTATTCCTTTGATGGACTATGGAACAAGGAGTGGCAAGGGCCTAAGCTTGTGGATGCCCATGGCACCCCAAGTAAATTCAAGATAATCATAAGCCTAAGCTTGGGGATGCCCCGGGAAGACATCCCCTCTTTCGTCTTCATCCATCGGTAACTATACTCGGAGCTATATTTTTATTGGCAACATGTTATGTGTTTTGCTTGGAGCGTCTTGTATCATTTGAGTCTTTGCTTGTTAGTTTGCCACAATCATCCTTGCTGTACACACCTATTTGAGAGAGTTAAATATGGCCTAGAAATTGTTAGAACACTCTATGTGCTTCACTTATATCTTTTGAGTTGAATAGTTTTTGCTCTAGTGCTTCACTTATATCTTTTAGAGCACGGTGATGGTAATATTTTGTAGAAATTGTTGAACTCTCATGCTTCACTTATATCCTTTTGAGAGTCTATTAAAACAGCATGGTAATATGTTTAGGCTAAAATAACTAGTCTTCACATGATAAACATCCAATGTCAATGTAGTAAAAAAAATCACACTAAGTGCATTGAATATGATGAGATGTTGGATGCTTGGTAAATGTTTTGAGATATGAGGATAGTGATATTAGAGTCATGCTAGTGGAGTTATTATGAAATTGAGAAATACTTGTGTTAAGGTTAGTGATTCCCGTATCATGCACGTATGGTGAACCGCTATGTGACGAAGTTAGAGCATGAGGTATTTGTAGAGTGCCAACCTTTGTGTGGAGGTCAGGGGCGCGCGATGGTTAACTCCTACCAACCTCCCCCCTAGGAGCATGTGTTAATTGCTTTGTTTTGATGACTTGTAGATTTTTGCAATAAGTATATGAGTTCTTATGGCTAATGTTGAGTCCATGGATTATACGCACTCTCACCCTTCCACCATTGCTAGCCTCTCTTGTACCGCGCAACTTTCGCCGGTGCCAAAACCCACTATATATCCTTCCTCAAAACAGCCACCATATTGTTCCTCAAAACAGCCACCATACCTACCTATCATGGCATTTTCATAGCCATTCCGAGATATATTGCCATGCAACTTTCCACCGTTCCGTCCATATGACACGCACCATATTGTCATATTGCCATTGCATGATCATGTAGTTGACATCGTATTTGCGGCAAGGCCACCATGCGTAATTTTTTATACATGTCACTCTTGTTTCATTGCACATACCAGTACACCGCCGGAGGCGATCATATAGAGTCATACTTTGTTGTTGTAGTATCGAGTTGTAATAAAAAGTGTGATGATCATCATTATTAGAGCATTGTCCCATGTGAGGAAAGGCCAATAAAAAAGATGGCCCAAAAAATAGAGAGGGGATAATAATAATAAAAAGGAAGAAGAGAGAAAGCCCCTCCAAAAAAATGAGAGAAAATAGAGAAGGGACAATTGCTACTATCTTTTTTCCACACTTGTGCTTCAAAGTAGCACCATGTTCTTCATTGTAGAGAGTCTGATGTTTAGTCACTTTCATATACTAGTGGGAATTTTCATTATAGAACTTGGCTTGTATATTCCAACGATGGGCTTCCTCAAATACCCTAGGTCTTCGTGAGCAAGCAAGTTGGATGCACACCCACTAGTTTCTTTTGTTGAGCTTTCATTCATATCTAGCTCTAGTGCATCCGTTGCATGGCAATCCCTACTCACTCACATTGATATCTATTGATGGGCATCTCCATAGCCCGTTGATACGCCTAGTCGATGTGAGACTATCCCCCTCCTTTTTTTCTTCTCCACAACCACCTCTATTCCACCTATAGTGTTGTATCCATGGCTCACGCTCATGTATTGCGTGAAAGTTGAAAGGTTTGAAAAGATAGAGTATGAAAACAAATGCTTGGCTGAAATCGGGGTTGTGCATGATATGAATATTTTGTGTGATGAAGAGGGAGCATAGCCAGACTATATGATTTTGTAGGGATAACTTTCTTTAGCCATAGTATTTTGAGAAGACATGATTGCTTTGTTAGTATGCTTGAAGTATTATTATTTCTTATGTCAATATAGACTTTTATCTTGAATCTTTCAGATATGAACATTCATGCCACAATTAAGAGAATTACATTGAAAAACTATATTGGTTAGCATTCCACATCAAAAATTCTTTCTATATCATTTACCTACTCGAGGACGAGCAGGAATTAAGCTTGGGGATGCTTGATACGTCTCCAACGTATCTATAATTTTTGATTGTTCCATGCTATTATTTATGAAGTCTTGGATGTTTAATGGGCTTTATCATTCACTTTTATATCATTTTTGGGACTAACCTACTAACCCAAAGGCCCAGTCCAGATTGTTGTTTTTTGCCTGTTTCAGGGTTTTGCAGAAAAAGAATATCAAACAGAGTCCAAACGGAATGAAACCTTCGCGAGAGATATTTAAAATCACGCACATGAAGCTTGAGAATCACGTCAGGAGATGGAGGGACTGCCCACGAGGGTGGGGGCGCCCCCCTTCACAGGGCGCGCCCCTCTGCCTCGTGGCCCCCTTGAGCGTCCCCCGGTGCCCTCCTTCTTCCTATATAAGTCTACGTACCCCAGAAACTCCGAAGACAGAGAGAAAACCCTAATTCCACCGCCGTACCTTCTGTTCCCGTGGAGATCCCATCTTGGAGCCTGTTCCGGAGCTCCACCGGAGGGGGATCCATCACAGAGGCCTTCATCATCGTCATCATCGCCCTCACCATGAGTTGTGAGTAGTTTACCATAGACCTTCGGGTCCATAGCTAGTATCTAGATGGCTTCTTCTCTCTCTCTGGATCTCAATACAAAGTTCTCCTCGGTCTTCGAGGAGATCTATTCGATGTAATCTCTTTTGCGGTTTGTTTGTCGAGATCTGATGAATTGTGAGTTTATGATCAAGGTTGTCTATTAAAGATATTTGGTTCTTCTCTGAACTTTTTATGTGTGCTCATAATATCCTTGCAAGTCTCTTCGAATTATTGGTTTGGTTTGGCCTACTAGATCTATAGTTCTTGCAATGGGAGAAGTGCTTGGCTTTGGGTTCAATCTTGCGGTGTCCTTTCCCGGTGACAGTAGGGGCAGCAAGGCACGTGTTATATTGTTGCCATTGAGGATAAAAAGATGGGGTTTATATTATATTGCTTGAGTTTATCCCTCTGCATCATGTCATCTTGCTTAAGGCGTTACTCTGTTCTTATGAACTCAATACACTAGATGCATGCTGGATAGCGGTCGATGTGTGGAGTAATAGCAGTAGATGCAGAATCGTTTCGGTCTACTTGTCTCGGACGTGATGCCTATATACAATGATCATGCCTAGATAGTCTCATAATTATTTGCTTTTCTATCAATTGCTCGACAGTAATTTGTTTACCCGCCGTAGAATACCGCTATCATAAGAGAAGCCACTAGAGAAAACTATGGCCTTCGGGTCTATTCTCAACATATCAATCTACATCTACTTTACTTTTACTGCTTTTATTTGTTGTTTTATTAAACTAAAAATACCAAAAATATAAACTATCATCTCTATCAGATCTCACTTTCGTAAGTGACCGTAAAGGGATTGACAACCCCTTATCGCGTTGGCTGCGAAGTTCTTATTTGTTTGTGTAGGTGCGAGGGACTCGCGCGTGGTCTCCTACTGGATTGATACCTTGGTTCTCAAAAACTGAGGGAAATACTTACGCTACTGTGCTGCATCTCCCTTTCCTCTTCGAGGGACTACATCGCAAGCTCAAGAGGTAGCAGCAGGTCATGGCGAACTGGTTCTCCATGGCTCTCGAAGACGGCGCACGCTCCTGGCTCTTGAGCCTCCCCGTGGAATCCATCTCCTCCTGGGGAGAACTTCGTGAGTGTTTCGTCGCCAACTTCCAAGGCACCCGCGGTCGAGCCCCGGACGGATGGGTGGTGTACTTCGGCGGCGCCTTCTTGTGCCTTGACGCGGTGCCTGGCGCCGTGTTAGTATCCCCCGTCCAGGACAAGTTGTACTACGCTGTGCAGCTTTGCTTCCAGCAAGGCGAGAAGGTCTACAACAATATCGCAGAGTGCGAGGGCCTAATCGTTGGGCTCAAGGCCGCTGCTGCACTGGGGGTCGAGCGTCTCACCATCAGAGGTGATTCGCGACTCCTCGTCGACTCCTTCGACGTGAAATAGAAGCCCAAGGACGAGCACATGGAGGCATATCTGGAAGAGGTACGCGAGATGGAGAAATGGTTCCAAAGGCTGGAGATGCAGCGCATACCAAGAAGCATCAACAAGGAAGCAAAATACATCGTCAAACGAGCCTCCAGGCGAGAACCTCAGAGGCTGGGCATCTTCGAGAAGCGGCTGCTCAAACTATCAGCAACATCGCCCGTTCTCGGGCTGGCGTCCCGCTAGCAGGTGTTGGGGAACGTTGCATGGGAAACAAAAATTTTCCTACGCTCACCAAGATCAATCTAGGAGATGCACATCTACGAGAGGAGAGTTGGATCCACATACCCTTGTAGATCGCTAAGCGGAAGCATTCAAGAACGCGGTTGATGGAGTCGTACTCGCCGCGATTCAGATCGCCGAAGATCCTAGCACCGAACGGACGGTGCCTCCGCGTTCTTCACACGTGCAGCCCGGTGACGTCTCCCACGCCTTGATCCAGCAAGGAGAGAGGGAGAGGTTGGGGAAGACTCCATCCAACAGCAGCACGACAGCGTGGTGGTGGTGGAGGAGCGCGGGACTCCAGCAGGGCTTCGCCAAGCGCTGCAAGAGACGAGGAGGGAGAGGGGTAGGGCTGCGCCAAGAGGGAGATGTTCTCGTGTGTCTAGCAGCCCCAAAACCTCACATATATATAGGAGGAAGGGAGGGCTGCGCCCCCTTTAGGGTTTCCCACCCCTAGGGGTGCGGCCAGCCCTAGAAAACCCATCTAGGGTGCGGCCAAGGGGGGGGAGAGAGAGGGGGCGCCCTAGGGTGGGCCTTAAGGCCCATCTGGACCTAGGGTTTGCCCCCCTCCACACTCCATGCACCTAGGGACTTGGTGGGGGGGCGCACCAGCCCCCTTGGGGCTGGTCCCCTCCCACACTTAGCCCACGCAGCCACCTGGGGCTGGTGGCCCCACCTGGTGGACCCCCGGGACCCTCCCGGTGGTCCCGGTACATTACCGATATCGCCCGAAACTTTTCCGGTGACCAAAACAGGACTTCCCATATATGAATCTTTACCTCCAGACCATTCCGGAACTCCTCGTGACGTCCGGGATCTCATCCGGGACTCCGAACAACATTCGGTAACCGCGTACATACTTTCCCTATAACCCTAGCGTCATCGAACCTTAAGTGTGTAGACCCTACGGGCTCGGGAACCATGTAGTCATGACCGAGACAACTCTCCGGCCAATAACCAACAGCGGGATCTGGATACCCATGTTGGCTCTCACATGTTCCACGATGATCTCATCGGATGAACCACGATGTCAAGGATTCAATCAATCCCGTATACGATTCCCTTTGTCTATCGGTATAGCACTTGCCCGAGATTCGATCGTCGGTATACCGATACCTTGCTCAATCTCGTTACCGGCAAGTCTCTTTACTCGTTCCGTAACACATCATCCCGTGATCAACTCCTTGATCACATATTGTGCACATTATGATGATGTCCTACCGAGTGGGCCCAGAGATACCTCTCCGTCATACGGAGTGACAAATCCCAGTCTCGATTCGTGCCAACCCACCAGACACTTTCGGAGATACCTGTAGTGCACCTTTATAGCCACCCAGTTACGTTGTGACGTTTGGTACACCCAAAGTATTCCTACGGTATCCGGGAGTTGCACAATCTCATGGTCTAAGGAAAATATACTTGACATATAGAAAAGCTTTAGCATACGAACTACACGATCTGTGCTAGGCTTAGGATTGGGTCTTGTCCATCACATCATTCTCCTAATGATGTGATCCCGTTATCAACGACATCCAATGTCCATGGTCAGGAAACCGTAACCATCTATTGATCAACGAGCTAGTCATCTAGAGGCTTACTAGGGACATGGTGTTTGTCTATGTATCCACACATGTATCTGAGTTTCCTATCAATGCAATTCTAGCATGGATAATAAACGATTATCGTGAACAAGGAAATATAATAATAACCAATTTATTATTGCCTCTAGGGCATATTTCCAACAGTCTCCCACTTGCACTAGAGTCAATAATCTAGTTCACATCGCCATGTGATTAACACTCACAGGTCACATCGCCATGTGACTAACATCCAAAGAGTTCACTAGAGTCAGTAATCTAGTTCACATCAATATGTGATTAATACTCAATGAGTTCTGGGTTTGATCATGTTATGCTTGTGAGAGAGGTTGTAGTCAACGGGTCTGCAACATTCAGATCCCTATGTTCTTCGCAAAACCTTATGTCATATCGTAGATGCTGCTACCACGTTCCACTTGGAGCTATTCCAAACTGTTGCTCCATTATACGTATCCGGTATCTCCACTCAGAGTTATCCGGATAGGTGTTAAGCTTGCATCGACGTAACTCTTTACGTCGAACTCTTTATCACCTCCATAACCGAGAAACATTTCCTTATTCCTCTAAGGATAATTTTGACCGCTATCTGGTGATCCACTCCTGGATCACCTTTGTACCCTCTTGCCAGACATTTGGCAAGGCACACATCAGGTGCGGTACTCAGCATGGCATATCGTATAGAGCCTATTACAAAAGCATAGGGGACGACCTTCGTCCTTCCTCTTTCTTCTGCCGCGGTCAAGCTTTGAGTCTTACTCAACTTCACACCTTACAACTCAGGCAAGAACTCCTTCTTTGACTGATCTATTTTGAACTCCTTCAAAATCATGTCAAAGGTGTGTGTTCTTTTGAAAGTATTATCAGGCGTCTTGATCTATCTGTATAGATCTTGATGCCCAATATGTAAGCAGCTTTATCTAGGTCTTCCTTTGAAAAACTCCTTTCAAACAACCCTTTACGCTTTCCAGAAATTCTACACCATTTCAGATCAACAATATGTCATTCACATATACTTATCAGAAATGTTGTAGTGCTCCCACTCACTTTATTGTAAATACAAGTTTATAACAAACTTAGTATAAACCCAAAAACTTTGATCACTCCATCAGAGCGTATATTCCGACTCCGAGATGCTTGCTCTAGTCCATGGAAGGATCGCTGGAGCTAGCATACCTTTTAGCATCCTTAGGATCAACAAAACCTTTTCTGATTGTATCACATACAACCTTTCCTTACGAAAACTGGTAAGAAAACTTGTTTTGACATCCATCTGCCAGATTTCATAAATGCAGCTTATGCTAACTTGATTCCTACGGACTTAAGCATCGCTACGGGTGAGAAAATCTCATCGTAGTCAACTCCTTGAACTTGTGAAAAACTCTTCGCCACAAGTCGAGCTTCATAGACGGTGACATAACCGTCCACGTCCGTCTTCTTCTTAAATATCCATTTATCTCAATGGCTTGCCGATCATCGGGCAAGTCCACCAAAGTCCATACTTTGTTTTGATACATGGATCCTATCTCGGATTTCTCGGCTTCTAACCATTTGTCGGAATATGGGCCCACCATCGCTTCTCCATAGTTTGTAGGTTCATTGTTGTCCAACAACATGACTTCTAAGACAGGATCACCGTACCACTCAGGAGTAGTACATATCCTTGTCGACCTACGAGGTTCGATAGCAACTTGATCTGGAGCTTCATGATCACTATCATTAGTTTCCTCTTCAACAGTCATAGGTTCCACAGAAACATCTTTCTGTGTTGCACTACTCTCCGGTTGAAGTGAGGGTTCGACAACCTCATCAAGTTCTATCTTCCTCCCACTCAATTCTTTCGAGAGAAACTCCTTCTCGAGAAAGGACCCGTTCTTAGCGACAAACATTTTTGCCCTTGGATCTGAGACAGAAGGTATACCCAACTGTTACCATTGGGTATCCTATGAAGATGTATTTGTCCGCTTTGGGTTCGAGCTTTTTCCCGGCTGAAGCCATAAGCATCGCAGCCCCAAACATTAAGAAAACGACAACTTTGGTTTCTTGCCAAACCAGACAGCGTCGTCTCAACGAACTTAGATGGTGCCCTATCTAAAGTGAATGCAGCTGTCTCTAATGCATAACCTCAAAATAATAGCGGTAGATCGGTAAGATACATCATAGATCGCACCATATCTCATAAGGTTCGATTACGATGTCCGGACACACCATTACGCTGTGGTGTTCCAGGTGGCTTCAACTGTGAAACATTTCCACAATGTCTTAAGTGATTGCCAAACTCATAATTCAGAAAATCTCCCCTTGATCAGATCGTAGGAACATGATCTTCTTGTTATGATGATTGTTAACTTCACTCTGAAATTGCTTGAACTTTTCAAACGTTTCAGACTTTTGCTTCATTAAGTAAATATATCGATATCTACTCAAATTGTCAGTGAAGATGAGAAAATAACGATATCCACCACACGCCTTAATTCTCATTGGATCACACACATCAGCATGTATGATTTCCAACAAGTCACTTGCCCATTTCATTGTACCTGAAAACGGGATCTTAGTCATCCTGCCCATGAGGCATGGCTCGCATGTGTCAAGCGATTCAAAATCAAGTGACTCCAAACATCCATCAGCATGGAGTTTCTTCATGCATTTTATGCCAAAATGACCTAAGCGGCAATGCCACAAGAAAGTGGTACTATCATTATTAACTCTACATCTTTTGGCATTAATATTATCATCATGTGTATTACTATGATCGAGATCCAACAAACCATTGGGTGCATGACCATAAAGGTATTATTCATGTAAACAGAATAACCATTATTCTCTGACTTAAATGAATAACCGTATTGCTATGAACATGATCTAATCATATTCATGCTCAACGTAGACACCTGATAACATTTATCTAGGTTCAACACTAATCTCGAAAATAGAGGGAGCGTGCGATGGTGATCTTATCAACCTTGGAAACACTTCCAACACACTTCGTCACTTCGCCCTTAGCTAGTCTCCGTTCAGTCCGTAGCTTTTGCTTCAAGTCACTAATAATAGCAACTGAACCGGTATCCAATACCCAGGTGCTACAAGGAGTACTACTAAGGTACACATCAATAACACGTATATCAAATATACTTTGTTGAAGTTGCCAGCTATCATATCTACCATGTATTTGGGGTGCTTCCGCTACCATGTGACCGTTCCCCTTACAATAGAAGCACTTAGTCTCGAGGTTTGGGTTCAACCATGAGTTCCTTCATCAGAGCGACAACAGGTTTGCCATTCATGAAGTTTCCCTTCTAGCCCTTACCCCTTTTGAAACCAGTGGTCTTGCTAAACCATCAACACTTGATGCTCCTTCTTGATTTCTACTTTTGCGGTACTAAGAACCGCTAATAGCTCCGGGATCATCTCCATCCTTTGCATGTCATAGTTCATCACGAAGTTCTAGTAGCTTGGTGATAGTGTCTAGAGAATTCTGTCAACCACTATCTCACCTGGAAGATTAACTCCCACTTGGTTCAAGTGGTTTTAGCACCCAGACATTCTGAGCACGTGCTCACTAGTTGAGCTATTCTCTTCCATCTTTTTGGCAAAGGAACTTGTCAGAGGTCTCATACCTCTCAACACGGGCATGAGCCTGAAATCCCAATTTCAGCTCTTAGAACATCTCATATGTTCCATGGCGTTCAAAACGTCATTGGAATCCCGATTCTAAGCCGTAAAGTATGGTGCACTAAACTATCAAGTAGTCATCAGGACGTGTCTCTCAGGTGTTCACAACATCCACAGACAACGTTGTAGGGGTTTGCACATTGAGCGGTGCATCAAAGACGTAAGCTTTCTGTGCAGCAGTGAGGACACTCCTCGGACTACGGACCCAGTCCGCATCCTTGCTTACAATATCCTTCAACTTAGTCTTTCTCTAGGATCGTATTTAAACAGGGAGCTACAACGCAAGCTATTGATCTACAACATAATTTGCAAAGGCAACTTAGATTATTGTTCATGATAAGTGAGTTTAACTAATCAAATTACTTATAACTCCCACTCAAATTGACATCCCTCTGGTCATCCGAGCGTGACATGATCCAAATCCACCAACCCAAGTCCGATCATCACGTGAGATGAGGTGGTGTCAATGGTGAACATCTTCATGTTGATCATATCTACTATATGACTCATGCTCGACCTTTCGGTCTTCCGTGTTCCGAGGCCATGTCTGTACATGCTAGGCTCGTCAAGTCTAACCCGAGTGTTCTGCATGTGCAAAACTGGCTTGCACCCGTTGTATGCGAACGTAGAGTCTATCACACCCGATCATCACGTGGTGCTTCGAAACGACGAACCTTCGCAACGGCGCACACTCGGGGGGAACACAATTTCATCTTGAAATTTTAGTGAAGGATCATCTTATAATGCTACCGCCGTCCTAAGCAAAATAAGATGCATAAAAGGATTAACATCACATGCAAATCATAAGTGACATGATATGGCCATAACCTCGTGCTTTTGATCTCCATCTCCAAAGCACCGGCATGATCTCCATCGTCACCGGCGTAACACCATGATCCCCATCATCATGATCTCCATCATCGTGTCGCCATCGGGGTTGTCGCGCGCCCACCATGCTCTTACTACTATTGCTACCGTTTAGCGATAAAGTAAAGCATTACATAGCGCTTAATGATTGACACGCAGGTCATACAAAAATTAAAGACAACCCTATGGCTCCTGCCGGTTGCCGTATACATCGACATGCAAGTCGATATTAACTATTACAACATGATCATCTCATACATCGAATATATCTCATCATGTCATTGGCCATATCATATCACATACATACCCTGCAAAAACAAGTTAGACGTCCTCTAATTTGTTGTTGCATGTTTTACGTGGCTGCTATGGGTATCTAGCAAGAACGCTTCTTACCTACGCAAAGCCACAACGATGATATTTAAGTTGCTATTTAACCTTCTACAAGGACCGCCTTTGTCTATTCCGATTCAACTAAGATAGGAGAGACAGACACCCGCCAGCCATCTTATGCAACAAAAGTCGCATGTCTGTCGATGGAACCGGTCTCATGTACGTGGACATGTAAAGTTGGTTCGGGCCGCTTCATCCCATAATACCGCTGAATCAAGAAAAGACCAAGGAGGGAAGCAATCTAAACATCAACGCCCACAAACTCCTTTGTGTTCTACTCGTGATTGCATCTACGCAAAGACCTAGCTCTGATGCCACTGTTGGGGAACGTTGCATGGGAAACAAAAATTTTCCTACGCTCACCAAGATCAATCTAGGAGATGCACATCTACGAGAGGAGAGTTGGATCCACATACCCTTGTAGATCGCTAAGCGGAAGCGTTCAAGAACGCGGTTGATGGAGTCGTACTCGCCGCGATTCAGATCGCCGAAGATCCTAGCACCGAACGGACGGTGCCTCCGCGTTCTTCACACGTGCAGCCCGGTGACGTCTCCCACGCCTTGATCCAGCAAGGAGAGAGGGAGAGGTTGGGGAAGACTCCATCCAACAGCAGCACGACAGCGTGGTGGTGGTGGAGGAGCGCGGGACTCCAGCAGGGCTTCGCAAGCGCTGCAAGAGACGAGGAGGGAGAGGGGTAGGGCTGCGCCAAGAGGGAGATGTTCTCGTGTGTCTAGCAGCCCCAAAACCTCACATATATAGGGGGAAGGGAGGGCTGCGCCCCCTTTAGGGTTTCCCACCCCTAGGGGTGCGGCCAGCCCTAGAAAACCCATCTAGGGTGCGGCCAAGGGGGGGGAGAGAGAGGGGGCGCCCTAGGGTGGGCCTTAAGGCCCATCTGGACCTAGGGTTTGCCCCCCTCCACACTCCATGCGCCTAGGGACTTGGTGGGGGGGCGCACCAGCCCCCTTGGGGCTGGTCCCCTCCCACACTTAGCCCACGCAGCCACCTGGGGCTGGTGGCCCCACCTGGTGGACCCCCGGGACCCTCCCGGTGGTCCCGGTACATTACCGATATCGCCCGAAACTTTTCCGGTGACCAAAACAGGACTTCCCATATATGAATCTTTACCTCCGGACCATTCCGGAACTCCTCGTGACGTCCGGGATCTCATCCGGGACTCCGAACAACATTCGGTAACCGCGTACATACTTTCCCTATAACCCTAGCGTCATCGAACCTTAAGTGTGTAGACCCTACGGGCTCGGGAACCATGTAGTCATGACCGAGACAACTCTCCGGCCAATAACCAACAGCGGGATCTGGATACCCATGTTGGCTCTCACATGTTCCACGATGATCTCATCGGATGAACCACGATGTCAAGGATTCAATCAATCTCGTATACGATTCCCTTTGTCTATCGGTATAGCACTTGCCCGAGATTCGATCGTCGGTATACCGATACCTTGCTCAATCTCGTTACCGGCAAGTCTCTTTACTCGTTCCATAACACATCATCCCGTGATCAACTCCTTGATCACATATTGTGCACATTATGATGATGTCCTACCGAGTGGGCCCAGAGATACCTCTCCGTCATACGGAGTGACAAATCCCAGTCTCGATTCGTGCCAACCCACCAGACACTTTCGGAGATACCTGTAGTGCACCTTTATAGCCACCCAGTTACGTTGTGACGTTTGGTACACCCAAAGTATTCCTACGGTATCCGGGAGTTGCACAATCTCATGGTCTAAGGAAAAGATACTTGACATATAGAAAAGCTTTAGCATACGAACTACACGATCTGTGCTAGGCTTAGGATTGGGTCTTGTCCATCACATCATTCTCCTAATGATGTGATCCCGTTATCAACGACATCCAATGTCCATGGTCAGGAAACCGTAACCATCTATTGATCAACGAGCTAGTCATCTAGAGGCTTACTAGGGACATGGTGTTTGTCTATGTATCCACACATGTATCTGAGTTTCCTATCAATACAATTCTAGCATGGATAATAAACGATTATCGTGAACAAGGAAATATAATAATAACCAATTTATTATTGCCTCTAGGGCATATTTCCAACAGCAGGGGCTACCTGCAGCGCCTCCGGACGGCACCCCGTCCTGAGGACCACCCTTCAGAGCCCGCTTGCTGCTCGCAGCGGGGCCGAGGAGGGTTGCTGGACCCAAGAACTCAAGATGTATCTACAACACGACACCCTGCCGAACAAGGAAGAAGATGCAGGGCGCGTGGTCCGACAGGCCTCAGCTTACTGCATCCAAGACGGTGAACTCTACAGGAGGCGCCCCAACGATGTCTCGCTAAAATGCATCTCGAGGAAGCAAGGGCGCGAGCTGCTGGCTGGCATCCACGGTGGAGACTGCGGTCATCACTCGTCGCCCCGCACCCTCGTGGGCAAAGTCTTCCGCGGTGGCTTCTACTGGCCCGCGACGCTCAACGACGCCACGGAGCTTGTGTGGGCTTGCGAGGCGTGTCAGTTTCATGCCAAGCAGATCCACCAACCGGCGCAGGACCTCCAGATGATCCCGCTCTCCTAGCCCTTTGCGGTCTGGGGATTGGACATCTTGGGTCCATTTCCCCGGGCAGTAGGGGCCTACCGCTTCCTGTACGTCGCCATCGACAAATTCACCAAGTGGGCGGAGGTGGAGCCTGTTCGCGCGATCCCAGCCAGGTCGGCTGTCAAGTTCATCCAGGGCCTCGTGAGGCGATTCGGGGTCCCCAGCCGCATCATCACGGATAACGGTTCGTAGTTCACAAGCAATCTCTTCAAGTCATATTGTGCTAACCTTGGAATACAGATTTGCTACGCTTCGGTGGCTCACCCCAGGAGCGACGGTCAGGCCGAGCGCGCCAACGCGGAAGCCTTGCGAGGCCTCAAGACGCGCAGCTTTAAGAAGAAGCTCGAGGCTTGCGGGAGGGGCTGGATTGACGAGCTCCAGTCCGTGATGTGGTCAATCCAAACCACTGCCACCAAACCCATGGGGGAAACTCCTTTCTTTCTCGTCTATGGGGCGGAGGCGATCCTCTCTCACGAGGTCAAGCATCGCTCCCCACGGGTCTTGGTCTTCAATGAGGAATGCGGGGATGCCGCCTGGCGGATGGACCTCGTGCTCGGCGAGGCGGGCCGCCGCCGAGCTGCCCTAAGGGTAGCACGTTATCAGCAGGTGCTGCGGCGGTACCACTGTCGTGGCGTCCGTGCAAGAACACTTGAAGTTGGTGACTTGGTCCTGAGGCGGGTCCTCTCCCTGGAGGGGTTGCACAAGCTCTCGCCCATGTGGGAGGGCCCATTCAGAATCGCCCGTGTGTCTAGGCCTGGTGATGTGCGCCTGGAGACGCAGGATGGGATACCTATCCAGAATTCCTGGAACATTGAACACCTCAGGAGGTGCTATCCGTAATCAAGGCTTCGTGCCCGTGAAGGTCTCCGCCCGTGACACTCTCACGTAGTAATGAGTTGGGGCTGTACACGCCTCGGAATCTCTTGTGTGTTGCCTATGGGCCCTCAGACGGGGCTCCCACCCACGCCCCAGTGGCAGTCCTTAGCTCCGCGCTGGGAAGAAGACGTGGTGTAGGGGTTGGACGCGGCCTTTTTCTTTTTTTGGCTTGGTGTTTGGCTGTCAGCCTTTTCTACTTCCTTGGCTATCAACCCTTCTTCTACCCCGTGCTATGAAGTTCTCGTGTTTCTCCCGCTTCTTTCATTTGGTTGAAAGTCTTGTTTGGGATCTTTCTCATCGGTTTTAAGTTCAGTTTGTTGAGCAGGGCTGCACCACTCGCTCTTCTTCGCGCGCCTCGCGCGTGGGGGCTGGGGCACGGTCAGTCACCGGCCCTCGTCTGCCACAGCCCCGTGACCTCGCCTGGACAAGCCTGCTCAGGCTCTGGCGCCGGGCATCTCAGTCCGCGCAACCTATCCTACCGAGTCGGCTCAGGCTTTGGTGCTCTAACCCGCGCTCGGCGCTCTCAGTAGCTCTCAGCGGCTCACCCTTGCTCGGGGGCTGCACAAGTTCTCTAGATTCGGCCGCCCTCATGACCTGATGGGGCTCATGATGCCAAAGAGTCAGGAAGCTTCCACCTCAGGACGTCGCGACGCATAAAAGCTAAGTAATCTCACCAAGGCAACAAAAAAACATGACAGCAAGTTCTTGCTTCATACATATATCCCAGTCCATTACACGCCTCCTCGAGGCAACTTGAAATTTTGGTGCAGAAAGGACATGAAGGAAATGAAAGGAGAAGAAGCAGAGGCCGCTCCCGCTCAGTTGGAGTCTTCCAGTTCCTCCGGCTTCACCGAGCCACAGCGGCGCGGCAGCCCCCTTCCCTCGCCAGGCCGAGCTCGGCGGCGTGGTGGTTCGTCGCGGCCGCCACTGCTGGAGGAGCTGCTGCTGCCACAGAGGGGGGACCCATGGCGCCCCCCAGGAATGAGATCGTCATCGGAGGAGGAGCTGCTCCTCCGGACGCCGTCCCTCTCGTCCTCTTTGTCATCGGCCTCGGTACAACACCCAAGGCGCCTCCCTTCCTCCGAGAAGACCCTGATGAACAGTGTGGAGGCGCCATCGTACCTGAAGTGGAGCGCACACCTCCCCTACAGCCGGCGTGCGCGAGCAAACGATTGCTAGCCGCGCTCCAGGAACACATCACCTGAGGGAGCCACATCAACCTCCACCCAAGACGCACCACTGCAGCAACCTTCAGCTTGCAGCTAGACGCCGCCGAGGCCTCCGGCTGGTAACACGTCGCCGAACGAGCGAGGAAGCCGGAGCCACGAGTCACCAGGCCTCTCCGCCCACACCATGAACTCCAACGACACGTCGAAGGAGTGGAGCTGCGGGCGCGGAGGACACGCGACCGACATGCACCGTTGCGCGCCTCCTCTCCCTCCACGGTCACGACCACCTTCACCACAGGCGGACGTACCGCGCCTCTCACGAGCGGCCGCGGCAGAACTAGGAGGGCCGCGCCCGCCTCCCCGGGGAGTCGCTGCGGGTGCAATGGCATGCTTGCGGGGACGCCCGCGGCCCCTCTTTGGCGGCAGCGGGGCCAGATCCTTCGGGGCCTTCCCCTTCTCCGCGGCGGACGGCTTCCTCGACGGCGCGATGGAGATCTCGCAGCAAGAGAGGGAGCGAAGTACAAGCAAGGAGAAGACGGCGCTGGCTTGAAAATGGCCTGGGGGCTCCCCCCTAGTCCCATTTATAGGGCGGAGGAGCCCAACCGCCGGCCACTCACGCACGGCCATAATGGCCGTGCCACCCGCGCCAAGGAGTTGTCAAGTCACACGATTACCAAGACTGCGTAGGAAGCGGAGCCGCCACATCCCATCCAACCATCGCACGCCGACCTGGCCCGCAGCCTTTTAGGGCCTGCGGCGCTTCGTCCTTGACTAGGGCTTCGCCCCGAAGCCAACTCCGCGCACGCCTTGGGCCCGGGGCCTACTGTCGGCGTCCTGGGAACCAGGGTACCCAGACTTGCCTATCTACGGGCCGTGATGCGCTCCTACTACGGCCTGGTACGGCCCAGTTGATCGACCAGCTATCCAAGACCCTCGCGAGGGGGGCTGAGCCTCGCGAGGAGAACAACGTCAAGACCCCCTCAGGAGCGGCCTCGGCAAGGTGCTCCGGAGGGGCGGAGAATCCAAGGCCAAGCTGAAGTCTACTACACGCTTCTATTCCCGTAGACAGTGTTGGGCCTCCAAGAGCAGAGGTTTGTAGGACAGCAGCAAATTTCCCTTAAGTGAGTAACCCAAGGTTTATCGAACTCAGGGAAGTGGAGGTTGAACGTACCCCTTTCAAGCAACCCTGCAATCAAGATACAAAAAGTCTCTTGTGTCCCCAACACACCTAATACACTTGTCAGATGTATAGGTGCACTAGTTTGGCGAAGAGATGTTAAATGGCAAGTGATATGGATGGCAAAAGATGTATTTGTAAATCTGAAATAAAAAGTGCAGCAAGCAAACAAGTGGTAAACGTGAGCACAAATGGTATTGCAATGGTAGAAACAAGGCCTAGGCTTCATACTTTCACTAGTGGCAACTCCCAACAACATTAACATAATCGAATCACATGATATTTCCCATAAAACATGCAACGGAGACGCACCCGGAGGTCATTCCTTTGTGGTCAAGAGAGGACGAGAATTATGTAGGGCTACAAAAGCACACCTCAAAGTTCGTAATTCTCTATCTATGGATTTCCCAATGTCACCGCGGCCATCCAAAGAGAGTACCACAATCACCACAACATATCTCAAGGATAGTCAAAGACAAGCACCAAGAGACTCTCAATCTTCAATCCACACACAAAAGAGGAAATCACTCATGAAAATATTCTTCTAATCCATGTCCAATAGGCCGCTGTCACCTTGGTCTCGGAGATTATACTAGATAAAGACAAGTGAGTACATCAATCCAATACATAGAGGAAGGGGAAATATCATGGGATCACCCTAGATTAACATAGCTTATGATCACAACGAAGATCACATCATGGGAGAGAGAATTGACC
This sequence comes from Secale cereale, assembly GCA_902687465.1. Classification (NCBI taxonomy): domain Eukaryota; kingdom Viridiplantae; phylum Streptophyta; class Magnoliopsida; order Poales; family Poaceae; genus Secale; species Secale cereale. Next base: position 445,293,416 of record LR738713.1, on the reverse strand, counting down.
ACATAGCGACTGGTAGAAACTCAGCCCCGAGGAGGAACTACTCCCGCATCATGGAGGGAGGAAGCAACGTCGATGGAGATGAATCTGGGGGCACTTCCCCGTCCCGGCAGGGTGCCGGCACAGGAATTCTGGTCCCCGAAACTTGGTGGCGATGGCGGCGGAGATCGGAATAGCTTCTGGAGAAAAAGGGTTCCGGAATCAGGGTTTCTACGACGGGTGTTAAATATATGCCAAAGGGGGGCGCCAGCGGAGCTAAGGGGGGCCCAGGCGGCCTGGCGCGGCGGCCAGGAGGGGGGGTCGCGCCCTCTGGGCGCCTGGAGCCCCTGTGGCCCCCCTCCGACCCTACTTCGGCCGCATGGAAGCTTCTGGAGCGCTGATTTTTTATATATTTTTCCCGGAATTTTTCTGGCAATTTACGTAATGGGAAAACCTGAAATACAAAAACAGTAGAAAACAGAAACTGGCACTGGGGTGCACTGAGTTAATAGGTTAGTCCAAATATGATCAAAAGTGTATGGAAGTGTATAAATATCATAGCAATATCACACAAAAGAGGCATGGAGCAAGCAGAAATTATAGATACGTTTTGGACGTATCAACATCCCCAAGCTTAATTCCTGCTCGTCCTCGAGTAGGTAAATGATAACAAGCATAATTTCTGTGGTGACATGCTACCAACCATATAAGAACTTTTCACAGTCACATGACAAATGCTTACTGAGATAATGAATCTTTAGTAATTAAGTTTCCTCATGAGAGTATCACAAAGAACTGAAAGTTTTACAATATGATACTGAAACACTCAATAGATTTGTAGTGAGCATGGTGTGTAAACATGACAAAGTGATACCTCGCTTGCCCCCTTTAGTGAAGCAAAACATAAATGCAGGGGCACCTCCAAAGTTTAAGCGACGACTAGATACAATGATTTCAGAATAAACGATATCATAATCATGCAGAAGACAATGGTACTTTGGGACAATGCACATTACACTCAGAATGACAATCATGCTCTCAATAGTTGGTGCTTTAAAGAAAGAAGGTGGAGACTCTCGAACCGTGGCTTTTGATGGCAAGGTTGAAAACCCGTGGTCGGAAACAAAAACTAAACATGTACCAGAGCTCTTGGTTTTTAAAAACAGAGGTAAAAATTATTTTTTAGAGATGCATATTTCATCAATGAATGCTAGTAGATAACTCAATTACTTCTCGAGATGGACAAGTTTCGAGGAACGGCTCCCGCACGAGGACGATCACATCCCCTTAATCTCCTTTGTTTATCACTGCCAAAGTTTTCTGATTTCTCATGAACAAAGCGTGAAGGAGGGTTTGTTTGTTGTATATTTTTTAATGAGCCGGGCGCACTCTATGCCAGTTCCTTCTCGTATTAGGGGTTTGCACATTAGACATGCAATCCCGGGGTGAAGCTTGTCCAACTTAAAAAGATCATGAATCAACTACTACTTCCTCATGAGCTAAAACAGAGGCACAAAAGAGAAATGCTTTTTTGATTAATTTCGAGATGGTACACGAAAGTCTTCGTTAGGAATGGCAAGTAAATACCATGTATAGGAAGGTATGGTGGACTCATATGGCATAACTGGTTTAAAGGATTTTGGATGCACAAGCAGTCAGTCCGCTTAGTACAGGCGAAGGTTAGCAAAAGACTGGGAGCGACCAACTAAGAGAGCAATGACGGCCATAATCATGCAGAGCGACAAAGCAACATTGAATCGGGCATGGAAGTTATATCGCTACTCAGAAATTAAAGATCATCAAGGCTTGATAGACTTTCTTTACAGTCTTAAATATGCGTGAGCATATGCCAAGTCAATCAAAATAAATTCTTGGAGGAAGATATCACTAAACCATACCACATCATAGGCAAACAAATCATGTTGGTACTTCAATAACACATTAAGAACCCCCCAGCTATTTGAGACTAACCATAAGAAAACATGAACTACTAAGCACCATTATGCACATAGCATTTTTATCATAGACATATCAACCAGTGCAACAAAAGCCAACTCTCTTAACAAGATAAGCATGATAACTCAAGAGAGTTCCAGCGACCAACTAAACAAAAGCTCTTTAAAAAGTAAAGCATGAAAACTAAGAGGTGAACATGACAGCAACTATTGAAAGACAAAGAACATACACAGCAAAGATAAACATGAAAATCCTATGTTGTGTTCTAGGTTGAACTGGAGCGTGTTTCTCTCCCACATAAAGAAAGCTGGGCTCTAACTCGTTATGAACTGTAAGCAAAGCTAAAGAAAACTAAAAAGGAAACTAAAAGCAAGATGCTCCAAGCATAGCACATAACACATGAAGTGATTAAAATATAGTGGAACGAAAGACGAACTGATAATTGTTGATGGAGAAGGGGATGCACGGGGGCATCCCCAAGCTTAGACGCTTGAGTTTTCTTGAATATTTCTTGGGGGTGCACGGGGGCATCCCCAAGCTTGAGCGTTTGACCCTCCTGAATCTTTTTATCATCTTCCCTCGCACACTTGAAAACTCCCTTCATACATAACTCATCATAATCTGATTAGCGAGGTTAGTACCCATAATAAAATAATTTTTTCCTTGCTGGAAATAAGGATAATCTTGAAGGGCTACTGTTTCTCAAGATTGCCAAAAGGTTTTTGCAAAGAAAAAGCAAGCTCAAGGTTTGCAAAACGAAGGAAAGGCAAAACAGGACAGAATCTGTGAAATACAGACCAGCAGGTAGTAAATAATTTTTTCGGGGCACTTCTGCAACTCAAATCAAAAAACTCATAACAGACGCCCGAAAGCCTATTGTATAGAGCACGCTGTCGAAAAAATTCACACCAAAAATATGATCTGGTGATTTTATACGAATTTTTCTGTCCAAGGACAGAATTTGTTTCCTGGACAGCACGTCACAACTTTTGAACTTTCTTGCAATCGGAGGCTAAACTTGGCACAAAGCTGAAAAGTAAAGATACAATGATGTTGCTATAGTAGTAACAAACATCAAGACCACTAAAAACTAAAACCAAAGATAACAAGGGTTGTCTCCCTAGAGCTCTTTCTTTATAGCCATAAAGATAGGCTTAAGACTTTAACGATGCTCTCGTAGGAATAAGAGCTGAAGAACAAAAGAGAGCATCAAGAAGCAAATACCAAACACATTTAAGCCTAACATGCTTCCTATGCATAGGAATATTGCAATAGAATAATTCATTGAAGCACAAAGCAATAAGCATAGGAAGACAAAACAAGTGCAGCTTCGAAACCTTCAATATAAAGAGAGGGAACTTGGTATTATTGAAATATCTATAAGCATATGTTCCCTTCTCATAATAATTTTCAGTGGGATCACGAATAAACTCAACAATATAAGCATCACATAAAGCATTGTTACCATGATCCACATGCAAAAAGGTACTCTCACTCTCCACATAAACATAATCTTTCTCATTGGTAATAGTGGGAGTAGGACTATCATAAACAACTTGAAAACTATAGATTAATTGCGTATTAGGAAGATGGTGTTCAACAAGGGAGTAATTCCCTCCATGATTATGACAAGTTTCATAAGGATAATTTCTCCTTATGTCATAGGTACCTTTATAATCACTATAGATTGGAGTTATAACATTATCATAGTAGAGAAGAGCATTATCATTGCTAGCAACTATACGTGTAAACATGTTATCTTTATTCTTACTAGCAAAAGAATTATCAATTATCACATCACTAGTGGGTAAAGGATTTGCAATCCTATCATCCCCAAGCTTAGAGCTTTCCATATCATCACTTTCAGAGTTGGTACCAAAAAGATTTTCAAGATCATAAGTAGCATTATCATCATTTTCCCAATCACAATAAGTAACATGCATATCATAATCAAAATCATCTTCAATAGTACCTACGGACGTATCATCAAGATGATAATTAAGGCAATAAACTTCACCTTCTTATTTAAACTTACAACCGTTAGGATAAAAGTTGATGGGAGGAATATGCTCAGGCCAGGTTGATACCCATTCTTCTTCCTTCTTGCTCCTCTTCCTCCTCCTCTTCTTTTTCTTCTTCTTCACCTTAGGAGGGAGTGGTTGGAGATGAAGCTTCTCCACATATCCTGGTTTATCATTAGAAACAATAGGGGAAAGTTGGGAGAAACTCTCCTTTTTATTAGCAGAAATATAAGAGACATTTTTATACTTTGGTAAAGTTCCCTCCTTTCTAATCTTACTTATGTAATCATTTTCATGGCAATTAACAGCACAATAGAGATGGCAATTTTTCAAAGTGTTTTTTATTCCTATGGCATTAACATCCAGCCAAGAAGTCTTTTCTGATAACTCTTCACACATCAAAAATAACATAAGCTCATCATAAAGATCAGAGGTGATCATGTTATCACACAACTGGTTAACAGTTATGTTTTGAAAGTGCATGCATTGAAAATTAAAGTGACCCTCTATACAGCAAAGTTCACAAGTAAAAGGATAAAGGTCACACAATTCTCTAGCAATTTCATTTAAATCTCTGACCCAAGTGATTGTTCTTTCATGCTTATGTTGCTTACAATACTTCTCTTCTTCAATCATGGGCCTTTTACAAGGTCTATCCACTCCACAAAAATTAACATGCTTATATAAAACTTCATTTTAAGGAATTGGATCATGCATGTTGCAATCATCATGAACAATTTCATTTTCTATGCAAATCTCTTTAAAAGGTTCATGATGCTTGATCCAATCCTCCTTAGGCATATTAAGATGTGAAGCAAAAGATTTGAGGAAATCAACAAGGAGTTGAGAATCAAGCCCCAAACTTAGCACTAAACTTATTAAAACTTGTAGTTTCAACAAAGGACTTAATGCAATCATACTCATAAATTATACCTGACTCTTTACCTTTGTCGATCTCCCAATTTTCAGTGTTGCGTTGAATTCTTTCAAGGAGTTCCCATTTAGCATCAATCTTTCCGTTTGTGAAAGAACCCATAGAGGAAGCATCGAGCAAATCTTTATCCTGTTGAGAGAGCCTCGCATAGAAATTAGTAATAATCATATCTTTGGGGAGCCCATGGTTAGGACATTTTAGCATTAACGTTTTCAGTCTCCCCCAAGCTTGAGATATGCTCTCTCCGTCATGAGGATAGAAATTATAAACATAATTCCTATTCTCATGGACTTCATGAAGAGGATAAAACTTGGAGTAAAAGAGAGACTGGATCTCTTCCCAATCCAGCAGGTGAGAGTCATCTAGTAGCCTATACCATTCCAATGCTTTTCCTTTCAGTGACAAGGCAAATAATTTTCTCATGACTCCATCTCTTGTCAAACCTGAAATCTTAAACAACTCACAAAGTTTTGTAAGTTTCAACAAATGAATACTAGGATTGACCGTCCCATCATAACAATCATTCATAATTATTTCAATTATCCCAAGTGGTATTTGGAACGGGATACATTCAGTAGGCGGAGGAGACTTCTCTACCACGGGTGTGGTAAAGCGGCCTTCCCCAAGCAGCGAACTAAGAGTGCGGTTTTCCATAAACATAACTAGTGAAATAAAAACAAGAAACAAAAAGATTTAATTGCAAGATCTAGAGAAGGTACCTTCACTTACCTCACTTCCCCGGCAACGGCGCCAGAAATAGCTTGATGTCTACTACACGCTTCTATTCTTGTAGACAGTGTTGGGCCTCCAAGAGCAGAGGTTTGTAGGACAGCATCAAATTTCCCTTAAGTGAGTAACCCAAGGTTTATCGAACTCAGGGAAGTGGAGGTTGAACGTACCCCTTTCAAGCAACCCTGCAATCAAGATACAAGAAGTCTCTTGTGTCCCCAACACACCTAATACACTTGTCAGATGTATAGGTGCACTAGTTCGGCGAAGAGATGTTAAATGGCAAGTGATATGGATGGCAAAAGATGTATTTGTAAATCTGAAATAAAAAGTGCAGCAAGCAAACAAGTGGTAAACGTGAGCACAAATGGTATTGCAATGGTGGAAACAAGTCCTAGGCTTCATACTTTCACTAGTGGCAACTCCCAACAACATTAACATAATCGAATCACATGATATTTCCCATAAAACATGCAACGGAGACGCACCCGGAGGTCATTCCTTTGTGGTCAAGAGAGGACGAGAACTATGTAGGGCTACAAAAGCACACCTCAAAGTTCGTAGTTCTCTATCTATGGATTTCCCAATGCCACCGCGGCCATCCAAAGAGAGTACCACAATCACCACAACATATCTCAAGGATATTCAAAGACAAGCACCAAGAGACTCTCAATCTTCAATCCACACACAAAAGAGGAAATCACTCATGAAAATATTCTTCTAATCCATGTCCAATAGACCGCTGTCACCTTGGTCTCGGAGATTATACTAGATAAAGACAAGTGAGTACATCAATCCAATACATAGAGGAAGGGGAAATATCATGGGATCACCCTAGATTAACATAGCTTATGATCACAACGAAGATCACATCATGGGAGAGAGAATTGACCACATAGCGACTGGTAGAAACCTCAGCCCCGAGGAGGAACTACTCCCGCATCATGGAGGGAGGAAGCAACGTCGATGGAGATGAATCCGTGGGCACTTCCCCGTCCCGGCAGGGTGCCGGCACAGGAATTCTGGTCCCCGAAACTTGGTGGCGATGGCGGCGGAGATCGGAATAGCTTCTGGAGAAAAAGGGTTCCGGAATCAGGGTTCCTGCGACGGGTGTTAAATATATGCCAAAGGGGGGCGCCAGCGGAGCTAAGGGGGGGCCAGGCGGCCTGGCGCGGCGGCAAGGAGGGGGGCCGCGCCCTCTGGGCGCCTGGAGCCCCTGTGGCCCCCCTCCGGCCCTACTTCGGCCGCATGGAAGCTTCTGGAGCGCTGATTTTTTATATATTTTCCCGGAATTTTTCTGGCAATTTACGTAATGGGAAAACCTGAAATACAAAAACAGCAGAAAACAGAAACTGGCACTGGGGTGCACTGAGTTAATAGGTTAGTCCAAATATGATCAAAAGTGTATGGAAGTGCATAAATATCATAGCAATATCACACAAAAGAGGCATGGAGCAAGCAGAAATTATAGATACGTTTTGGACGTATCACAAGCCTGCCTCAGGAGGAGGCAGTGATGTCAGCAGTGACGCACAACACCAGTGGGTGCCAGCGTCCGCCAGCGATGCAGTTGCCATTTTGGTGCAAGGGGGAGAGCGCAGCCGCGGGTTCCCGAGGAACGGGGCAAAGGTTTCCCCATTGGTGCAACAAGACCGAAGACCGGAAGGACGACAAGGAGGATGTCACCGTCGAGCCCACCACCGCGTCACTGCCTGATCCTTTTGCAGGCGAAGATTGCTTTTGACAGGGTAGGAACGTCCTTGTGTTCCCGCTCAAAAATGGCTGTTGTGGGATCCCTTCCCGCCTAAACATTTCGGGGGAAGAGGACCCTGGCCGCCTATATAAGTAGCTAGGATCCCTACTATGAAGGAGAGAGAGAGGGGCAGATCCATAAACTCTGCCACCACGCAAAGGAGCAAGAACACTTGCCTCCTGACCCTCCTGAGCTCAAGAACCACTATACTAGTTCATATTCCAGCCCTCCTGAGGCCAACCCACCAAACCAGGAAGTAGTGTTTTACACCACACGGTGGCCCGAACCTGGGTAAACTCTTGCGTGCTTCATCTGTTGTTTGCTTGAATCTCTTCACAAGGCGAGGGCGAGACGCTAGGTAGACGTGAGTTGGAGAGATCTTCGTTCACACCCCTGTGTTCGAACTTCTTGGGTTTTGCGGAGCCCCGAATCCGACAAGCTCCTCCTTCCTCCCGCCGCTAGACATGCACATCACCATCCCATGCCCTCAGTCCGCTGGCCAGAGAAAGGTTAGTAGCTCCATTTGTTTTCTTCTTCTTTGAAGCATATAGAAGATTAATAAATTATCTCGCCCACTATACCATCCCGTGGAATGAGCTCGGATCCTTGCGTTGGCACATAGGCATTCTTTTTGTTGATTCATTCCTCAGATCTAGCATAAACAGAATAACCCCAATAGAAAAATCTGACCACAAAGTGTTTGTGTTTATCCTTACAAAGCTTTTCATTCTCTATTTTGATGGCCAGAACATTCCAATCGAGGAGGAATTTGTTAGTGCCCTAAGTGTATCAATTATATGCATCTATAAATTTGAATGAATCAACCAAAAAATTATGGCCTAGACAAACAAAAAATTATGCAGAGAAATCACCTAAATAGCAGCCATGGGTTGTTCGGGTGGGGTGCGTTGCCTCGAGCCAATGCAATCACACAACTTATAGATGACCAAGAGCAGGGCAGGTAAAGGAAATGCAAGTTTACCCTTTAGAGTGCATACTTTTCAGGATAGAAATGGACTCTGCAGAAATACCAGTGATACATGCTGAATTTTTTCTGACAAGGAATAATTGATCTAGTGTGAAAAAGATGTAGTCAGTGACACTGTTCTCACGTAGATATTTAAATTATATCCAATTTTTTGTTCACACACAACAAAAAATATTATTAGTGTGAGAAATGTAATGGGTGCATGGAAAACAATAATTTTTGTTTCAAACATGTTAATACATCACGAACAATTGTTGCACTACGAAAAAGAAAATGTATGGTATATGAAGCAAGTAAATATCATAGCAACGCGGTTGTATGTTGGAAAAGAGAAACTTGCAAGACTAAACAGATTCCTCATATTTACAAGGAGAATAACAAGGCCAGTCTAAGCAGTTAGGAATGCGTGCATCAGAGGCATTATCTGCATTTTCACTTTGACAACAAGGATATAACTAAGTATTGTGCTCTGAAAAAATAGTCAGAAAAGGACAATGATGTATACCATTGTCAAGAAGCCTCTGGAGAGTTGGATGGGCATGGATCTGGTGAACACAACCTCGATCTGCACGAATCCGGTGACGGAGACCTCGATCTGTATGAGTCTGGCCATGACAAGTTGGATCTACAGAAGGGACGGTCATGCCAGCAACACCATCGCTATAGATCGACATGCACGGGAGGAGGAAAGACCAGCGACAACAACCTTGGTAGTGGTGGTCGCCTGTAGGAGGGAGACGAAAATCCTAAATCGTGACTACCAAGTCTTTGTGTTTATGCATAAATCCCCACCACCAAGTTTTTGTGTTTATGCCTACAAATCTTTTCAGTTTCTTTTTCTGTCCAATCATATATGATGCCATGTAATGTCGTACCAATATTTTTTATGATATACCCTAGGATGCAACAACTCGTTTTATTTTGTGCATGATCGGTCATCTATAAAAAAAGCATCTATGAAGGAAGGCAAAAAAAACTCCATTTAGCGAGGTCCATTGACGTACAAACATGTACACCATTTCAAGATATTACAAATTTGGTTGTTGCCCGGAGATTATGGGAAGAGTAACATGGTATGGAGTTTGTACCCAATCAACATATATAACACTTCTTCATAAAATATTATATGTCAAAATGTGAACAGTTATAACTTAGTACATAAGTGTTCACATGTTGCCTCCAAAAATCCACTTCAGCACAATACTTTCTTTAATATGTTAGCCATTCTGTTGCTAGAACTCAGTGCCCAATAAATCCATCTGATGTATCTAGATGTGAGAACACTTCCTTGTCTAAATGCAAAAATGTTGGGACAAAAAATGCATCACTCTTCAGTTTCCCAGTCCTGAGATTTTAATTATATATCAGTCTTCAGACCTCTTCTTTTATTTTTTTTCTCTCTCTCTCTCTCTCTTTGTCAATCAGTGTTTTTAGTCATATCCCCTCAAAAACAATATGTCCTTATTGTATTCTTTCTTCAGCCTATTTGTTTTTTTCTATCAATGATATGATCTCATTCCATAAATTGTAGGCATCAGTGTACAATATGGATGATGCACGTGATTGGATTGGCACTGCCATCTCCACTGCACTAAAGGAGATCAAGCCCATTTCCATCAGCATCAACTGGAACTTCCCCTTGACTTGCATCCTTGTCCTTTCTTTTTTTTTTCTCCCTGAGGTAAGTTGGCATGCTCCCTGTTCTTGTTCAAGGATGATGAGAAGGATATGGGTTTAGTATTACTCATGCTGATGAAATGCTCATTTGGCAGACTGTCAAACCAGATGAGCCTGAAAGGAACTAAGAGAAATGATTATTGATTTACCAGTCTTGTCATTCTCTCTATTGTCAATTTGTCATTTGTTTGATGTTTGAATGTATTCGTAGACAAAATGACATGTTTGTTGATCAGCTATGATATGTGTTTCCACTGGCTACTTGCCACTTTCCGAGGGGCATATTTTAGCTTGAGAAGATTTTTGTGAAAACATAGCTATGCTCTTGCTCCGATGGAAATTCAGAGTAGGGTGTTCCAAACTAGATTGGCATAGATAGGAATTTGTGTCTGAGTTTTATGCTCAGAGCTAGATACCTGCTTTCTGCTCTTCACCTATCCTACAACTTGCATTTTGTATTTTGTGTTGCTATAATCTGTCCATTAATCCGTATTCTAGCTAAAAGTTTTAGAGTTGTCAATTATTTTGAAACTCGGTTCGCAGAGTAGCTGGTCCTTTTTTGGGCATATTTGTTGTGTCTTTTCCCCCATTTAGTCTTATATTTTGTCATGCATAGTTCAATTAGCTAATTGTCATTATGACATACTCCCTCCGTCCGAAAATACTTGTCATCGAAATGAACAAAAAGGGATGTATCTAGAACTAAAATACATCTAGATACATCTCCTTTTATTTATTTTGATGACAAGTATTTCCGGACGGAGGGAGTAGCTAACTTGCACAACCTATTGCCGTTCCACCATGGGTCACATGGCCATTCGTCATATACCGCTTCACTAGGCATAACGCTGAACTGCAGATGATGATATGTATGTTTTCACTATTTCCTCAGTTGGTCTTTCTGTTTAGACACCCCGAATGGACAACCTAATATTCTCTGTGTGTGTGTACATTACGGGGCACCCAGAAAATTCCAAAAGAAGTTGCCTCTTGTTTGGACACCCCGAAGCACGGCCGGCGAGACTAGGGTTGGGCAAAGAGAGCTTCGGGAGGACCGAGTATGACACCTCACTCGATGATCGCTTATTCTCCAAGCAAGGATGGAAGAAGTTCCTCACGAGACATGACATGAGGTTGGCACTGTTGTACTAATTACATTTAATACCATCGCCAACAATGAGTTGGAGATTACAGTCATCCTTTTATGTCCTCTGAGAAGTTGAGGATCATGTTGGACGAGTTCCGGACTTTTATGAGTTATTTAGTCATTTCTCTGTTTTTTAACCATGGAGGAGAACTGCATGTGAATTTTTATAGATACAAGAAGAAAAAAGGCAAAGGCCGGTACAAAGTTCAATCCCTATTCTGTTTATTTTGTTTCTATTGTGTCTACATAATGGTTTTTAAACTATGTTTTGTGAATAGGATGTATATCAACATGTTTTAGTGTGTTTGTTCACTTATTTCAATCTATATGTAGTATATATTAAAATATTCGAACACATGTTATATTTGTGAATGTACGGCTATAATATTAGGCAATACGTGTGTTGCACGTGTATACTTACTAGTTACTTCCTCCGTTCCTAAATATTTGTCTTTCTAGTGATTTCAACAAATGACTACATACGAAGTAAAATGAGGGAATCTACACTCTAAAATATGTCTACATACATCTGTATGTTGTAACCATTTGAAATGTCTAGAAAGACAAATATTTAAGAACGGATGGAGTAGATGATAAAATATATATACAAGGCAAGACGTGCGTTGTATGCAGAGGCGGAGCCAGGATTTCTCAAAGCCTAGGGCTAAAACTAAGTGGCTACAAAATAACTCTAAATACCATGCATACTAATGCATGTTAGAAGTACACCACAAAGTCACCAAAATGAAAAATATGAATTCATATTATGTTAAGAGCAATTTTGATAAATATGTAAACAATTTAACAAAATGCGTCGTTGGAAAGTTGGTACCAATTAATGAAGAATTTGTTTATTTGAGGTCGTTGTCTGTTCACGAGCAATAATAAAAGGACATGGACTTGTAAATATAAATCAAGTAATAGTATTTAAAACCAAGACATTGGACAAACTAAATCAATTGTTCATTTGAAATTTAGGAAAATAAGAACATATGAACAGAATTGACTAAAGTAATAGAATTTTAACATCACTAATTCATTGATTTAGGCTGATACAAAAGAGCTAGGAAAAAAATGATACAACAAACTAGAGATTACCTATCATATCAAGCCGGTTGTGTAAATGGAGCTTAACAGAATAGAACTGTTGGTGGGGGCTGCAGCGCCGTCCGCCGAGCGCAGCCGCGCAGGTCCAGATGTACGGTTCCTCGAGTCGAGTAGTCGAAGGAATTGGCGGCGCAGCATGAACGAGGTTTTCTTTTTTTCTGATCGATCTGGCGAAACGATGGATAGATGAGCGATGGAGAGCAGCAATCAGGCAAGATCTTCCTTTTAGGTTAGCGACCAGGCGTCATGTTTTTCTGATTCGTTTGGGAGCGATCTTTCGTCGTGGGCTGGCGGCGATGAAGAGCTTTCTGGGCTGAGGCATGGCACTGGATGTGTGCACGTCTGGGGCTGGGCTTTTGCAAGTGTACAAATATGCAAAATTCCTGCTGGACAATGTAGCTGCGAGTTGGGCCACGCCTGGGGCTATAGCCCCAGTTGCCCCAGGCCCAATTCCGCCCCTGGTTGTATGTGCATTTTTATTAGTTACTCCCTCCATCCCATAATGTAAGACATTTTTTGACATTATACTAATGTCAAAAACATTTTACATTATTAGACGGAGGGAGTAATAAATGGTAAAATACACATACCAACCGCGCGGTCGGGACTATCACCAACGGTCGGCGTTGGAGATGCTTCAAGATGGCAGGTCTCCTTGCTGCTCTTTTTTTTTCTTTTTGCCCAGATGGTTGCCAGCCAGACACCGCTCACGCGTATCCAGTCCAGCAATATACAGTACGTACCAGGGCATGTGAAAGCGATTAGTCTCCAATCATTTGCACGCTGTCACTGAGGAAAGCGCGCTTAATTATTTAGCATTATGTATGCTCCTAGAGCATGTAAATTAAATCGATGCTGGCCGCTAGTGCAATTAAATCGATTATGGATGCATACAAGGACACATACAATGGTTTTGATACTCTATCCAGAGGCGGAGCCAGGATTTCTCAAAGCCTAGGGCTAAAACTAAGTGGCTACAAAATAACTCTAAATACCATGCATACTAATGCATGTTAGAAGTACACCACAAAGTCACCAAAATGAAAAATATGAATTCATATTATGTTAAGAGCAATTTTGATAAAATATGTAAACAATTTAACAAAATGCGTCGTTGGAAAGTTGGTACCAATTAATGAAGAATTTGTTTATTTGAGGTCGTTGTCTGTTCACGAGCAATAATAAAAGGACATGGACTTGTAAATATAAATCAAGTAATAGTATTTAAAACCAAGACATTGGACAAACTAAATCAATTGTTCATTTGAAATTTAGGAAAATAAGAACATATGAACAGAATTGACTAAAGTAATAGAATTTTAACATCACTAATTCATTGATTTAGGCTGATACAAAAGAGCTAGGAAAAAAATGATACAACAAACTAGAGATTACCTATCATATCAAGCCGGTTGTGTAAATGGAGCTTAACAGAATAGAACTGTTGGTGGGGGCTGCAGCGCCGTCCGCCGAGCGCAGCCGCGCAGGTCCAGATGTACGGTTCCTCGAGTCGAGTAGTCGAAGGAATTGGCGGCGCAGCATGAACGAGGTTTTCTTTTTTTCTGATCGATCTGGCGAAACGATGGATAGATGAGCGATGGAGAGCAGCAATCAGGCAAGATCTTCCTTTTAGGTTAGCGACCAGGCGTCATGTTTTTCTGATTCGTTTGGGAGCGATCTTTCGTCGTGGGCTGGCGGCGATGAAGAGCTTTCTGGGCTGAGGCATGGCACTGGATGTGTGCACGTCTGGGGCTGGGCTTTTGCAAGTGTACAAATATGCAAAATTCCTGCTGGACAATGTAGCTGCGAGTTGGGCCACGCCTGGGGCTATAGCCCCAGTTGCCCCAGGCCCAATTCCGCCCCTGACTCTATCCGTTTCTTTTTAGTCTGTATATAAGATTTGGTCAAAGTCAAACTTTATAAAGTTTGATCAACTTTATAGAAAAATATATTAATATCTACAATACTAAAGTTATATGGTATAAACTTTATTTCATGATGCATCTGACTATTAATTTCATATTGCGAATCTTGATTTTGACTAAATTTTATGTGCAAACTAAAGAGAAACAAAGGGAGTGCAATGACTATCCTTTCTTTATTGCATGGATGCATATAAGTATGTTACGAATTATCCCTTAAGGTTATCCTAGCAATCTGTGGTGTAAGTTTTTTTTTTCGTAAAATAAGAAAAGGAAAAATAATCTGTGATGCATGCTCCTGAAATTCAGGATGGTTAAATTAAAATAAAAAATATGATTAAGAGAAGAGCTCTTTACGGTGGTTGTAGATTTACGATTTGTAATTTCGTGTAACTCCCCTTCAGAATATTCTGGACCGTCAGATTTATAACAATAATTTTATTTCGAGCGTTTCGCGGAAAGACCCTTGACTATTGTGATAATCAACCCGCAGTATATATAATAAACGTTTCTCCGGCTGCGAGAGCTGTTTCTCCCGATACTCCTCCTGAGTCCTGACCCCATACGAACCCTAGCTGTTGCACCAACGCAATCTCGCCGCCGCTTCAACGCCGCCTCGCAGCCGACCGGCACATCGCTTCCCGTGCCCTCGCACCGGTCCTCGTCCACACTCTCTCGCCTCCCTCTGCTCTAGGCCCGTCTCGCGCCGCCGGAAGCAAGTCCCGGTCTCTAGCCGCAGACCTCGCATCACTCCTCTCCGGGCATCGTTGCTGCAAGGAAGTAGCCGGGAAACGCAGCGAGCCCCGACCTCGTCTACTACTATGCCTATTCTTTGAGTTCTTCCGTGCATATTGGTTCACTATCTCATCTTTGTGGCTGCTCTGAAGCTCGATCATTTTGAAGCAGAGAACAAACGACGAATCCCCATTAAACATGGTCAAAGAATCACCAAAGCAAGCATAGTCCCCGAAGTGACAGTCATGCTTCGGATTCCATCATAAAGGACTCCGCAAACATGAAGGGCCAGTCATCTCAGTGGTGTGTGACTGGGTAGCGACCACGGTGGTGTGCCCGGCGGCCACCGCTTCCTCGAGGGATAGCAAGCAGGTTACGCTGCGCGGGCAACCCGACGGCATGTTCGCCGGCCGCCGCTTCCACAAGAGACGGCGAGCAGGTCGTGTGGTGGTGGGGAACCAGGATGAGGCCGCTTTCGCGAGGGACGACGAGCAGGTCGCCATCATCCGCGTTAGGGAAGTTGTCAGCGGCGGTAGAGATCGGAATCTACGTCTGTATCCGATGATACATTAGGATTTAGGAGCATTAGGGGGTACTTTGAGATTTGGATCAGGAATGACGTGTTAACATATGAGGGAAAAAACATCTGAGAAGGGGCCTTGCGCGGAAGGCCCTGGCCGTGATAAAATAACGGATATACCATTTTTAAAAACATAAAAAGAATATGCCACCTAATTTTGGTACTGGTCCCACCATTACTTTGTACTTTCATGTCTTGTAACTCCTTGTAACTCTAATTTTATTACCGTCGGATTATAGTGAATGGACGGCCCCTAAAATCATCAATCACCGTAACAGTTGTATTAAGAGAAGGCATATCATGTGATGGTGAAAAATGTCTTATTTTCTTACTAAATAAAAGATACCTCCTCCGTAAACTAGGACAAGTCAAACTCTTGTTCTTCTTCTTCTCTCTCTCTCTCTTCCAACTCCATAATCATCTTACATTGCACTGCTAAGATAGAAATATTGTATGCACCCTAATGCACTTAAAACACCACTAGTCACTATATGTAATTTTCACTCTTTTGGTCGGATCACTTGGAGCTGCCAAGAATAATATATTTTGACATGAGAGGGAGTTAATTGGCTATATAACCCATCTGATTTAAAACATCTAGATCATTGAAATGTAAAATGCCCATTTAATATCAACCCCTGGCGACACAACAGCAAATATATTTGTTAGTGTTGTAATAGAACTAGGGCTAGAATACTCCTCGCAAATACTAAAATGGAGAAAGACAATACGTTGTAGAGACTGATAGTTAGTACTTTCTTTGTTTTTATTACTCTACATATTAGTTTGTTTGAAGTCAAACTTCGTAAACTTTCACAAAAGTTACTAGCAACCTTGCACGTTTCCACTAACATTGCTAACGTTATGTGTGTCTCCTAACACAAATCATGTTTCATTAATAGACAATGTACCCATGGATCAAAGTGTCTTTGTAAATACTAGATGATGCTTCGCGTGTTTCCTTGAGAACCGTGTTAGAATAAGTGCATAAAAGGTGTTAAAACCCAACTTAAACTGACGAAATAAATGTAAAAGTGTTCTTTTTTTTACATTTGAAAATAATAATACCTAAGAAGTAAGTGATAAAATTATGCATAGATAGAGAAATTTCTCTCAGAAAACAAAACATACTTGACTTGATGAGATGACATGGTTTGAATTGATAGATAAATGTGTAAATGAATACATGCACGACCTGCAAAAAAAGATGCATTTTTTTTAGGAAACATGGGACTTTTATTCCATAACAATAGGGCTACAATTAAGAGGCACCAGATCCTCAATCCATGATGGAGCTCGAAGGAGCAAAACAACAGTACATGACATGCATGAATTGATAAGATGGCATGGTTGCACTGATAGATTAATGCAAAAAGGTAATTGTGAGCACATGCATGATTTGTTGATCCCGACTTTCCTGTAATTCAATATGCTGATGATACAATCTCGGTCATACCCGCTGAGGAGAGATAACTCAATCACGTCAAAAACCTTTTGCTCCACTTTGCTAATTTTACTGGTCTGCATGTCAACTACTCCAAGTCAACTATGATCTCCATCAACACTCCAGAAGGAAAAAACACAAACTCTGTCACATCTGATGGGCTCTCAAATTGGTACACTTCCTATCACATACCTTGGACTACCATTAAGCCCCTTAGGCCAAAGGTTGAGGATTTCGCCCCTATGACATGCAGAATTGAGAAAAGATTACGGGGTTGTTCAACTCTGCTTTCATATGGGGATAAACTTCTTTTGGTAAAGTATGTGTTTGCTAGCATGCCCATCTTCTTTTTGAGCACACCGGCTATTCCTAAAGATGTGATTAACCAAATTGACAAGTTCCTCGGACATTGTCTATGGAAGAAATATGAAATTGGAGACCAAGGACCTGCCATGATATCATGGGACAAAGTGTGCCAACCTAAGAGTCATGGTGGACTAGGCATTCTGGACGTTTCCACACATAATCAAGCTCTTCTAATGAAATTCATGCATAAATTTCTCAACAAAGAGAACATCCCATGGGTCAAGATCATTCGGGAAACTTAGTACGCTACAACAACTCCTACAGGCGGTAATGTTGGCTCTTTCTGGTGGAAAGATCTACTTAAAGTGATGGAAAAATTCAAGCAGGTCTCAAAATGCAAAGCTGGAATTGGGGACACCATTCTACTCCGGTATGATTCTTGGCATGACCATTGCATGAGCCGATAATACCCTGGGTTATTCTCTTTTGCCATAAGAAAGATATCACATTCCAGCAGATGAATGAACATCTAAATCTTGAAGAACACTTTCACATGCCACTTTCTAGTCAAGCATTTTGCCAGTTGGTACAATTACAGAATGGGATTCTCAACTTCCATCCTCCAACATAGCCTTGTGAATGGTGTTTACCTGGAAAATCATCCAAATTCTCCTCCATGAGAGTGTACAAGACCATACTGGCCCATCTAATGCTCACCACATATTCGGTCACCCTGGTCATGCTCGGCCAAACTTAGACATAAAATTTTCTTCTCGCAACTACACGGCAGAGTCAATACAAGAAATCTACTGAACAGAAAGAGTATGAACCTACAATCTTATAACTATGCTATGTGCTCCGACAATGTGGAAGAAACACTCACCCATCTATTCCGGGATTTCCCATTTGCATTAAATTGTTGGACTAGCCTTCTCCTTGACAAAAACAGAGGTACATCAAGTTATGATGAGATATGCCTGATAGCTCAACTTCTCCCAGTTGAGATTTCAAGAGATATCATTCTAATGGGATGTTGGAGCATATGGTCCATGAGAAATGACAAGATCTTTAGTAGAGCTCGTATTCACACCAATGGGTGGATTTACGATCTCAAGGATGGTTTGCAGATTGCATAAATCAGAGCAAAGCCATCAAAAGCGCACAAGATCAAGTCCTGGATTGAGCAAAACCTACATTGAGAGCACTGTGTTTTACAAAACGGGCATTGGTGAATGTGTTTTCTTGTAACTTTGTTTGCATTTGTGCAAATATTTTATTTATAATGAAAATTACTGTTTGTTCTACTGTCTACGGCTACAAAAAGATCACGACTTGTTGATGTCACATAATTTCGATTATAAAACTGTAAATAATTAAGATGATATGGGAGCACACATGTGTAGAGAAATATACTAGTGATAGCTAGCTATTTAGATATACTCCCTCCGCTCCTAAATATAAGTTTTTGGAGAGATTTTACTATACCACATACGGAGCAAAATGAATGAATCTACACTCTAAAATGCATCTATATACATCTGTATGTGATTCATAGTGAAATCTCTTCAAAGACTTATATTTAGGAACGGAGGGAGTAGTAGAAAATTGTAACTTAGCAAATCGAGTCTTCACCACATATATACGTGATGCATCAGTGCCGCACACTCGTTTTAAAATATTATTACCCCTATATTTCTATTGTCTTGGAAAATGCCACGACATTCTAGCTGATCAAGGGTATAAAGACGGTTTGATGGGCATGTCTTCCATATCGGTGAATGTAATGCATTTCTCGATCGCACGCGCAATCCACGACCTGACCTTCATCTACTATACTGACTGATCCTGCAGATTCGAATTTAAAAAATGGCCACTAAACTGGGCAATCTCATCGGAGAAAGAGAAGACCAGATTTGAAACTGTACATTAAGCGTGACCGTACGCTACCTTGTCCGTTTACTGCGCGGTAATCCAAATGCTTTGCTGCGGCCCGTTAGCCAGTGGTAAAAGGAATATATTTTTTGATTGCGGAAAAATAAATCGCTTGTACAGTATGACATTTGCTTTGCCGAGGGATTCAAACGCCTTCATGAACGACATACTCCTATTTATGGGGTATGTAACAGAGTGTGAGACGTCGACCGACAAAAACCAACTGTAAACTTTTTTTTCGAGGAACTATGAACTATTAGTAGTACTTCCTCCGTTCCCAAATATATAAGTCTTTTCAAAGATTTCAACAAGTGACTACATACGGAGCAAAATGAATGAATCTACACTCTAAAATATGTCTACATACATCTGTATGTCGTAGTCCATTTAAAATATCTAAAAAGACTTATACTCCCTCCGTCCGAAAATACTCGTCATCAAAATGGATGAAAGGAAATGTATCTAGATGTATGTTAGCTCTAGATACATCTCTTTTTATCCATTTTGATGACAAGTATTATCGGACGGAGGGAGTACTATTTAGGAACGGAGGGAGTATAACACATCGCAAACTCGTTAGTTATCCTCGCCAAAGAAAACCTTTATAATCTCCAAACAGCGGGAAGTAAGTGCGCATATTGCAAAGCTGGAAATGACTCGAAAAGTACAGTCCTGTGCGTGTTGACTTGTTGCGTGAAACTCACTCCCGTATGAACGGCCCGGCGTTTTGCACCTGAGAGGCTCCTGCCCCACCTTTTCCTTCTGTTTTTTGCGCTAAGGTTAAATAAAAGCGCCGCGAATTGCAGAGTGCGCCTCAGCCGACGCATGCCCGTGGACTCGGCGCACGAGACAGCTGGGCGGGCACACGCGTCTTCGGAGGGCCTGGTCCATGCAATTATTTATCCCCGAACAGCTCATTTATTCGGCATGGTTCATTTGACCAGATAGTTGCAATAAATTTGAAGTTTTTTAGGCATGTACAATGATTCTATCTTAAGTGTGCCACGTAGGATAAATGATGAGGTGGATGAGAGGGAAATCATAAGAGAAGGCTTGTCTTCTCTTATTTAAGAAAAGCTAAGAGATGATCTCTTAGCACATATTGTCTCATCATGTTTTTAGGAACAACTAATTATTGAAGATAAGGCTAAGAGATGACCCATTGTAGACATCTTTTTTTGTCGTATCTAATTTACATGCAAAACTTAAGATAAGACTATCTTATCAACCATTGTACATGCCCTTAGTAGGTTGAGGTAATACGTGCAGCAAATCCAGACTTCAGAAAGGCAAGATCAAAAGTTGCCAAAAATGACAACATTTTCGAGATTGGCAAGAACCAGTGGCAGTGGCAGGAATGAAATCCCTGGTATTCATTGAATTATCTTTGCCCCGGATACCAAAGAATACCCCAATTTTTTTTGCATTTGCCAACAATTGGCATCAAATTAATTAGGCTAATACTTTGTAATTTAGTACAAAAATACCGAACCAGATTACAAGCATTGGAAACACCAACTGAAAAAACATTGAAACCACATATACTACAATACAACTAGTAAATTTGTACATGCAATGCACGTTGATATTAGGCAGTGTATTAATTGCACATAGATATTAGGTAAGATATTATTTACGTGTAATTATGTGATTAGCGCTAGAATTGATTTTGGTATGATATTAACTGCACGTTAAACGCGTTGAGCGCTCACCATTGGAGCAACATGGATCGTCGATTGACCTGGTTTGATGGCTAAGATTTATTGGATCTACCCCTTTGTCTCTTTTTATATTGGTATAGATATAGATATAGATATAGATATAGATATAGATATAGATATAATCCAATGCATACAAACCAACAAAATTTGGGCCCACATTAAACATAATATACTTGTTTGCGCATATACCCCCCAATAATACAACTGCCACTGCTATAAATTTTATAGACCTCATGTTTTAATACATGTAGCTAATATGTCTCAGATGCTCTGCTGGTTTGTAACACCTTCTTTTCTTCTAATTAAAAGGCGGACTGAGATTACTTTTGCTTTTGCAAAGTACTTTACTACTTATAATGAAAATATTATTTGATTCCCTGAAAAAAATAGAATAATATATATTTTATGCAGATGCCTCACGGCATATTTCTAAGAGAACGAGCTAAAAAAAAGTCCTAAGGACCAACAATATTATTTTATATTTGAATTGCAGGGAAAGTAAATGCAATCAATGAGTCAATAGTCAAACATACAAGGGTCCAACTTTATTACTGAGCCCTCGAACGAGAAATAAAATTACCATTGACATCAATTAAACTCGCAAACTCTTACACCTATGGTTCACGGGAGTGCATAGAGTAATAAGAGGCACTCCCGCTATTCGTAAATACATGTCGTTCTGGACATCGGTCGGGTAAATTTTTTTTTTTTTGAAGGCAAAGCAAAGCTTTATAACTCAACGGTGGTTAGGCAAGTCGCCTAACACACGATCAGCCACAATGGGCGGTACATCATTGGTCCATTCCATACATAGGTTTGACAGGCTCCTGCGGTCTATTTGGGCTAGCTCATGTGCAACATAATTCGCTTCCCGCTTACAAGAACGAATCGAAAATCTGGAGAACCACAGCTTAAGCTGTAGCTTTATATCCTCAATGGTAGCAGCGTATGGTGAAGAATCAGCTCTTCTGACGTCTAGGGCCTCCGCGAGCAGCTGTGAATCAGTTTCAAACACCACCTTAGTGGCCCCAAGATCTGCCGCTGTTGCCACCGCCGCACTCATTGCACCCACCTCAGCTGCAAAGGCGTCCGTCGTGTGAGTAAGCCGTCCCGCTCGGGCTATTATCACATGTCCCACACAATCCCTAACCGCGACGCCCCATC
The DNA here is from genome assembly GCA_902687465.1 of Secale cereale. Classification (NCBI taxonomy): domain Eukaryota; kingdom Viridiplantae; phylum Streptophyta; class Magnoliopsida; order Poales; family Poaceae; genus Secale; species Secale cereale. Next base: position 445,271,324 of record LR738713.1, on the reverse strand, counting down.
CTCCCAGCTCGCCTCCCGGCACAAAGGCCCCATCAAGGTTAATTTTGATCTCATCGTGCTCAGGTGGTGACCATACGGCTAGGGTTGTATTCCCTGCCCGAGAGAACACTTCCTCATATTCCAATGCATCACACCTCACCCTCCGGATGATTTCTGCTGTTTGGATCGTCTCCTCCCCTTCGCGGACTTTGTTTCTATGGTTCCACCAATGCCACCAGAATGTAACTATAAGTATCCTCTTCCTTTCATCTAGTTCCCACAGCTTCTCAAGCATAGCATGTACTCCACTGATTCCCTCCAGTTGCGCTCGTTCCTTCTCAAGATTCAAGGCTCGCCAGCCCTCCTTGGTTGCTTTACATTTCACGAACAGGTGCGCGCCATCTTCCTCGGCTCTCCCGCAAAGAAAACAGCGAGAGCTGTCCATCTTCATGCCTCGCCGCGACAGGTTTGTACAGAGTGCAAGTGACTGGTGTCTCATTCGCCAAATGAACATTTGCAGCTTAACAGGACAGCGCATTTTCCAAATCCGCTTCCAAGACTGGTCCTCAGACCGCTCCAGCTGCTCCTCCGTAGCATTACTCGACCCTGGCGCCCCTGTTCTCATTTGGGTTTCTAGTGCCACATGCAGTTTATAGGCGTTCTTCACCGAGAATTCTCCTTTGGTGTCAAAATGCCAAGCAACAAAATCGTCTATCCCCTCCCGCAGGGGAATGTTCAGGATCCTTCTCGCATCTTCCTCGCAGAAAGTGTCTCGGACAAGTACCTCGTCCCAGGTTCCGGTCATTGGGTTGATTAGCTCATTGACAGTAGTTAGCAGATTGGCTCCCCGTGGTGTAATGACACGCCTTGACCAAGCTCTCGGGATCCAAGGGTCCGACCAGATATTCACTGTGGAACCGTCCCCAATCCTCTTAATGTAACCGTGCTTCACCAGCTCCAGTCCCCGTAGAATGCTCCTCCATGAGTATGAGATCCCATCGTATGCTACTGCATCAAGGGCGGAACCTTCAGGAAAGTACCTCGCCTTCAGAATGGTTGCGCAGAGGGTGTTAGGGTTTTGGATGATCCTCCAGCCCTGTCTCGCCAACATCGCCATGTTGAAGCTATACATATCGCGAAATCCCAGGCCACCCATTGCTTTTGGTTTTGCTAGCTTGTCCCAGCTTATCCAATGCATCAGGTTCTGCTTATCCTGCTGGCTCCACCAAAATTTACTCATCATTGTATTAAGTTCTGAACAGAATGTCTTGGTTAGGTCGAAGCAAGACATGGCGAATGCAGGTATGGCTTGAGCTACTGCCTTCACGAGCACCTCTTTGCTTTCTTTTGCCAGAAGCCTCTCCTGCCATCCATTCATTCTCCCGCACATATTACGCTTAATGTAGCTAAATGCCCGCTTCCGAGATCTTCCAACATGAACTGGAAGACCTAGATACTTCTCGTTCCATTCCTCACTCCCGATTCCAAGGATCCCCTTAACCTCTATTCGTTCGTCATCTCCCGTGTTCGGGCTGAACATTATGGCTGACTTTTCCGTATTTATGCATTGCCCGGAGCAGTCCTCATATAATTGCAGGGCTTCATGCAATGCCGCAGCCTCTTGTTGTTCCGCTTTGATTAACAGCATAGAATCATCCGCGAAGAAGAGGTGCGACACAGGTGGCGCCCTTGGACATATTTTAATCCCGTGTAGCGTCCCATTCCTCTCTGCATCCATTAGTGCTGCTGAAAGGCCTTCGGCGCAGATCACAAACAGGTATGGAGATGCGGGATCTCCTTGTCTAAGGCCCCGGGATGGACTAAACAGCTGCGTAAGTTCACCATTCACTTTGATCTGGTATCGCACAGTTTTCACACACTTCATAACTAAGTTCACCCAGCTTGTACTGAAACCTAGCTTCCTCATCATGGCCTCAAGGAAGCACCATTCTACCCTATCATAGGCTTTACTCATATCTGCTTTCACCGCCACAAAGCCCGTCTTTCCGTTCCTCTTCTTCATTATGTAGTGGGAGAGCTCATATGCTATGAGCACATTATCTGTGATCAGCCTTCCGGGTACAAACGCGCTTTGGTTCTCTGATATGATCTCGGGAAGAATTAGCTTGAGCCGGTTAGCAATAACCTTTGATACGAGCTTGTATACCACATTGCATAAGCTAATAGGCCTTAGGTCTTTAATTCTTCTAGGATTCTTGACCTTAGGTATGAGTACGACCATTGTATCATTCCAGCCCTCCGGCATGTCGCCCCCGTGCAGAACAGAGAGCACCTCCTCCACTACCTTGTTCCCCATGAGGTGCCAGTTTCTCTTGAAGACCACTGCCGGCATGCCATCAGGCCCGGGGCCTTGAGATCACCTATATGATCCAACGCCGCTTTAACTTCTTCCCTAGTGAAAGGTGCATCAAGTGTTTCGTTCATGTCTTGGGACACTCGCGGCTGAACCTTTGCAATCAGTTCAGGCAATCGGTGGGGATTGGAGGACGTGAAGAGCTCCTGAAAAAATGAGCAGACATAGTTAGTTAGAGCCTCTCCCTCCTCTACTACAGCTCCATCCTCCTTCCTAATATCCTTCAGCCTATTTGTTCTTTTCCGCGCCGACGCCACTGTCTGCAGGTATTTGATGTTGCGGTTTCCCCCTTTCAGCCACCACATATGAGCTCTCTGCTTTAGCTTTGTGTACTTCTTATCTTTCAGTTCGTGAAGTAGAGCCCGCAACCTCGCTTCCTCCCTGATTTTCTCCTCCGAGACCGCTTCTTTCATACACCTCTCCAGCTCCTTCCGTGTTCTTCTAATTCTCCCTTCTAGCTCCCCTACCACCTCCCTACTCCACTTACTCATACTGTTCGCCACAATCCTCAAAGCTGCGGACACATTCCTCTCTCCCTCCCTCCAGCTCTTCTCCCATGCATTCTTGATCACCTCCTCGCAGCCCTCTTCTTGCAACCATCTAGCCTCGAACCGGAACTTACTATCTCCTACCTTCCAATTCTTGTCCGTCCCTTCCAATTGAACAAGCAATGATCTATGATCCGAGTGTCTGGCCTCAAAATGTTTACTTACATACATTTTAGTAAAAAAATAAATCATTTTCATGAAAAATTATTTTTAAATATAGAATGAACTCTCAAAATGTTTTAATTAACAAAGTTACACAGCTTGCTTTGTAGAACAACTTGTATATCTTGCAATTCACCATGGGTGTCTCTTATTCCCTTTCTCTCTCCTAATCATCCATCCCTGGGCTGGAGAGCAAAAGGGGCACGCGCATACACACCCCCACCTCCCTCCATTTCTCTCTCCCCCCACCAGCTAGAGAGAGAGAGAGAGAGAGCGAGAGCGAGAGGCAAGCTGCCCTGCCCACCACCGCGACCGCCGCCGCTGCCGACGCGATGGCCCGCCTGTTCCGCGACCCCCGCCGCGACTCCGCCTCCTCCTCCTCCAATGGCTTTGCGCCCCCGGCCGCGTCGCCGGCCGCCTCCGCGCTGCCGTCGCCGTTCCCTGACCTCGGCGTGCAGCTCTCCGCGGCCGAGCTCCGCGAGACCGCCTACGAGGTCCTCGTCGCCGCGTCCCGCACCACGGGCGGCAAGCCCCTCACCTACATCCCCCAGGCGGGCCCCGCCTCCCCGGCCTCGGCCTCCTCGGCGTCCTCCGCCAACAGCGCCTCCTCGTCGCTCCAGCGCTCGCTCACCTCGGCCGCGGCCAGCAAGATGAAGAAGGCGCTCGGGCTCAAGTCCTCGGCCTCGTCCAAGGGGGGCAGCCCGGGGAGCGGCGGTGCCGGGGTCAAGGCGGCCCCGCGGCGGCCGGCGACGGTCGGGGAGCTGATGCGGGCGCAGATGCGCGTGACGGAGCCCGCCGACGCCAGGATCCGGAGGGGCCTCCTCCGCATCGCCGCGGGTCAGGTAGGATCTCTGAGTTTGCTGCGGTTGTTAGCGCGTTAATCCGTGGGATTCGAGCTGAAATGTAGCTTAAAGTTTGCTCATTTGATCGCCATTTTCGTGCTTGTTTGAATGCCCGTGTCGGCAGATTGTGGTAGATCTGGGGTGGGTTCAGCGTGCCGCGGCAAAAGCATAGAAAATTTGATCTTCGTTTTGGTTCTAGTTTGGTTAGTGTTCTTCGCAGTTAGTTGGAGGGCTCGATAAAGTTCAAATTTAGCTGAAAATAAGCTTATTTTCTCACTTCCTATTTCTGGTTCTCAAGTTGGGCTGGAATACAACTCTCGAGTATGCGGGCCTTTTCTCGCAAGGGGTGTGAAAATAGTTTTCTTTCCTTTTTCTAGCTTGAATCTCATAATTGTCGGCTGGAATGGAACAATTCACTTTCCCGTGCACTATTTGATCGTACCATTGATTATATAATAGTAGGATTTTTTTAATTATATAATTAGTGGGAACCAAAAACCGTGGTAAATGGCATGATTCTTATCTTGATACGGGGTTTTGCTTCAGTGACGAAGTGCAGTGGGAGTGGGGTGGGGG
>LR738713.1:445064584-445262020 GCA_902687465.1 Secale cereale | reverse complement strand
TTTTGGGTATTTCATTGGTTGTTGGTTGGCTCCTCGCACTCCTGTTTGTAGAAATGTTCGCAACTTTGTGTAGTAAATGTTCTTGGTTGAGGAGAATCAACATGTGGTTGGATGATTAGGAGAGCAGTATCAGGATCAAACCCTAGATTGTGATGACTGTAAATTCTACTATGCCCATTGAAATGCTTGGCATGTTAGTTTTAAAAATTATGTGTACAAGTTGTGCTACAGTTGAACTTATAATTAGCCGAGGGTTAGGTGTTTTGATTTATAATTAGTGGAGGGTTAGGTGTTTGGGTCGAATGTGTGTAACCCACGTCTATTATATAAAGGCATCGCGGTGTAGCCAAATAGAGTAGACTTAAACTGGCATGCTAGACAGAAATCACGAGAGGGAAGCTTCGGATGCTCGTGGCAGAGGTGGCCGGACAGGCCATGGCGTGGTGGTCGGAGCGTTGCTTGATGGCCTTGGCAACATATTGGTGGTTGTACTATATCGATTTAGTACATGAGGAGGAGCGTATGTAGTGGTAGTCATATTGGTGAATCTCGTCAACAAATCTAGGTGTTGTGCTTTGTGTGTTTGCTTGTCATCAACGGATCAATGTGCACCTCGGATTATTCTAACACACCTCGGATTATTCTAACACTTAGAACTCACACGGTGAGAGTTCATAGTTTTATGACGTTTAGATAAATAGATGATTGATAAAATTGGTCAAATAAAAACATGTCATTAGACTTGCCATGAATGTATTGTTAAAAGGATGCTAACATAAGCATTCGTCACAAGAAAACCCTTGTCCTCTTGCCGTTGCCATGGTGCACCGACAGCGACAGGGAGGTCCTTCAGAGATGTGGTGTCCTGGTGGGGAGGGCCGGATGCTGCACGTGCATTTGCAGCTGGTCCAGGCCGGCAGCTCAGCTCCGACGCGTTGGCTGAAGCCCGACCTAGTCTAGTCATCGGGGAAGGAGGCATCACGACGAGATCTTGGGTGGCGCCGGGTTTTAGGTTGTTTTCGGGTTTTGGATAGGAAGGCAAGACAACAACGCCATATCTCTGTAGGAGTAAGGTTCTCCCCTCCTATCCCCGTTTCGCTGGTGTGTTTACCGTCGACGGAGGGTGTGTGGAGTGGTGTCACCGGCGGGTCATTCAGGATCCGGTTGGTTTAGGTTTCCGATGGATCCATCCGGATTTGATCGATTTTCATGGTCTTTGGATTTCTACGGGACATTCTCGGCGTTTTCTTCTTCGGGCTGCGATTTACTTCGCAGATTGCAGACGTTAGCTACTTCTGGTCTACATCGACAACTTCCCGACCACTGCTTTCACAAGCTTCTGGGTTCAAAAAAGTTTGCTCCACCGAGGCGAAGGCCTAGAGAGCGGCATCGAGCTATGCTCACGGCACGTCGCCGGTGGATGCAGGAGGAAGGAGACTTCAACTCCCTCAAGGATTTGAATGTATTTTTTTTTCTGTAAGGGGTGAGTTTTTAAGGACCCGTGTTACTTAATATACGCCTTAGACCTTTTCGAAAAGGAAAACCTACTATAATTATTTTGTACTACAAAAAACGAAATAAGGAACGGTGTTCATAAATCTTAGTTGACTGAGCCGATGCCATATTTATATGGTCTGACACGATCCGTGCAATATTATAGTAGTATTTTTAAATTCTTTTTGCTTTTTTACCTGTTATGTCACTCAATTAAAGACTTTGTTAAATCTCAAAACAGTTTTATTCTCAAAATAAATAAAATCTCAAAACAGTTTTTGTACGCATGGACTGGGCAGTTTGCGTTTGCCAACTCGTTCCCCGCAGCTTCCAGCAAGGGATGCTTCAGGTCAGGACGCCAAAATCCAGCCGTTCGTTTGAGTTGACGCGGTGTCCACGGGTCCACGACGCCGCCATCGCCAGACCCGCCGCTCCGCCATGGACCGCGAGGCGCTCCGCATGGTGTGCTCGCCCCAGTTCTGGCGCATGGGCGTCCTGTGGACCCTCTCCCTTCTCTACTCCTACCTCCTCCTCTTCCTCCGTGGCCGGACAGCCGCCCCTCGCCGCCGGGAAGACGTAGGTCGCGGCGGCCGCCCCATCTGCGTGGTCACCGGGGTAATCTCGAACTGCCCTACCAGCCGTGTCTGACTATTCTGTCGTATTACTACTGTTTTTCCATGGTGCGCCGCCTTCTGACGGTGCTCCGTCCATGGTGTGTGCTCGCTCGCAGGCGACGTCGGGGCTCGGCCGGGAGGCGGCGGCGGCGCTGGCGAGGGAGGGATACCGCGTCGTGCTCGGTGAGTCGCGTGTGTCGTGTCATGCTCGTGCGGGCATTTCGTCGAGCACTTGGTGCGCCTTGGTAATTGGTCTCCTGTGTATCGCCCAACTTGCCAAACTAGAATACGTTGCTTACTTTCCTTGATGGTTTTTGTGAGAAATACTATCAGTCTATAGACGTTCATGCAGAGTGTCTTCTTTCTTGAACGCTATATACATATATATGGCCTTTTGCTGTTGCAAGCGCTGATGTCATGTTTCATGTCATTATTCATCACCTGCTCGACAGATAACTGATTCTCTGTTGCTTCTCGAATTCTTGATTACATTCATGTTCATTTTCATTTTCGTCGAATTAGTTAGTCCTTGTGGGGGACTTGGTTTTTTTGGTGGACTAAAATGTTAACGTTGTAATTTGTCTCAGCTGGACGCTCTGCGCAATTGCTTAGTGAGGTATTGTTCGGAGCTTCGGTTGGGTCTCTGTTTGCTTTTGTTTGCCATTGTCATCACTGCTGCACTCTATGTAAACCAGACCGCTAAAGAAATTCGTAGGCAACAGCCGGATGCCTGTCTTGAAGCCTTTCAAGTGGACATGTCATCCTACAAGTCAATTAAGAAGTTTGAAACTTCGCTCAATCAGTGGATTCGGGATTCAAATCTGGAGCCTTCCATTCAGCTTTTGATCAATAATGCTGGGATGCTTGCAAAATCACACAGAGTTACTGAGGATGGGATTGATGAGTACGTGCTTTCCTTGCAATTATTCTTCTGAGAGAATTCTGTGGTCTTCAAACCACATGTTCTCTTGATATCAGCATTATGCTTTCTTTTATGTAGCCAATTCTCTCAGTGAACCTTAATGCGTGCGATTTTCAGAGTGATGCAGACAAACTACATTGGTCCATTTATCCTGACCAGCATTCTCTTACCACTGCTGAAGAACAGCCCGGTACCTTCCCGGGTGGTTAATCTAACATCTTTCACACACAGATGTGGTAAGTTTGAAGTTTTTCCTATTGTATATAGTACACCGACTGTATGAACTTTTTCTCAGCCTAAGTTGAACTATTGTTGCATGGACATTGCCACATTATGCAAATTTTTGTATTGCGTACATTAGTTTGCATCTATCTGATATAGAACTGGATGTCGCTCAGGTGTCTAGCTGCATGAGTGGATGCCAAGCCCACCTATCTGTTTATTTTGTTTGCATCTATCTGTTGAATTATGTTGCCACTCCCTGTGGATTTCTTGGTTGTAGTAGCTCCATTGCCAAAATGTAGTGCACCACATATTTCCCTGTTGCGTCTATTTTGAATCTGGTATGCTATGTGTACCATTTGCTCTTGCAGCTGGTCATATCGTACCACCATTCTAACAGATTCCCTCTCTCCCCGTACACATTCTCTTTGATTAACACGTGCAATTATTACATCTCCAGTGTCAGAAATTGACGTGTCCGAGGAGGCACTGCGAGGAGTGAAGTTTGGTCAGCATTCAGTTGGGGGAAGTTACCCCTTAGCTAGTACTTACGAGTATACCAAATGTACGCCTCTTGCTTTAGTATTCACTTCATGCAGCTCTTATCTACAAAATCCACCGGTCTCATTTTCTCCCATTGCAGTTTGTTTACTTATGTTCTCATATGAACTTCATCGACAACTTCACATCTCTTCTGGTATCTCTGTCATGTATGTGCCATTTAGTCCTGTCTTGTTTTTCCCTTCCATTTATTCTTCATGCAGTCGTATTTGATTCACATGATGAGATGTGTACTAGCGCTTTTTGCCCATTGCCCACCAAGTAAACCTTACTAAAACATGTCTGACTCAAATGTCAAAGTCCTCACAAAATTATGTTGTTCTGTAGTTCTGTTCTCTTTTCCTTTTTACCGAAATACGTTAGTTATCTTTGGTACAAGGACGGATCTCAAAGGCTCATCTCTCTGTCGTGCTATGCTACCTTCAGCCCTTATAGTTTTTTTTTAATATCATTTGAGTTTGTTTATTCTCATCTTTAAAGTCTTAAATTTCATGCTTATAGGGCTGCGGATCCAGGTGTGGTAGAAACACGCATCATGCGGGAGATCCCTCCATGCCTCTCTCGGTTCGCGTTCTTTATTCTGCGCACCGTGAATCTCCTACAGCAGCCAGATACGGGAATTGGTGCTGTCCTTGACGCAGCCTTGGCGCCGCCTGTAACCTTCTTGTCAAAAACCCCTCAAAGCTTCTGCCATTTTTTAGCGAAAAAACGACGTATCGACATTTCAGTTCCAGCTCTGAGTTTTAGTTGTTGTATCGCAGGAAGCATCTGGGAAGTATTTTTTTGGAGGGAAGGGAAGAACCATCAGGTCTTCTGTGCTGTCCTATGACATAGAGGTGGCCAAGAAGCTGTGGGCAGCATCTTCAGCGTTGCTCCGGGAACTGCGACTTAGAGACTGTGAATCGAGAACTGACTGAACCAGGTTCTAAATTTGACATGGTTAGAGCATCTCTAGCAGCCCCTTGGGGGACATCTGACAAAATTGGAACGAGAGCATCTCTAGCAGACCCCATAAGTCATATTTGAGTGATTTTTTTGGGTTTTGGGGAATTAACCCCTATCTAACAGATCATATATTTCCTAAAAATATAAGGAATTAAGACACTTCCTGGAAACAGATTCAATATCGAGAGTGATTTCTGATGTAGGGTGGAAACCCTAGGGCCGATCTTTCACGACTTGGAGGGGATCCTATGCAGAACACGAGGAACACACGAGGAGAAACATGAGGGGAAACACTCAAATCAACGAGAACAATCACACATGTGCTAGATCTATGAACATAAAGAGTGATACAAGATTCAAACGCAACAAAGGACGATACACGGTAACAAGTTCTTCTCCGTGAGGAGGTCTTAAGGTCTTCTCCGTGAGGAGGTCTTGAATCAACTTGGGGGATCTTCTCCATAGAGGCCGTGGTCTCTCGAACGAGAAGTACCAAGGGGGTGAGCAAAGCTCTATCTCACAAATGAGCTATCATAATGCTAATCCTAGAAAGAGGGGGTAGGAGGAGTATTTATAGTCTAAGCGGACATAATGGGTACATGGGCCTCGGCCCAACACACTTTGCATGCATAAGTGTCGGACGTCCGACAGCTACCGAACGTTCAGTGGCTCGCGAGGGTCCGGACGTCTGAAAGTCTCAGACTTCCGCTATTTTTCTTCTGTGGTGTGGCATCGGATTTCCGGAGGGGCTCAGTCATTCGGTCGCCGGTCGTCCGGAGGCTGGAGGTCGTCGGACGTCCGGTTGCTGTAGCGTTCGCTGGCCTGGCTTCTTCTGGCTGGTGCGGCCTTCAGGGGCCGGATGTCCGGTCTGCACCGGTCATCTGGTGGCTGTAGATTTTCTGGCAGCTTCTTCTCTTGGTCCTTGGACTTGTACTCGCCGTCTTGTTCACTTGGGGTAGCGTCTTCACGTCCGTCCTCTCGATACCTGATGATGCATAGTGTCTCCGCCTTAGGTAGTAGCCATGTCTCACATGCATCACATGGAAGGTCATTAAGGAGATATGTCACCTCGGTTTCGAGTGCTCTTGCACGAGATCGTGTCATCGGTCCACTTGGCACTTGGGGAGATGGACCCATGGGGATGACCATCGGATGCTCCGCATCATCTCGCCCCCCCTTGGGAAATCCGACCTCGGATCAAAAGCTTAATCACCATGGTAGGGAGAGAGGTCCTTACATTGATGATGTCGCTCACGGAGTACTTGTCGCGTGGTATGTCGATCTTGTATGCATTGTTGTTGTAGCGTGCAAGCACCTTGAAGGGTCCGTCGGCTTAAGGGAGTAACTCGGACTTGCGCTCGTTGGGGAAGCGTTCCTTGCGAAGGTGTAGCCACACAAGATCTCCAATGTCGAATATCATGGGTTGCTTGTTGACGTTGATCTTGGACGCGAGTTGTTGGACTTGACGCTCGATGGTGTGCCTTGTGTCTTCGTGCATCTTCTTGAGATAGCTTGCTCGGGCACTTGCATCCATCTTGATGCGCTCTTGTAGAGGTAGAGGGAGAATGTAAAGACCGTGGGGTTGAGCTTTAGATTTAGCTTTGCGACATGTCGAGCATTGGTTGGTGAAGCGTGAGACGTCATGGAACATCTTGGGCCAATAGTAGTTCTTGGAGAGCGTAGCAAATGTCTTGTCGCGTCCAAAGTGTCTAGTAAGTCCTCCTCCATGAGCTTCTTGCAAAAGTAACAAACGAAGAGAAGACTCAGGAATGCAAAGTTTGTTAGCTCTCATAAGATAATCATCTTTGATGTAATAGCGTTCCCAAGATGTATGCGCCAAACACTTAGCATAAGGAATTGCAAAGTAAGCATCATGCAAATACAAGTCTTTGATGTGCTCAAAGCCAATCACATTCAACTCAAGTTGAGTGACAAGCATGCATTTGCGGGATAAGGCGTCGGCCACTACATTATCGTTGCCTTTGATATACTTGATGACATAAGGAACCGACTCAATGAATTCACTCCACTTAGCATGACGCTTGTTCAACTTAGTTTGACCCTTAAGATACTTATGTGTTTCATGGTCCGTGTGAAGAATGAACTCATGAGGGCATAAATTATGCTCCCAAACACGCAAGACTCTCACTAAAGCGTATAGCTCTTTGTCATATATGAGGTAGTTAAGTTGCGCTTCGGAAAGTTTTTCACTAAAATAAGCGATGGGGCGCTTCTCTTGCATTAACACACCTCCTATGCCATTACCACTAGCATCGCAATGTATCTCAAAAGGTTTATCAAAATTGGGTAAAGCAAGCAAAGGGGCATGCGTAAGCTGTTGGAAATATGCCCTAGAGGCAATAATAAAATGGTTATTATTATATTTCCTTGTTCATGATAATTGTCTATTGTTCATGCTTTAATTGTATTATCCGGAAACAGTAATGCATGTGTGAATACATAGACCACAACATGTCCCTAGTGAGCCTCAAGTTGACTAGCTCGTTGATCAATAGATGGTTACGGTTTCCTGACCATGGACATTGGATGTCATTGATAACGGGATCACATCATTAGGAGAATGATGTGATGGACAAGATCCAATACTAAGCCTAGCACAAGATCGTGTAGTTTGTATGCTAAAGCTTTTCCAATGTCAAGTATTTGTTCCTTAGACCATGAGGTTGTGCAACTCCCGGATACCGTAGGAATACTTTGGGTGTGCGAAACGTCACAACGTAATTGGGTGACTATAGAGGTACACTACGGGTATCCCCGAAAGTATCTGTTGGGTTGTCACGAATCGAGACTGGGATTTGTCACTCCGTATGACGGAGAGGTATCTCTGGGCCCACTCGGTAAGACATCATCGTAATGAGCTCAATGTGACTAAGGGGTTGGTCACGAGATGATGTGTTATGGAACGAGTAAAGAGACTTGCCATAACGAGATTGAACAAGGTATCGGTATACCGACGATCGAATCTCGGGCAAGTACTATACCGCTAGACAAAGGGAATCGTATACGGGATTGATTGAATCCTTGACAATCGTGGTTCATACGATGAGATCATCATGGAACATGTGGGAGCCAACATGGGTATCCAGATCCCGCTGTTGGTTATTGGCCGGAGATATGTCTCGGTCATGACTGCATGGTTCCCGAACCCGTAGGGTCTACACACTTAAGGTTCGATGACGCTAGGGTTATAGGGAATATAGTACATGGTTACCGAATGTTGTTCGGAGTCCCGGATGAGATCCCGGACATCACGAGGAGTTCCGGAATGGTCCAGAGGTAAAGATTTATATATGGGAAGTCCCGTTTTGGTCACCGGAATTGTTCTGGGCGTTATCGGTAACGCACGGGGACCACCGGAAGGGTTCCGGGGGTCCAGCGGGAGGGGCCACCAGCCCCAGAGGCTTGCGTGGGCCAAGTGTGGGAAGGGACCAGCCCTAGGTGGGCTGGTGCGCCCCTACCAAGGCCCAGGGCGCAGGGGATAGGAGAGGGGGCAAACCCTAGGTGCAGATGGGCCTTAAGGCCCACCCTAGGGGCGCCCCCTCTCTTCCCCCTCCTGGCCGCCCCCTAGATGGGATCTGGGGATGCCGCCACCCCTAGGGGGGAACCCTAGATGGGGGCGCAGCCCCTCCTCTCCCCTATATATATGTAGGGTTTCGGGGCTGCCAGATGCACGAGTTCCTCTCTCGCTTGGTGCATCCCTACCCCTCTCCCTCCTCGTCTCTCGCAGTGCTTGGCGAAGCCCTGTTGGAGTACCACGCTCCTCCACCACCACCACCACGCCGTCGTGCTGCTGCTGGATGGAGTCTTCCCCAACCTCTCCCTCTCCCCTTGCTGGATCAAGGCGCAGGAGACGTCACCGGGCTGCACGTGTGTTGAACACGGAGGCGCCGTTGTTCGGCGCTTTGATCGGATTCGACCGTGATCTGAATCTCTTCGTGTACGACTCCACCAACCGCGTTCTTGCAACACTTCCGCATCGCGATCTTCAAAGGTACGAAGATGCACTCCCCTCTCGTTGCTAGTAATCTCTATAGATAGATCTTGGTGATGCGTAGGAATTTTTTTGATTTTCTGCAACGATCCCCAACAATGGCATCATGAGCTAGGTCTATGCGTAGTTACTATGCATGAGTAGAACACAAGATTGTTGTGGGCGTAGATCATGTCAATTTACTTGTCGCTAATAGTCTTATCTTGATTTGGCGGCATCGTGGGATGAAGCGGCCCGGACCGACCTTACACGTACGCTTACGTGAGACAGGTTCCACCGACTGACATGCACTAGTTGCATAAGGTGGCTAGCGGGTGTCTGTCTCTCCCACTTTAGTCGGATCGGATTCAATGAAAAGGGTCCTTATGAAGGGTAAATAGTAATTGGCATATCACGTTGTGGTTTTTGCGTAGGTAAGAAACGTTCTTGCTAGAAACCTTTAGCAGCCACGTAAAAACTTGCAACAACAATTAGAGGACGTCTAACTTGTTCCTGCAGCATGTGCCGTGTGATGTGATATGGCCAAAAGGATGTGATGAATGATATATATATGTGATGTATGAGATTGATCATGTTCTTGTAATAGGAATCACGACTTGCATGTCGATGAATATGACAACTGGCAGGAGCCATAAGAGTTGTCTTATTTTATTGTATGACCCGCGTGTCATTGAAAACGCCATGTAATTACTTTACTTTATTGCTACCGTTAGCCATAGTAGTAGAAGTAATGTTTGGCGAGACAGCTTCATGAAGATACGATGATGGAGATCATGGTGTCATGCCGGTGACAATGATGATCATGGAGCCCCGAAGATGAAGATCAAAAGGAGCAAAATGATATTGGCCATATCATGTCACTATTTGATTGCATATGATGTTTATCATGTTTTACATCTTATTTTCTTAGAACGACGATAGTAAATAAGATGATCTCTCACTAAAATTTCAAGAATTGTGTTCCCCTTAACTGTGCACCGTTGCTAAGATTCGTTGTTCCGAAGCACCATGTGATGATCGGGTGTGATAGGTCCTAACATTCACACACAACGGGTGTAAGCCAGATTTACACACGCAATACACTTAGGGTTGACTTGACGAGCCTAGCATGTACAGACATGACCTCGGAACACGGAAGGCCGAAAGGTGGAACATGAGTCGTATAGAAGATACGATCAACATAAAGATGTTCACCGTTGATGACTAGTCCGTCTCACATCGGACACGACCTAGTCGACTCGGATCATGTATCACTTGGATGACTAGAGAGATGTCTATCTAAGTGGGTGTTCATTAAATTTGTTTAGATGAACTTAATTGTCATGAACATAGTCTAAAATCTTTACAATATGTCTTGTAGATCCAATGGCCCACGCTAATGTTGCCCTCAACTTCAACGCGTTCCTAGAGAAAACCAAGCTGAAAGACGTTGGTAGCAACTATACGGATTGGGTCCGTAACTCGAGGATCATCCTCATAGCTGCCAAGAAAGCATATGTCCTTGAAGCACCGCTAGGTGATGCACCCGTTTTCCCAGCAACTCAAGACGTTATGAACGCCTGGCAGTCGCGTAGTGATGATTGCTCCCTGGTTCAGTGCGGCATGCTTTACAGCTTAGATCGGGTCTCCAAAAGCGTTTTGAGCAACACGGAGCATATGAGATGTTCCAAGAGATGAAAATGGTTTTTCAAGCTCATGCACGAGTCGAGAGATATGAAGTCTCCGACAAGTTCTAAAGTTGTAAGATGGAGGAGAATAGTTCTGTCAGCGAACATATACTCAAAATGTCTGGGTTGCACAACCGCTTGTCTCAGTTGGGAGTTAATCTCCCAGATGACGCGATCGTTGACAGAATCCTTCAGTCGCTCCCACCTAGCTACAAGAGCTTTGTGATGAACTTCAATATGCAAGGGATGGAGAAGTCCATTCCCGAGGTGTATTCAATGCTGAAATCAGCGGATGTGGAGATCAAGAAAGAACATCAAGTGTTGATGGTGAATAAAACCAGTAAGTTCAAGAAAGGCAAGGGTAAGAAGAACTTCAAGAAGGACGACAAAGGAGTTGCCGCGCCCGATAAGCCAGTTGCTGGGAAGAAGCCAAAGAATGGACCCAAGCCTGAGACTGAGTGCTTTCATTGCAAGGGAACGGGTCACTGGAAGCGGAATTGTCCCAAATACTTAGCGGATAAGAAGGCCGAAAACATCAAAGGTATATGTGATATACATGTTATTGATGTGTACCTTACCAGCGCTCGTAGTAGCTCCTGGGTATTTGATACTGGTGCAGTTGCTCACATTTGTAACTCAAAGCAGGAGCTGCGGAATAAGCGGAGACTGGCAAAGGATGAGGTGACGATGCGCGTCGGGAATGGTTCCAAGGTCGATGTGATCGCCGTCGGCATGCTACCTCTGCATCTACCTTCGGGATTAGTTTTAAACATCAATAATTGTTATTTAGTACCAGCTTTGAGCATGAACATTGTATCCGGATCTCGTTTAATGCGAGATGGCTACTCATTTAAATCTGAGAATAATGGTTGTTCTATTTATATGAGAGAAATGTTTTATGGTCATGCCCCGCTGGTCAATGGTTTATTCTTATTGAATCTCGAACGTGATGTTACACATATTCATAGTGTGAATGCCAAAAGATGTAGGGTTGATTTGTCAAGAAACTTCAACCTGAAAAGCTTATGTCAAGAAACTTCAACCTGAAAAGCTCGAACCCAAATCGGAAAAATGCGTCTTCATAGGATACCCTAAGGAAACTATTGGGTATACCTTCTACCTCAGATCCGAAGGCAAGGTCTTTGTTGCCAAGAATGGATCCTTTCTGGAGAAAGAGTTTCTCTCGAAAGAAGTAAGTGGGAGGAAAGTGGAACTTGATGAGGTGATTGTCACCCCTTCCGAACCGGAAAGTAGCGCAGCACAGGAAGATGTTTCTGTGGTGCCTGCACCGACTAGAGAGGAAGTTAATGATAATGATCATGAAGCTTCAGATCAAGTTACTGCTGAACTTCGTAGGTCCACAAGGACACGTTCCGCACCAGAGTGGTACGGCAACCCTGTCCTGGAAATCATGTTGTTAGACAACGGTGAACCTTCGAACTATGAAGAAGCGATGGCGGGCCCGGATTCCAACTAATGGCTTGAAGCCATGAAATCCGAGATACGATCCATGTATGATAACAAAGTATGGACTTTGGTTGACTTGCCCGATGATCGGAAAGCCATAGAAAATAAATGGATCTTTAAGAAGAAGACTGACGCGGATGGAAATGTTAGCATCTATAAGGCTCGGCTTGTCGCTAAAGGTTATCGACAAGTTCAAGGAATTGACTACGCCGAGACTTTCTCTCCCGTAGCGATGCTGAAGTCCGCCCGAATCATGTTAGCAGTTGCCGCATTCTATGATTATGAGATATGGCAAATGGACGTCAAAATGGCATTCCTTAACGACTTCCTTAAGGAAGAACTGTATATGATGCAGCCGGAAGGTTTTGTCGATCCTAAGAATGCTAACAAAGTATGCAAGCTCCAGCGCTCCATCTATGGGCTGGTGCAAGCATCTCGGAGTTAGAACATTTGCTTTGATGAGGTGATGAAAGCGTTTGGGTTTATACAGACTTGGGGAGAAGCCCATATTTACAAGAAAGTGAGTGGGAGCTCTGTAGCATTTCTAATATTATATGTGGATGACATATTGCTGATGGGAAATGATGTAGAATTCTTGGAAAGCATAAAGGCCTACTTGAATAAAAGTTTTCCAATGAAGGACCTTGGAGAAACTGCTTACATATTAGGCATCAAGATCTATAGAGATATATCAAGACGCCTCATTGGTCTTTCACAAAGCACATACCTTGATAAGATATTGAAGAAGTTCAATATGGATCAGTCCAAGAAAGGGTTCTTGCCTGTATTGCAAGGTATGAGATTGAGCACAACTCAATGCCCGACCTCAGCAGAAGATAGAGAAAAGATGAGTGTCATCCCCTATGCCTCAGTGCTACTTCTCGAGCTTGCATTGTATTCCCTTGAAGAGTAAATGGAGATGCAGCACAGTAGCGTAAGTATTTCCCTCAGTTTTTGAGAACCAAGGTATCAATCCAGTAGGAGACCACGCGCGAGTCCCTCACACCTGCACAAACAAATAAGAACTTCACGGCCAACGCGATAAGGGGTTGTCAATCCCTTTGCGGTCACTTACGAAAGTGAGATCTGATAGAGATGATAGTTTATATTTTTGGCATTTTTGTTTATAAGAACAGAAAGTAAAAGCGGAAAAAGTAAAGTAGATGTAGATTGATATGTTGAGAATAGACCCGGGGGCCATAGTGTTCTCTAGTGGCTTCTCTCATGATAGCGATATTATACGACGGGTAAACAAATTACTGTCGAGCAAATGATAGAAAAGCGAATAATTATGAGACTATCTATGCATGATCATTGTATATAGGCATCACGTCTGAGACAAGTAGACCGACTCCTGCCTGCATCTACTACTATTACTCCACACATCGACCGCTATCCAACATGCATCTAGTGTATTGAGTTCATAAGAACAGAGTTACACCTTAAGCAAGATGACATGATGTAGAGGGATAAACTCAAGCAATATGATATAAACCCCATCTTTTTATCCTCGATGGCAACAATACAATACGTGCCTTGCTGCCCCTACTGTCACTGGGAAAGGACACCACAAGATTGAACCCAAAGCCAAGCACTTCTCCCATTGCAAGAACTATAGATCTAGTAGGCCA
Source organism: Secale cereale (assembly GCA_902687465.1). Lineage (NCBI taxonomy): Eukaryota > Viridiplantae > Streptophyta > Magnoliopsida > Poales > Poaceae > Secale > Secale cereale. The sequence continues at coordinate 445,248,485 of LR738713.1, read as the reverse complement.
AACCAAACCAATAATTCGAAGAGACTTGCAAGGATATTATGAGCACACATAAAGAGTTCAGAAAAGAACCAAATATTTCTCATAGATAATCTTGATCATAAACTCACAATTCATCGGATCTCGACAAACACACCACAAAAAGAGATTACATCGAATAGATCTCCTCGAAGACCGAGGAGAACTCTGTATTGAGATCCAGAGAGAGAGAGAAGAAGCCATCTAGATACTAGCTATGGACCCGAAGGTCTGTGGTAAACTACTCATAACTCATGGTGAGGGCGATGATGATGATGTAGAAGCACTCCGTGATGGACCCCCCCTCCGGCGGTGCTCCGGAACAGGCTCCAAGATGGGATCTCATAGGAACAGAAGGTTACGGCGGTGGAATTAGGGTTTTCTCTCTGTTGCTGATGGTTTCAAGGTACATAGGCTTATATAGGAGGAAGGAGGACATCGAGGGACTCACGAGGGACCCACAAGGCAGAGGGCGTGCCATGGGAAGGGGGGGGGGTGCGCCCCCCACCCTCGTGGGCACCTCGTGGCCCCTACTTCGTGGTTCTCAAGTCTCCCGTGCGTGATTTTCTCCAAAAATATCTCTCCCGAAGGTTTCATTCTGTTTGGACTCCGTTTGATATTCCTTTTCTGCAAAACCCTGAAACAGGCAAAAAACAACAATCTAGACTGGGCCTTTGGGTTAGTAATTTAGTCCCAAAAATGATATAAAAGTGTATGACAAAGCCCATTAAACATCCAAGACATCATAAATAATAGCATGGAACAATAAAAAACTATAGATACGTTGGAGACGTATCAAGCATCCCCAAGCTTAATTCCTGCTCGTCCTCGAGTAGGTAAATGATAAAAACAGAATTTTCGATGTGGAATGCTAACCAACATAGTTTTTCAATGTAATTCTCTTAATTGTGGCATGAATGTTCAGATCTGAAAGATTCAAGATAAAAATCTATATTGATAAGAGAAACAATAATACTTCAAGCATACTAACAAAGCAATCATGTCTTCTCAAAATAATATATCTAAAGAAAGTTATTCCTACAAAACCATATAGTCTGGCTATGCTCCCTCTTCATCACACAAAATATTCATATCATGCACAACCCCGATTTCAGCCAAGCACTTGTTTTCATACTCTATTCTTTCAAACCTTTCAACTTTCACGCAATACATGAGCATGAGCCATGGACATAGCACTATGGGTGGAATAGAGAGGTGGTTGTGGAGAAGACAAAAAGGAGGGAGATAGTCTCACATCAACTAGGCGTATCAACGGGCTATGGAGATGCCCATCAATAGATATCAATGTGAGTGAGTAGGGATTGCCATGCAACGGATGCACTAGAGCTAAATATGTATGAAAGCTCAACAAAAGAAACTAGTGGGTGTGCATCCAACTTGCTTGCTCACGAAGACCTAGGGCATTTGAGGAAGCCCATCGTTGGAATATACAAGCCAAGTTCTATAACAAAAATTCCCACTAGTATATAAAGTTACTAAGCATGAGACTCTCTACAATGAAGAACATGGTGCTACCTTGAAGCACAAGTGTGGAAAAAAAGATAGTAGCAATTGTCCCTTTTTCTTTTTCTTTTTTTGGGCCTTTTTTTTGCGGAGGGTCTTTATTGATTTAGCCTTTCCTCCCATGGGACAATGCTCTAATAATTATGATCATCACACTTTCATTACAACTCGATACTACAACAAAGTATGACTCTATATGAATGCCTCCGGCGGTGTACCGGGATGTGCAATGAAACAAGAGTGACATGTATGAAAAGTTATGCATGGTGGCCTTGCCACAAATACGATGTCAACTACATGATCATGCAATGCCAATATGACAATATGATGCGTGTCATATGAACGGAATGGTGGAAAGTTGCATGGCAATATATCTCGGTATGGCTATGGAAATGCCATGATGGGTAGGTATGGTGGCTGTTTTGACGAATAATATGGTGGCTGTTTTGAGGAAGGATATATAGTGGGTGTATGGTACAGGCGAAAGTTGCGCGGTACAAGAGAGGCTAGCAATGGTGGAAGGGTGAGAGTGCGTATAATCCATGGACTCAACATTAGTCATAAGAAGTCATATACTTATTGCAAAAATCTACGAATCATCAAAATAAAGAAATCAACGCATGCTCCTAGGGGGGAGGTTGGTAGAAGTTAACAATCGCGCGCCGCCGACCTCCACACAAAGGTTGGCACTTTACAAATACTTCATGCTCTAACTTCGTGACATAGCGGTTCACCATACGTGCATGCTATGGGAATCACTAACCTTAACACAAGTATTTCTCAATTTCATAATAACTCCACTAGCATGACTCTAATATCACCATCTCATATCTCAAAACAATTATCAAGCATCCAACATCTCATCATATTCAATGCACTTAGTGTGAAAGTTTTTACTACATTGATATTGGATGTCTATCATGTGAAGACTAGTTTTATAGCCTAAACACATTACCATGCTGTTTTAATAGACTCTCAAAAGAATATAAGTGAAGCATGAGAGTTCAACAATTTCTTCAAAATATTATCACCACCGTGCTCTAAAAGATATAAGTGAAGCACTAGAGCAAAACTATTCAACTCAAGAGATATAAGTGAAGCACATAGAGTGTTCTAACAATTCCTAGGCCATATTTTACTCTCTCAAATAGGTGTGTCCAGCAAGGATAATTGTGGCAAGCTAACAAGCAAATACTCAAATTATACAAGACGCTCGAAGCAAAACACATATCATGTGGTGAATAAAAATATAGCTCCAAGTATAGTTACCCATGGATGAAGACGAAAGAGGGGATGCCTTCCCGGGGCATCCCCAAGCTTAGGCTTTTGATTGTCCTTGAATTTTACTTGGGGTGCCATGGGCATCCCCAAGCTTAGGCCCTTGATACTCTTTGTTCCATAGTCCATCAAAGCAATACTCAAAACTTGAAAACTTCACAACACAAAACTTAGACAAAAATTCTCGTGTTCTCCGTTAGTATAAGAAAACAAATCACTACTCAAAGGTACTGCAATTAATTCATTATTTGTTTATATTGGTGTTAAACCTACTGTATTCCAACTTCTCTATGGTTCATACCTCCCAATATTACTCATAGATGCATTGAAATAAGCAAACAACACATGAAAAACAGAATCTGTCAAAAACAGAACAATCTGTAGTAATCTGCAGGTTTCGCATACTTCTGTAACTCGAAAAAATTCAAACAAAATTGGTAAACATGAGGAATTTGTCTATTAATCATCTGCAAAAAGAATCAACTAAATAGCACGCTCTAGTAAAATCTGATGACCATTCTAGCCAGCGCTAACGATTATGTTTTTCACAGCAAGATCACATAAACTTCACACAAGTCTTCCCAAAGGTTCTACTTGGCACAAACACTAAACAAAACATGAAACCACATCTAAACAGAAGCTAGATGCAATAATTATTCCCTAACATCAGCAAAAACAAAATAAAAACAAAAAAATGGTGTTGCCTCCCAACAAGCGCTATCGTTTTACGCCCCTAGCTAGGCACTGATAGTTGGATGATAAACACATTTAAGTCTAACATTCTAAGAATTGAAGGACAAAGTGAGCATCATAACGTATATGATAAACACATCTAAGTCTAACATTCTTCCTATGCATAGGGATTTTATAAGCAAGCAATTTATCATAGCAAGCAAGATCTAGCGCATGCAAGGAAGGATAAAGAAACAAGATCAATCTCAACATGAAGAGAGGTAATTTAGTAACACGAAGTTTTCTATGACCATATTTTCCTCTCTCATAATAATTACATGTAGGATCATAATCAAATTCAACAATATAGCTATCACATAAAATATTCTCTTCATGATCCACATGCATGCAAAGTTGACACTCATTCAAAATAGTGGGACTAACATAGAACAAAGTCATTGCTTCTCCAAGCCCACTTTTATCAAAACACTCATAAGATTGATCAATGTATAAAGTAGTGGGATCAAAAGTTGAAATTCTTTTAAACCCACTTTCAATATTATGGCAAACATTATTATCAATCTCATATTCATCATGGGGCTTGAATAAAATTTCAAGATCATAAGAAGAATCACCCCAATCATGATCATAGCAACAAGTGGTGGACATAACAATACTAGCATCCCCAAGCTTAGGGTTTTGCATATCATTAACACAATTGACATCAAGAGAATTTATAATAGCATCATTGCAATCATGCTTTTTATTTAACAAGCTATCATGAATCACTTTTTCTTTTAACAATTCCTCACAATTTTCAGATTCATAAATTTCAAGCAAAACCCCATAAAGATAATCTAGTGCACGCAGCTCACTAGCAATAGGTTCAACATAATTGGATCTCTTAAAGAGATTAGCAAGTGGATGAGGATCCATACTTTAGCAAGCGAAGATGCAAGCTAATTGAGGGCACATAGCAACACAAGCAAACACGAGGCAAGCGAACGATAAACACACGGCAGAAGAAGGGCAAATAAAACGGCAAGGGTGAAGTGGGGGAGAGGAAAACGAGAGGCAAAAACTGTAATGCGAAGGATAAGGGTTTGTGATAGGTACTTGGTATATGACTTTTGCGTAAGCCTCCCCGGCAACGGCGCCAGAATTTCTTCTTGCTACTTCTCGAGCTTGCGTTGTATTCCCTCGAAGAGGAAAGGGAGATGCAGCACAGTAGCATAAGTATTTCCCTTAGTTTTTGAGAACCAAGGTATCAATCCAGTAGGAGACCACGCGCGAGTCCCTCGCACCTGCACAAACAAATAAGAACTTCGTAGTCAACACGACGAGGGGTTGTCAATCCCTTTACGGTCACTTACGAAATTGAGATATGATAGAGATGATATTTTATATTTTTGGTATTTTTGTTTATAAGAACAGTAAGTAAAAGCGGAAAAAGTAAAGTAGATGTAGATTGATATGTTGAGAATAGACCCGGGGGCCATAGTGTTCTCTAGTGACTTCTTTCATGATAGCGATATTCTACGGCGGGAAACAAATTACTATTGAGCAAATGATAGAAAAGCGAATACTTATGAGACTATCTAGGCATGATCATTGTATATAGGCATCACGTCCGAGACAAGTAGACCGACTCCTGCCTGCATCTACTACTATTACTCCACACATCGACCGCTATCCAACATGCATCTAGTGTATTGAGTTCATAAGAACAGAGTAACGCCTTAAGCAAGATGACATGATGTAGAGGGATAAACTCAAGAAATATGATATGAACCCCATCTTTTTATCCTCGATGGCAACAACACAATACGTGCCTTGCTGCCCCTACTGTCACTGGGAAAGGACACCGCAAGATTTAACCCAAAGCCAAGCACTTCTCCCATTCCAAGAACTATAGATCTAGTTGGCCAAACCAAACCAATAATTCAAAGAGACTTGCAAGGATATTATGAGCACACATAAAGAGTTCAGAAAAGAACCAAATATTTCTCATAGATAATCTTGATCATAAACTCACAATTCATCGGATCTCGACAAACACACTGCAAAAAGAGATTACATTGAATAGATCTCCTCGAAGACCGAGGAGAACTTTGTATTGAGATCCAGAGGGAGAGAAGAGGCCATCTAGATACTAGCTATGGACCCGAAGGTCTGTGGTAAACTACTCACAACTCATGGTGAGGGCGATGATGATGATGTAGAAGCACTCCATGATGGACCCCCCTCCGGCGGAGCTCCGGAATAGGCTCCAAGATGGGATCTCACGGGAACAGAAGGTTACGACGGTGGAATTAGGGTTTTCTCTCTATTGCTGATGGTTTTGGGGTACGTAGGCTTATATAGGAGGAAGGAGGACACCGGGGGACTCGTGAGGGACCCACGAGGCAGGGGGCGCGCCCCCACCCTCGTGGGCACCTCGTGGCCCCTACTCCGTGGTTCTCAAGTCTCCCGTGCGTGATTTTCTCCAAAAATATCTCTCCCGAAGGTTTCATTCCGTTTGGACTCCGTTTGATATTCCTTTTCCGCAAAACCCTGAAACAGGCAAAAACAACAATCTGGGCTGGGCCTTTGGATTAGTAGTTTAGTGCCAAAAATGATATAAAAGTGTATGGCAAAGCCCACTAAATATCCAAGACATCGTAAATAATAGGATGGAACAATCAAAAAATTATAGATACGTTGGAGACGTATCACTCGGCCATAGGTTCTATTATGTATGCCAAGCTGTGTACCAGACCTGATGTGAACCTTGCCATAAGTTTGGTGGGGAGGTACCAAAGTGATCCCGGAATGGAACACTGGACAGCGGTTAAGAACATCCTGAAGTACCTGAAAAGGACTAAGGATATGTTTCTCGTTTATGGAGGTGACGAAGAGCTCGTCGTAAAGGGTTACGTCGATGCTAGCTTCGACAAAGATCTTGATGACTCCAAGTCACAAACCGGATACGTGTATATTTTGAATGGTGGGGCAGTCAGCTGGTGCAGTTGCAAGCAAAGCGTCATGGCGGCATCTACATGTGAAGCGGAGTACATAGCTGCTTCCGAAGCAAGGCATGAAGGAGTCTAGATGAAGGAGTTCATCACTGACCTAGGAGTTATTCCAAGCGCGTCGGGCCCGATGACTCTCTTCTGTGACAACACTGGAGCTATTGCCATTGCCAAGGAGCCCAGGTTTCACAAGAAGACCAAGCACATCAAGCGCCGTTTCAACTCCATCCGAAATTATATTCAAGATGGAGACATATATATTTGTAAAGTGCACACGGATCTGTTGACTAAACCTCTTCCACAAGCAAAACATGATCAACACCAGAACTCTATGGGTGTTCGATTCATCACAATGTAACTAGATTATTGACTCTAGTGCAAGTGGGAGACTGTTGGAAATATGCCCTAGAGGCAATAATAAAATGGTTATTATTATATTTCCTTGTTCATGATAATTGTCTATTGTTCACGCTTTAATTGTATTATCCGGAAACAGTAATGCATGTGTGAATACATAGACCACAACATGTCCCTAGTGAGCCTCTAGTTGACTAGCTCATTGATCAATAGATGGTTACGGTTTCCTGACCATGGACATAGGATGTCATTGATAATGGGATCACATCATTAGGAGAATGATGTGATGGACAAGACCCAATACTAAGCCTAGCACAAGATCGTGTAGTTCGTATGCTAAAGCTTTTCCAATGTCAAGTATCTGTTCCTTAGACCATGAGGTTGTGCAACTCCCGGATACCGTAGGAATACCTTGGATGTGCCAAACATCACAACGTAACTAGGTGACTATAAAGGTACACTGCGGGTATCCCTGAAAGTATCTATTGGGTTGGCACGAATCGAGACTGGGATTTGTCACTCTGTATGACGGAGAGGTATCTCTGGGCCCACTCAGTAAGACATGATCGTAATGAGCTCAATGTGACTAAGGGGTTGGTCACGAGATGATGTGTTACGGAACGAGTAAAGAGACTTGCCATAACGAGATTGAACAAGGTATCGCTATACCGACGATCGAATCTCGGGCAAGTACTATACCGCTAGACAAAGGGAATCATGTACGGGATTGATTGAATCCTTGACAATCGTGGTTCATCCGATGAGATCATCATGGAACATGTGGGAGCCAACATGGGTATCCAGATCCCGCTGTTGGTTATTGGCCGGAGATATGTCCCGGTCATGACTGCATGGTTCCCAAACCCGTAGGGTCTACACACTTAAGGTTCGATGACGCTAGGGTTATAGGGAATATAGTATGTGGTTAACGAATCTTGTTTGGAGTCCTGGATGAGATCCCGGACGTCACGAGGAGTTGTATCCTAGCTGCAGCAGCAGTTGAAGCAATATACATACTGAAAACACGCACTGAGAACTGCAAATTGTTGATAGATACAAACCAAGGTTCTGTGCTCATAATAAACAAAGTAGATCATCAAGCAAACTAAAGCAACATAAGCAAACATTGTGCCAAAGCAAATTACAACGAAAGCAAACTAATCAACATAAGCAGAAGGAAACAAGTTGAGCAATTGTGACAGGAATCCTTGGCTATCAGCATCCGGCCTGCTTCATCAGTTCCACCCGTGGCAGGTGGAGGTGGAAGTTGATCCCCCCCTGCCCGCCACCCTCTAGGATGACCTCGGGCGCTTCCTTCTCTTCTCTTTTATAGAGCGGGTGAGGCCATTCTGCACTGTGGTGATGCGGTTCCATATCTCGAACGCAGTGTAGGCGTCTGATGGGCCTCGAACCCCTCCGGAGGTAAATATTTATATATGGGAAGTCCCATTTTGGTCACAGAAATTGTTCTGGGCGTTATCGGTAACGTACCGGGACCACCGGAAGGGTTTCGGGGGTCCACCGGGAGGGGCCACCAGCTGCTAAGCTTCTCGCCCCTCGTTGGTTACCCCAAGTGGAAGGTGTGAGATGTAGTGTTGCGGAAGTTTTTCCCTTGGCAAAGATACCAAGGATCGAATCCCCAGAGACTCCTAGGTTCAACAAGAAGGTGTCAACTGCTACGGCGCCAGATATTAGCAATCAACGTGGACCTGCACACAGATACAAATAACTTTGCTCCCAACGAGTACAGAGAGGTTGTCAATCCCTCCGGCCTTGTAGTTCACAAAGGATTAAACGCAAGTGATAGTAGTGATAGATATAATTGCAATAGTAAATAATAGCAAAAAGTAAATAGCGGATGTGATCAATGATGGTAATATGGACCGGAGTCTCATGATGTTCACTAGTGATGTCTCTCTCCCAAAAGACGATAAAACAACTATGTGAGGTAAACGAATTACAGCTGGGCAATTGACAGGACCATGTGCGCAAACCAATGCTGACTACATTGCAAGAAAGGTTGAGGTTCAAAGCATGGGCGGTACGCCAAAGTAAGTAGACCGAAATCCATCAATATCTACTACTAATCATCCACCTTGAGATATCTATCCAGAACATCTCGCTGGTATTAAGTTGCGAGTCCCACCCATAGTGTAAACTCAATGCAACAGACAACTGCATTAAAAGAACTTCGCATAAAGTAAACAATCCTTGCACCCTCGGGCACAAGCACCGTTGTTTTCCCCCTTGTGGCAACAGCACATCCCCTAGACTCATGTTCCTGTCACTCAAACTAGTCATCGAGGGGCATGAACCCACAATCAAGCATAACGTTCCCTCTTGGAGTCACTACCTATTACTTGGCCAAAGCAATAAATAACAACGGAGAACATGCAAGAATTACTTACGAACATAAATATAAAAGAGGTAGATCAAATATATTACTCAAGCACAATCTGAACATAATCTCATAATCCATCGGATCCCAGCAAACTCATCATAGCAACAACATAAGGATTACATATGTGCCTCGATCATGTAGGGCAGCTCACGAGGGCTAATTAGTGAAGCACAAGAACGGGAGGAGAACATCACATAGCTACTGGTCATGGACTCATGGTCCAAGGGAGACTACTCACAACTCATCTGGGAGGCGTCCATGGCGGTGGAGAGGCTCCCGATGGTGATCCTCCCCTCCGGCAGGGTGCCGGGAAGAGTTCTCCTGGTGCTCCCGATCTTGGAAGCGGCGGCGGCGGCGGAACAGAGATGAGATCGCGAAAAGAGTTCCTCCCTCGAGGGTTTCGGGAGACGCTTTAAATATATGCCAAAGAGGGGCATCGGAGGAGCCTCGGGAGGCCCAGGCGCCCCCCCCGGCGCGGCCCAGGGGGGGGAGGGGGCACCGCCAGGGCGCCTGGAGCCTTGGTGCCCCCCCGGCTGTCCTTCGGGCGCACGGTAGTTTCTGGAACGCTGATTTTTTATATAATTTTTCTGGATTTTTCCTGGCAGTTCTCGTAATGTGAAAACCTGAAATACAAAAACAGCCGAAAACAGAAACTGGCACTGGGGTGCACTGAGTTAATAGGTTAGTCCAAATATGATCAAAAGTGTATGGAAGTGTATAAATATCATAGCAATATCACCCAAAAAGAGGCATGGAGCAAGCAGAAATTATAGATACGTTTTGGACGTATCACCAGCCCCAGAGGCTTGCGTGGGCCAAGTGTGGGAAGGAACCAGCCCTAGGTGGGCTAGTGCGCCCCCACCAAGGCCCAGGGCGCAGGGGATAGGAGAGGGGAAACCCTAGGTGCAGATGGGCCTTAAGGCCCACCCTAGGGGTGCCCCCTCTCTTCCCCCTCCTGGCCGCCCCCCATATGGGATCTGGGGCTGCCGCCACGCCTAGGGGGGGAACCCTAGATGGGGGCGCAACCCCTCCCCGCCCCCTATATATATGTGGGGTTTCAGGGCTGCCAGATGCACAAGTTCCTCTCTCGCTTGGCGCAACCCTACCCCTCTACCTCCTCGTCTCTCGCAGTGCTTGGCGAAGCCCTGCTGGAGTACCACGCTCCTCCACCACCACCACGCCGTCGTGCTGCTGCTAGACGGAGTCTTCCCCAACCTCTCCCTCTCCCCTTGCTGGATCAAGGCGCGGGAGACACTACCGGGCTACACGTGTGTTGAACGCGGAGGCACCGTTGTTCGGCGCTTAGATCAAATTCGACCGCGATCTGAATCGCTTCATGTATGACTCCACCAACCGCGTTCTTGCAACGCTTCCGCATCGCGATCTTCAAAGGTATGAAGATGCGCTCCCCTCTCGTTGCTAGTAATCTCCATAGATAGATCTTGGTGATGCGTAGGATTTTATTTGATTTTCTGCAATGATCCCCAACATAAGCAATATTTTAAGATCATTAAACGCGGTATCTTGTGATGGTACCCAAACCAAAGGTGCGTTCTTCTTACTCAAAGCATGTAAAGGTGTAGCAATGGTGCTAAAATCCTTCACAAATCATCTATAAAATCCAGCTAGACCAAGAAAACTATGCACTTGTTGTAAGTTTTTGGGTTGGGGCCAAGTTTTAATAGCTTCGATCTTAGTTTCGTCTACATGCACACTCTTGGAAGAGACAACGAATCCTAGAAAAACAAGTTGGTCTAGACAAAATTTTCATTTCTCCATATTAGCATAGAGTTGCTCTTTGTGAAGAGTTTGCAAGACGGTTCTAAGGTGAGTCACATGATCTTGAAGCGATTGCTAAACACAAGGATGTTGTCAAAGTAGACCACAACAAAGATGCCAATGTAAGGTCTAATAACATAATGCATGACTCATGAAAGTACCGGGTGCTTCGGATAAGCCCATTGGCATAACAAGCCGTTCATATAAGCCAAATTTTGTCTTAAATACGATTTTCCATCCATCACCCTCTTGTATGAGGATTATGTAGTAGCCACTCTTAAGATCAATATTACAGAAGATTGTGGCTCCGCTAAGATCATCTAAGCATGGGATGGGGTGACGATATCTAACGGTGATAGCATTGATGGGACGACAATCGGAACACATTCGATAGGTACCATCTTTCTTGGAGACAAGGATTACCAGAATGGCACAAGGGCTCAAGCTTTCGCGTACGTGACTATTGTCGATGAGTTGTTGAACTTGCCATTGGATCTCCTTGGTTTCTTCGGGGTTCACACGGTAAGGTTCTTTGTTAGGAAGAGGTGCTCTGGGGATGAGGTCGATGCGGTGCTCGATGCCGCGAAGAGGAGGTAGACCCCGAGGTAGCTCATCGGGGAATACATCTTGAAATTCCTGTAACAAATGAGACAACACTAAAGGTAGATGTGGTGACGTGTTAGGTTGTTCCGCTTCTCCTTTGCGTAAGAGCACACGATGAAGGACACTTGATGGGTTCTCACACACTTCTCTCATCTCATGTTTGGTGGCAAATAGCACTAGGTGTTTCTTGTCGCTCATCATGGAGGCACTCAATTTAGGCTTGTGGCTCACACTCTCCTTTTGGTGGATCACTCTCTCACCATTCTCTCCACGATGGGTGGTTGTTTGCTTGTCGGCGGCCACTTGACTTGGTGACATATGATGTAGCACAAACTCTTTGCCCTTCTTTTTTAAACTATAGTGATTGGTACGTCCATTGTAGATGACTCTGTGGTCGAAAGGCCATGGCTGTCCAAGAAGGAGGTGGCAAACAGTCATAGGTACCACATCACACTCCAAGGTGTCCTCATAGGCGCCAATCTTGAAGGATACTTGCACGGTGTGCTCAACTTGAATAGTGTCGGAGTCGCTAAGCCATTGGACCTTGTAGGGGTGAGGACGCATCATCTTGATTAATTGCAGCTTGTCGCATAGCTCTCCGCTTGCCAAATTGTGACAACTTCCTCCATCGATGATAACCTTGACGGAACGTCCATTGATGCTGGCCTTGGTGTGGAAGACGTGGCAACGTTGGTCCTCGTCTTGTTGGTGTTGAAGTGTCAAGACCTTGGAGACAATGAGAGCAGGGCTCGGATCATTGTCACAAAAGACTTGATTGTCTTCATCCTCATTCACTCAACGATGCATGGCTACGTGCTCAAGGGCTTCCATTTCGTCATCGCTCATAGAGTCATGGGAGACATCCTCGTTGATGATCATGGTCTATATGATTTTGCACTCATAGGATTTGTGGTCTCGTCCTTGACATGTGAAGCATTTGATGGAACTCGTCTTGGAGGTATCCTCGGTAGGAGTTGTAGATGATGAAGCTCTCGTCTTGAAGTTGTTCGTAGTAGGAGGACGACTTGGTGTTGTCGAAGTCTTGTCGCTTGACTTGTCGCCTATGCTTGGAGAAGGTTTGGTTGAAATAGGAGGCGCCAAAGTCGTTGGAGCTTGATTGTAGGAGTGATAGTTCTTCGAAGTGAACTTGGAGTACCTGTAGTCCTATTGTACCTCCCCCGCTCCGCTTTGGTTGCTTGGTGCACTAGCTCGAGGAGGTTTGTGCATGGTTGAAAGTCCACAATTTTCTTGATAGGATAGTTGAGTCCATTCAAGAATCTTGCCATCATTTGCTCTCCATCTTCCGTGATATTGGCTGGAATCATGTCAATCTCCATTTCCTTGTAACACTCTTCAACGGACTTGGTGCCTTGCTTGAGGAGTTGCCATCTCTTAAATAAGTCGCGGCTATAGTGTGTTGGCACAAAGCGCGCTCTCATGATATCCTTCATTTGATACCAAGTACTGATGGGTGGCTCCCCTTTTGCTTCTCGTCGCTCAGTGACTTGCTCCCACCAAATAAGAACATAGTCTTGGAACTCAAGGGATGCCATCACGATCTTCTTCTCTTCATCATAGTTTTGGAGACGAAAGATCCTGTCGATTTTCAATGCCCGTGAGATATAGTCTTCGGGATCGGTGCTTCCGGAAAACTTTGGCATGTTGAACTTGCGCTTGCCATAGTTATGCTCTTCATTGTTTGCTTGCCTATTTTGATGGCGTTCTTGATGTTGAGGATTGTCAACCTCAAGTTGTTCTTAGTGTGGTTGATTATCATTGTCTTGTTGCTCTTGCCGAACTTGTGGCTCTTGTCGAGGTTGTTGCTCTTGTCGCTCTTGAGGAGGAGCTTGGCGTTGCATTCTTGCTTGATATCGCCTCTCTTGAACTTCATCATGAAGTGCTTCTTCTTCTTCACGAGTACGTCGGTTGCATGCGGCAACGGCGCAATGTGTTTCATGTAGGGCACGTTGCGCCTCAGGAGCTTGTGCTTCTCGCCGTTGTTGTTCTCGACGTTGTGCTTCAACATCTTTCTCGTCTTGGTGTTGGCGTGCTCGATATTCCTCTTGTTGGCGTAAGCGTTACCTTTCTTGTGCTTGCTCGAATGTAGCTCGGTTTTGACGATGTTGATGTTCTTGCTCTTCAAGTTGCTCTTGTGAACCGTTTCTCTGAAGTGGGTTCCGGCTTGCATGTCGGTCTTGGCATGCGGCTCGACGAAGAGTGTTGGATGTAGGTGTACTTGAGCCAGAGATGGATTCAGAAGAATGACGACTTGAGCGGCTCCGTCGTTGAGACGATGTAGTGGAAGAAGGTCGATTGGTCATCAAAGTCCGTAGCTCGTCCATTTGAGTAGTCATGTTGGCATTGATGTGTTTGAAGTATTCTTTTGTTCGCGCTTCGGAATGCCTCAAGTCGATGGCGAGTAGCTCAATGCGCTCTTGCATAGCTTCATTCTCTTGATGTAGATCTCGTTGAGCACCAAATAAGTGAACCTTCGTGACGTATTTGTTCGATTCTTGAGGATCATCAAATAGATGGTTCGTAGATGTACTTGGCCTATCCATCATCGCAAGAAAGTATGTGAGTGGAAGAAGGGAAGAACTATACCAAATGTACCTTGACCGATGTTGAGAGTGGATCAAAGATCACTCAATGATGTAACTAGGAAATTGCACAATTGGTACCATATCTCGTCGATCTCTCACACCTACACAATAAAAGCTTTTAGTGGAGCTTGGTGAGGATGATGGACAAAGTATACAATTGTTAGTAAGACTCAATAAAGTTGAAAAAGATTCGCAAATTTGCAAATGCAACAAGAAGACCAATAGCTATAAGTGGTACACGGAAACACACACGCAAATAGATAAATAGGGATGTGCAAACCAAGGGATGAGCGGATAATGTGGAATCCACGGAAAATGCTCTTGTTGCACACTACTAGAAAGACGCTAGCACGATTGCACAATAGGCGGATACAAGACTTGTGCACAACCTACTAGGCAAAAATGCAATGACTTCTATCCCAAGTATGCTATATGCTTGTTGTTTAGATGATATGATCCAAGATGATTGAGTATGACAATCTTAATGTTGCTATAGTTCTTGCTTAAAATCTCTTTGCTTATCTTCCTCTTTTTCTTAAAATCTTGGTTGGCTCTTTCTCTTTGAGCTCTTTTGTGAGGGCACTTATGCAAAACATCTCGAACCAAGATAGCAATTGTGTATATGCTATGACAACCTTGTGACGCAAGAGATGATGTCAAGATACCAAGATGTTGTAGACTAGAAAACACCAAGATGATACCTATATGGTATGTATATGCTCACTAATGTGCACAAGTAACGTTGCCGGCAATACTCAAAGGCTAGTCTCGATAGGTAAGTGCCGCAAAAGGAAGGCTAAGGGGTTATCAATGCAATTTCAAGGTAGGATATACAAAAGTGTTGTCGATGTTACCATCCTTGTCGAGGTTGAGTGGTGGTGTCGTCGATGTCATTCCGTTCCAAGTTAGCCTAAACACCCGAGGAAAAGGATAGACCACAACTCAATTGATCCAAGGCAAAACGTGTCAAACTTGTCGAAGTTGGTAGCGGGTAAGCGATGGTGGTTGCGGAAAGAGGTGGTGGTTTGCGTAAGGTTTAGAGGTATACGAGTGTGTACGCGGAAGTGGAAGGGGATCGAAAGCTGAACAAAATTCAGTTTTGTCAGGTTAGGTCGGACGCCCGGTGGTTGTCGGATGACCAGTAGTCGTCGGACGTCCGGTGGTTGTCAGGCGTCCGGTGCCTGCGCGATTTCGGGCACAGGATGAACTCTAGGGTTCGTGGATGGGGGGGGGGCAAAATTTGGGCAAAATTGGACGAAATTGTGGATGAAAATTGAGGAAAAGATGGGGGAATGCTAGATCTACGTGCAACACATGAAATCCATGGATCAAATCTAACAAAACTTCATCATACCAACAAATCACATAAAAATATTTTGGGGCTTATTTTGTGGGGAATTTTCGAAACAAAATCAACAAAACAAGGCTAGAAAACAAGGGTAGGGGCTCCAAATTCGTGATCAACCAAGGCTCATGATACCAAGATGATGTAGGGCGGAAACCCTAGGGCCGATCTTTGACGATTTGGAGGGGATCCTACGAAGAACACGAGGAACACACGAGGAGAAACACGAGGGGAAACACTCAAATCAACGAGAACAATCACACATGTGCTAGATCGATGAACATAAAGAGTGATACAAGATCCAAACGCAACAAAGGACGATACACAGTGACAAGTTCTTCTCCGTGAGGAGGTCTTGAAGTCTTCTCCGTGAGGAGGTCTTGAATCCACTTGGGGGATATTCTCCATAGAGGCCGTGATCTCTCGAACGATAAGAACCAAGGGGATGAGCAAATCTCTATCTCACAAATGAGCTATTACAATGCTAACCCTAGAAAGAGGGGGTAGGAGGAGTATTGATAGTATAAGTGGACGAATGGGTACGTGGGCCTCGACCCAACACACTTTGCACGCATAAGTGTCGGACGTCCGACAACTACCGGACGTCCGGTGGCTCGTGAGGGTCCGGACGTCCAGAAGTCTCGGACTTCCGCTATTTTTCTTCTGTGGTGTGGCACCGGATTTCCGGAGGGGCTCGGTCGTCCGGTCGCCGGTCGACCGGTGGGTCTGGTCATCCGGAGGCTGGTGGCTATCATACGTTGAGTACTTGTCGGATGTCCAGTTGCTGTAGCGTTCGCTGGCCCGACTTCTTCTGGTTCGTGCGGCCTTCAGGGGCCGGAGGTCCGGTCTGGACCGGTTGTCCGGTGGCTGTAATATTTTTGGCAGCTTCTTCTCTTGGTCCTTGAACTTGTCCTCGCCGTCTTGTTCACTTGGCGTAGCGTCTTCACGTCCATCCTCCTGATACCTGATCATGCATAGTGTCTCCGCCTTAGGTAGTAGCCATGTCTCACATGCATCACATGGAAGGTCATTAAGGAGAGATGTCACCCCAGTTTCGAGTGCTCTTGCACGAGATCGTGTCATTAGTCCACTTGGCACTTGGGGATATGGACCCATGGGGATGACCATTGGATGCTCCACATCAATTTCTCTTTGTGATACCAAGCTCCAAGCCTTTGTTTTCCTCTGAAATGGCTCACCCCGCAAAACATACATACTGGTTCGCTCATAGTGAAAAATGAACGACAAGGGAGTGTCCATTAGGAGGTCGACCACGACGGTTCTTCCTCTCCCTGCTCGCCATCATCTTTGCTCCTCGTTTCCTGCTCGGTGCTCTCCACCGTTGCCCCTGCTCTCCTGCTCGCAACAGTTGCCCCTGCGTGCATCTCAAGATCCGGCGCCCCTCCTGGAGCACATATCCCTCCCAATTCATCGACAGAACATCCAAACATGAAATTGGTATTGCCTCCTTTGATGAATTCCAATCAACAATTTCATGTGCAACTAAACAATAGATTTGGTATTGTAGCATGTTTTCGGAACAACACTAATTTGGTATTGGACCCAATGTAGTTCAGAGGTTCTCAATACATACACCCAAACGGAGCGTGAATTTCTTTGCATATCTGAGTGTTTTGGCCCTTATCTATTCACAGAACCAACCTTGAATCAATCGACACATTGTAGCTTTTGACGCACTAGTGATTGACATTGATTTGTACCAAGCACCTCCTCTTGTGCTCCTTCTCACATTGGATGCTTCTTCATATTAATATTCTTCAAAACTGGATTATTTTTTTGTACAAACGCCAAGGTAAAAATTAGACACTAAATTCGATGGGATATCCTCCTCATGTGGGCTATGAGGAGATGTCCATTTGAAGCCTTTTAGGTAGCCCAAAGAGGTGCAAAAGCCCACTACCATTAGGGTTATGACCTAGGGTCATTTTGGATCTTGCACATGAGAGGATGTGGATGCTTTACCCTTCATCCAGCAGCCACCACCACCATCTTTGGTGAGGTTGTTCCAATCCCTAACTCTTGAGACCCAAATCTTGTTGTGCACATCCAAGATTCAGAAATCTTGATGTATGGGATCCTCTAGTGCTATATAGAGGAGAACTTATTGTTCCCCACGTTTGATAATAGTGGAAGAGAATTTGGGTGGCTTCGACCCATGGTTTTTCTCTCAAGTTTGGGGGGTTTTCCATGTAAAAAATCTAGTGCCTGTGTGTTGATGTTTGCCGCTGCTTAGAAAGTTACACTTGACATCAGACATCATCGGAGAAATGTCTATAGTGTTACACTTTCCACTAGACATTGTCCGAGGAGTGTCTGGGGTGTTGGGAAACTTATTTCCTCCACATATATGTTGTTGCGTATGTTTCCTTCCATGCTCAGAAGCAACGAGCCATTGAGTTAGGACTGTGGTGCTGAGATTACTTTGTTTCCGCAACACTTTTCAGTTCACCACAAGTTTGTTTGTGTGCTAATTTCCAAGAGAGTTGCGTCCAAGCTTCGGTTGCTTAGGAGGTTGCCAATCCCAGTTTCTTGATTGCTGCTGGAAGTGATGTTCACAATGGCTTCGGAGGAAAGCGCTACAACAAGTGGCATGATAAAACTTGTGTCTTCCAATTACTCATTATGGAAGCCCATGATAGAAGACATCCTTTATTTCAAGGATTTGTATGAGACAATTGTGTAAGACATGATACCCAACGGTTTCACGGAAGAAGAATGGAGAGTGCTGCATATAAAGGTAGTAGGTATGATTCGATTGTACATCAACCACAATATATTCCACCATGTTGCAAATGACACAAATGTGTATGAGATGTGGCCGAAGTTGGAGTCTGTATATGAGAGGAAGACATCAATGAACAAGGCCTTAGTGATCAAAAAGACTTGCAAAGCTTGAGTACTGAGATGGCACGAGTGTGATTGAGCACTTGAATGTATTCGAATGTCATATAAGTCAACTTATAGCCATGAAGATAGGCTTTGAGGATGAGGTGCAAGCGTTGTTGCCACCGAGTTTCATGCCTGGTAGTTGGAACACGCTTGTTGTGTCACTTAGCAATTCAGCTCCAGATAGGAAGCTGACTTTGGAAATGGTGAAGAACATCATGTTGAATGAAGAAGCCAAAAATAAGGAAAACAGTGATGGTGCCTCTTCGTCTAATGCGTATGTGGCTGAAACCCATGGCAAGAATGACAACCATGGATACGACCACATAAGATTTTAGCAAGGCAGAAGTAAATCTAGGGGAGATCAAAGTCAAGACAGAGAGAAGATATTACTTGCTTTCATTGTGGCAATCCGGGGCACATAAAGAGCGAGTGCAATAAATACAAAAGAGAGCTTGCAGAGGGGAAACTTCCAAAGAAAACCGAGCAAAAGGCTAAGAGCAGTTCAACCATGACTACAACAAATGAGGACTATATTGTCATTGAAGAAGAATCCTATAGTGTTGTTCGTGAAGATGCCATGAGTTGGGTTGTGGACTAAGGTGCGTCCTTCCACATCACATCACACAAAGGAATATTTCACATCTTACACAAGCGATGTTACTGGCTAAGTGAGGATGGAAAATAGGGGTTGTCAACAATTGGCAAGGTCTCTATATGCATCACTGTTCAAGATATCTTCCGATATGCCGATAAATCGGCCGATTTATCGCTTACCCCTGTCTGACCGATAAGATAAATCGGTCGATAAATTAGCCGATATGGCGATAAATCGGCCGATATGCCGATAAACTGGCCGATTTACCGCTTATCATGGGTCGACCGATAAGTTCCCGATAAGCAATATCCCCAACATTGATATGCATTGAAACAAACACTTGTTGCAGATTGGTGCTCGA
Organism: Secale cereale; assembly: GCA_902687465.1. Classification (NCBI taxonomy): domain Eukaryota; kingdom Viridiplantae; phylum Streptophyta; class Magnoliopsida; order Poales; family Poaceae; genus Secale; species Secale cereale. The sequence goes on along the minus strand of LR738713.1, from coordinate 445,229,031 downwards.
TGATGTGAGGCATATTCCTGACATAAGATTGGAGTTATTGTCAATGTGCAAGCTTGATGATATGAAACATCCTAGTTATTTTGGTGAAGAAAAATAGAATCTCACCAAAGGCTCTTTGATTGTTGCTCAAGGAAGTAGACAGAGTTCTCTCTATGTGACTTAAACCAAGTTGTGTAGTGAAGTGTTGAACATTGCTGAAAAAGACATTTGGTTGAATTGTGGCACAAGAGGCTTGGGAATATGAGTGAGAAGGGCATGCATGCCCTTTCTCGCATGGATTACCTCCATGACTTGAAAGGTATATCCTTGAAACTCTGTGCACATTGTTTTGCTAGAAAACAACATAGAGTTGCATTTCGTACAATCCATCCACACCATGCAGAAAATGTTCTTGACATTGTGCACATTGATGTTTGCTCCATGACTGAAAATCCTATGGGGAACAATATACTTTGTGACTTTTTTATGACCATTCCAGAAAGGTTTTTGTGTATGTGCTGAAATACAAATACCAAACGCTTGAAGCCTTCAAAAAGTTCCATGCCAAAGTTGAAAGAGGAACTGGTAGGAAACTGAAGTGCGTGAGATCAAACAATGGTGGTGACATTGTTTCCCTTCATGAGCTACCCCAGTGCCTGTGACACAAGCATGAGCTGCTCGTCTCTACCGCTCCCGAAGTGATGACGCCTATGACATGTCTGATCAAACAACTTCTGCCATCGTCATGGTGGTCAAGCCCCCCACTGCCTGATCATGTTGATAATGTCACTGAATAAACTTGGACAACATTGAAGAGGATCCTGATGAAAGTCTCACCCGCCATCATCTCGCATATCAGTCGTATCTCGCCAACAAGCGTCGCGAGCTTTTGCGCAAAGACGTTGACCGACTCGCTATCCTCCATATCCATGTGATCAAGATGGAGCTTGAGCAGCTTCACTTGTATCTTCTGGACGTGATCCTCGCCGACGTGCATGCATCGGATGGCCTCCTAGGCCTAGTTTGCAATCTTGTAGTTTCCATCACCATCATCACCACAGCTGGGACAGACTGAGGGAGTGCGGCAAATGCCTCATCACTCTTGCCTTGGTCAAACTCCACAATCCCATCCAACACCGGCCACACACCGAACAGACACAACAACAATTTCATCTTCACAACCCGGAGGCCGCAGTTGGAGTCCTTAAGCAACACATATTGGATAGAGAATCCGTCAGTACTCATCGGCGTGCGCGACACGAACATCATGCCCTCATCTCCAGTCCTCTTTTGCAGCTGCGTGTACTTTCCACCACTACCTCCGTCATCGGTCTGGTCCTTCTTTAGCGACGTGTCCTCTTGTTGCTGAGCACCGGATCGCCACTGACACCAAGGCTCTAATGCCAAATGTTAGCGAGGTAGTGCTCCCATTGCCACTGAGGGAAACCAATCATCATTGGTGTCCCAGTAGACTGTGGACGACAGCAACAATGGAGTGCGGATGGTGGTGGGTCAAACCGTAGAGGCGGCACGTGGAAACAAGGGTTATAGGTCAAAGAATGCCATAGATCGGACAATCGGACAGTCAACAAAGACGCGGGAGAGTGCCAGAGGATCCTACATGGCAGATGCGTCCGGTTAACCCCAAATCTACTCCATATATGAGCTAGGTATGTGGGTTTCCAGATAGCTCGGACGCTTGGGCTAGGTATGGGGGCTCTGGTGGGGGTGGCGTTTTTCTGTGTACACCGTGTTGTGTGTCCCGACGTATAGAGAGGGGAGTGGGGGTACCTTCCACCAGTAGTGCTCGAGGACCACAAGGGATATGGTCAGGAGGAAGGTTGATGCACGGTGGAACCTGATAACCCACAAGTGTAGGGGATCGCAACAGTTTTCGAGGGTAAAGTATTCAACCCAAATTTATTGATTCGACACAAGGGGAGCCAAAGAATATTCTTAAGTATTAGCAGCTGAGTTGTCAATTAAACCACACCTGGAAACTTAGTATCTGCAGCAAGGTAGTTTAGTAGCAAAGTAATATGGAGATAGCGGTAACAGCAATAAAAGTAATAGTAGTGTTTTTGTAGTTTTTGTAACAGTAGCAGCGGGAAAGTAAATAAGCAACAAGCAATATGTGAAAAGCTCATAGGCATTGGATCGGTGCTGGGGAATTATGTCAGATGCAATTCATCATGTAAAAGTTATAACCTAGGGTGACATAGAACTATCTAGTTCATCAATGTAATGTAGGCATGTATTCCGAATATAGTCATACGTGCTTATGGAAAAGAACTTGCGTGACATCTTTTGTCCTACCCTCCCGTGGCAGCGGGGTCCTATTGGAAACTAAGGTATATTAAGGCCTCCTTTTAATAGAGTACCGGACCAAAGCATTAACACATAGTGAATACATGAACTCCTCAAACTACGGTCATCACCGGGAGTGGTCATGATTATTGTCACTTCGGGGTTGCCGGATCATAACACATAGTAGGTGACTATAGACTTGCAAGATAGGATCAAGAACACACATATATTCATGAAAACATAATAGGTTCAGATCTGAAATCATGGCACTCGGGCCCTAGTGACAAGCATTAAGCATAGCAAAGTCATAGCAACATCAATCTCAGAACATAGTGGATACTAGGGATCAAACCCTAACAAAACTAACTCAATTACATGGTAAATCTCATCCAACCCATCACCGTCCAGCGAGCCTACGATGGAATTACTCACGCACGGCGGTGAGCATCATGAAATTGGTGATGGAGGAAGGTTGATGATGACGATGGCGACGATCTCCACTCTCCGGAGCCCCGAACGGACTCCAGATCAGCCCTCCCGAGAGAGATTAGGGCTTGGCGGCGGCTCCGTATTGTAAAACACGATAATTCTTTTTCTCTGATTTTTTTCTCCCCGAAAGTGAATATATGGAGTCCGGGGGTACGTCGGTGGAGCATCAGGGGGCCCACGAGGCAGGGGGCGCACCCAGGGGGAGGGGGCGCGCCCCCACCCTCGTGGACAGGGTGTGGGCCCCCTGATGTAGATCTTTCCATAGATATTTTTTATATTTTCCAAAACAATTCTTCGTGGATTTTCAGGTCATTCCGAGAACTTTTTATTTCTGCACAAAAACAACACCATGGCAATTCTGCTGAAAACATCGTCAGTCCGGGTTAGTTCCATTCAAATCATGCAAGTTAGAGTCCAAAACAAGGGCAAAAGTGTTTGGAAAAGTAGATATGTTGGAGACGTATTAGAACCTTATGGGACCGATCTTTCATGATTTGGAGGGGAATCGGGGAAGAACAACACAAGAAAGAAATCACTCAAATATACAAGACACAATCACACATGTACTAAATCCACATACACACGAAGAGATACACGATCCAAACTCAACACGAGAGGATACAAATGGTAGCTGCTAGTTCATCCAAATCCGTAAGGAGAGAGGTCCTGAATCCTGAGGGGATCTTCTGTTGAAGGGGTCTTGAATCCAGTTGGGGGTTCTTCTCACATGGAGGCCTTGATCTCCATGGGAGTAGGTATGTGAATGAGAAATGTTCTATCTCCAATGATCTAATCCTTTCCTAACCCTAATTTGGAGCTAGGAGATGACTTCTTATAGGTAAGTTAGGGTTACATAGGTCGTTGCCCCTTTTACTGTGCACAGGCAGGCCGGTTGTACCGGTCACCCGATAGGTTGTACTGCTGGGAGATCAGGTTCTAGTTCCTAGAGGTGTTCCCGAAAGTAGGGACCGGTTGTACTGGTTGGAGGACCGATTGTACCGCTCAGGCAGTAGCTGTGGGAACAACCGGGGTGGTATCGGTCTTGTGCCGCTGTCGCTGTATTGGGAACGACACCTATGGGATCACAAGAATCCCTACTGCGGTTGCGGGGCGCGGGGTTGAGAGAAGAGCAGATCAAACAGATAGCACACGGTTCGTTTATCCTGGTTCGGGCCGCGAGGATGCGTAAAACCCTACTCCTGCTTTGGTGGACTGTATATCTGTGTTCTTCAGCTAGCTATGGGGCGTGAGGAGCTCCAAAAAGCCGTATATTTCTCCTGGTCACCTCGGGCCTCCTTTTATAGAAAAAGGGGTTGCCATAGTGGCACACATGAGGTGGAAAGGGTACAGTGATGTGAGGTTATCCCTCGCATTACATGACAAGGCGCATTCAGTGCGTCTTGCTTAGGTGTCCTTGCTTTATCGGGGACGGGGGAGAGATCTGTCTTGTCCGTCGCCGCTCCTTCTTGTGTCGACACGCGCCCTGGCCAGCGATGCCTGAGATGCCATGTAGGTAGGCAGCCAGCTGAGGTGGCGCAATGGTGGGTCTTCACGAAGATCTGCATGTCGCCACGCAGGTGCCTGCCCAGCTGGTTGGGTCGGTAGCTGCATGAGGCGGTGGAAGTTTTAGTTGGCGTGGGCCTGATGGTGGCCCTGCGGATGTCCTCGGCAAGGGCCTTGCCGAGGCCCCGGCAAGGGTCTTGCCGCGGCGCCTGCTGCCATCCCCGGCAAGGTGCTTGCCGGAGGTCTTGTGGTCCTCCTTGGCTGGGATCCCGCCAAGGGTTGTCGTCTTCTTAGTGCGTATCTGATCTTGAATGTCTTCACAAAGATCTGCATGCCACCACCGGGATATCTCCCGAATCCCTGCCCCATGGGGGCAGTGGACTCAAGGGTGATTTGCTCCGTAGGCGTGGGGCGAGTTGCCGCGGCAAGGGTCTTGCCGGGGCTGCTAAAGCCGGCCCCGGCTAGGATCTTGCCGGGGCTGCTAAAACTGGCTCCCGGCAAGGATCTTGCCGGGGGAACCCGCTTCGTCCCTTTGCTCTTTGAGGTCTTGGCTTTGGTGTTGCTCTAGTTCTCTTGAGCTTTGGTCTTACCCTGGCTTACCTCCCTTGCCTTGCTTGGTGTGGCGGTGCCCGTGGCTCAGACTGCCTGTGCACAGTCATAGGGGTACAAAAAGTGTACCCCCCTTTTTGTACACCGATAGGAGCCCCCGGGTCTGGGCCACACATAAGCGCGACGCGTTGTTGGGCTAGGCCCAGAACGATGCGCGGGCAGGCGGGACGGCTTTTACCGTGGTAAGACTTTTCGCGCGCTGCGCCTCCCACGATCCGCACGCGTGGCGCGGTGTGGAGGGGTGTGCGTGACGTGGGCGGCATGCGTGGGGTCGGTTGCACGCATGCATCACGTCACAGTTAATGCGAAAGGAGGCGGCCTGCATTTTCCCCCATAAGAAGGAATAACCGCGGGCGCGCTGCTCACTTTCTCCTCTTTGCTCGCGCCTCTTCCAATCTCAGAGCCGCCGTTCCCTCTCTTCCTTCCTTCCTAAGCTTCCGCCGTCGCCTGCCGTCGTTGCTTCGCCATCCCCCTCCCTCAGTCCTCTAACTTTCTTAGCCACCATGGCGTCCAAATCCGTCAAGGGCAAGGGGGTGGCCAAGGGCGCTGGGACTGTGGAGCCGCCGGAGAATGCACTATTGGGGGATCGGACGAAATCCGCCTTCTTCTTCCCCTAGACGGTTGATGTCCACGAGCTCCGGGCCTCCTTCAAGCCTCTATGGGGAGTAAAGACGGGGGGAGAGAATTCGGGACATCCGGCGACGCGCGTCATTCCTACCGCTTGCGCCGGTCCTGGCCCAAATCGGTATCCCTTTTTCGTCGACTATCTTTCTTGCGCGTTGTGTCCCCCTTTTTCCGATTTTTTCTGCGATATCATGCACACCTTCGGCTTTCGCCTCTTGGATTTTACTCCGAATGCGGTGGCGTGCATGGCTTTCTTTGCGCACCTTTGCAAAGGCTTCGTCGGGGTGCAGCCCAACACGGCGCTTTTCCGCCATTATTTCTCCCCTCGGATCCAGCCAGGAGGTGCCGTCTCTGGATGCATCACCTGGATCCCAAGATCCAAGGGGGCGTACCAGGACGGTGTCGTGAAGGAGAGGTGGGATGAATGGCGTGGCCGGTGGTGCTGGATTGAAGACGAAGACCCGCCAAGATTCTGCAAGGTCCGCCGAGTGCCGCCGGTTCGTGGCAGTGATTGGAGCGATGTCGACGTCGCCGATGGGAGGCTCACTGTCGCCACTACCAGGATCCTCCGGCTCACCCAGGCTGGACTCACCCTTGAGATGATCGGGGCGTACTTTATTCGCCGTCGGATCGCCCCGTTGCACAACAAGGGGAACCCAGCCTGGCTCTTTACGAATCCGGCTGACGTTATGCGACTCCGTCCTGGCCTCGACCACAATTTCATAGTGATGGCACATGCCCATTTCTGCCAGTGGCTTTTCCAGCTTGATGTGGGTCGCGATGGCGAGGTCAAACAGACCGGCAAGGCTGCGAGGGCTGCCGCAAGGGCCGGCAAGGCTATCAAGGGGCCGTTTTTCAAGCTGCTAGCGGGGGTGGTCCCGTTGTGCAATAATTCACGCCGGTCCGAGATCATCGCTATGATGCCGGACTGTAACGCGCACGGCCCTGTCCCAAGCTGGAAGGAGCCGACGGACGCGGATGTGCAGCAATTCTTCGACACCCTGACTGAGGTGCATGTCAATGCTGATGCCGAGCGGTGGCTTGTCATGGACACCACCCAGGCAGAGCTGGACTAAATCGCCACTAGGGCGAGGGAGGCGCAGCTCGCCATGGAGGCTGGCAGTGTAGGGGGTGTGGAGGACAAGGCCACAACGGCTGTGGAGGAGGAGGAGCTCACCCGGTGGGCGGCGGCCACCGGGGAGGCTAGCAACGCCAGTACTGGAGATCCGCTTGTCGAAGATGCAGCCGACGAGTCATCGTCGGAGGAGGACGTGGCGGCGGGCTCGACACCAGCCAGGGGAAGAGGGCGAGTCCTGCGGCGGGCTAGTTTCGGTGAGCCGGTCCGGCCCGGCAGGGCTACGCAACCTCAATTGACCTTGGAGGGGTCCGGGCATCACACGAGGGCCACGGCAGCGAAGAGGCCGACGAAGGCCGCTGAGAAGAAGAAGGCAACAGCCCCTTCTCCATGTGGGCGCGCACAAACCCCGCCTTCTTCGCCTCCTCCGGCAGATGTCGACTCGGATGTTGACGCGGAGCTCACTTTTGATCTTGGGCCTCTCAGCCCGAAGAGAAAAAGGAAAGTGGTGGAAGAGGAGGAGATGGATGACGAGTAAGTACTCCGTTCCTTACTGCCATTTCCACTCCCCTGAATTAAGCCACTCATCTTGATCTGTTTTTGCTTTTGCAGGGATGCAGAGACGTTGGCCCAAAAGGGTGAAGAGGGCGAAGGCCTCGGCGAGCAGTCAGCCCTCGGCTGGGGCTTCAGAGACGCCACTGGTGGTGTTGAGCAGCCCGGACAGCAGCCCCTGGCACAGCCCCCAGCGTAAGTTTGTCACCCTCCTCTTACTCGACATGTGGTAGGTGTTCGATGCTATGGTGCTAATCTTGTCGGGTTTGTAGGAGGGGAGCGGCAGCAGGAGGAGTCGCAGAGGGCTACCCCCAACACACCACCCCCATCGACTACGCCACCGCGAGCGGCGTCCCCGGCAAGGGCATCAAGCACGGAGCCCACACCAATGGAGGAAGAGGGGAACTTGGGCGCTGGTGACTCTGCCATGGCGCCAAATACTGGCGGGGAGGGGACTTCTGCTTCACATCCTGGCACTGGTGAGTCGCCCGTCCTCTGTCTCTGTTTTTCCCTTATTCTTTTTCTTGGCTTCATTGCTCCCATTACTGCCCAGGCCCTCCTTCAACAGATATGGAGGACGTGGATACCGTTGTTGGGAATATTGCTGAGGAGGCCGCGGCGGAGGCCGACAGGATTGCCGCCGAGGAGGCCGCCAGGCATGCTGCCGAGGACACCATTGCGGGGGCCGCCAAAGCAATCGGCGAGGCTTCTGCCGAGGGCGCCAGCGGTGGGCCTGCCGGGGAGGCCGGCAAGGCCACAGCCGAGGAAGAGGTGGTTGATGATCAGCCTCCTTCCTCCACAACCTCGGGCCCCGGCAGATATCTGAAGGTGGGCGACGATCTTTCCGTCCATCTTCCAGGGGCGTCAAGTTCCCGAGCGCCCGCCGGGGAGGAAGTCTTCGACGGCGAGGTGCTCGCCGCCACCGGGCTCGAGGTGGTCGATGAACCGGGCATTGGCGGCGAAGGTTCTCCAAAAGAGCAGCTTTTTCGTGCTATGGGGGCCAATTTCCAAAAGCTCCAAGTGCTCTACCGTGCCCGCCTGGACAAGGTTAAGTCCAGGATGGCAACGGTGGACAAGGCGGAGGTGGACTTCAAGGTGCACGTTGCTGAGGCGCAGACCTGGTTTCACCAGACTTGCGAGGAGCAGAGGGCCTTTCAGGAGGAATTGGCCAAGCGCGATGTAGAGCTCACCATGAAGATGTCTGACATCGAGAAGGCCCAGGAAGAGGCAGCGAATTTGGCTGCCGCGGCCGAGGCCGCCCGGAACCAGCATCAAGCCGCATTGGACTCCCAGGAAGAAGACCTCTCCGCGCGTGAGGCGAAGCTTGCCGCAACGCTCCGCGACAAGGATGAGGAGCTCGAGGCCCTTGTCGCGCGGCGGACTCGCGAGCTGGAGCAGAGGCACAAAGAGGCACTTGATGCTCAGGCTCTGGCCCATGCCGGCAAGGTGAAGGAGCTGGAGGTAGAGCGGGACGAGCTGAAGGAACAGGCCCTCAAGCTGTCCAACGAGAAGAGCACGCTCAACTGTGCCTTGGTAGAGGCACAAGGAGCGGTCATCAGCAGGGCTGGGGAGCTCTCCGAAGCGCAAAACTCCATCAGAGATCTCAAGATGAAGCTGGAGAATCTCGAGTAGATGTTGTCGGAGAGCACGGCTCGAGAGGAGACCTTGACCAGGAGCCTGGAGGAGGAGAAGCAGCTGCGGGCGAACGAGGCCGCCTCCCACCAGAAATATGTGGCGGGCGAGAACAGATGGATCAGCCGCCTGGAGGACGTTGCCGGCAGGGTCACCTCGCAGTTGGCCATCATGGGGATGCCAAACGTGAGGTATGCCCCTGAGCGCAGCGGGACCGTCAACGCCAAGCTGAACCAGTTCTTCGAGGGCGTCCTTGGAGCCTTGGCTGATCTTCACTCCAACAGAGCGGCCACGTTGGCCGGGGAGGCCCGGCGACTTTGCCGGGGGGTCGTGACCAAGGTCCTCACCAAGATGGTGCATTGGAATCCCGACCTTGACTTCGAAGCCGCGATGGATAGCTTGCCGGAGGGTACTGACCTCACGGTGCTCAAGGAGCGCATCAAGCCCTTCATCAGCTACATCGACAAAATCAAGAGGGTGGAAGGCCAGCACCGGGATTAGGCATCCCGTTCTTCTTCGCCGCTGCGGGTTCACGACCAAGACAAGTTTTATCTTTAGTTAGAACCACAGCAATGATATGGTGTAACATAACTTTGAAGTACTTTTGGGATCATGCATGCTATTTCCCTGTTTGTTGCCTCTTTGTACGTCCACCCTACGCTAGCTGGGTAGGCTTGCCGGCGCGAAAACCCAGGGCGGCGTCTTGGGGACGGGTCCCCATTGGCCTGCCGGGTGAGCGTGCTGCCGGGTGAGCTACCTTACCACCCTTAATGCAGCCGCTCGAACTGTCAAGTTTGACTAGAGTCGGAGTCGAGAGCCTTGCCAATTGCGGAAGGCTACCCTACCATTTCCAACGCAGCCATTTGAACCGTTGAGCGGACTCGAAATAGAACAAAGGCATTGCCGATCGGAAAGGGCCCCATTTGCGTACAGGTTTCTTTTCGTACAAAGAACGACAGCTCTGAGGATAATAACTTTATATAATAGAATGGAAATATCCGGGGTTCAATGTAACTTAGCTTCTATTTGCAGCCGCTCGAGTGCTGATCTTCCGGTCTCCTTCCTTCTCAAAGAGCCACGAAGACGAAGGAGCACTTGGCTAACTGCTAGAGCCGATTCTCACAACTACGCCCCCTACCTGGCGCGCCAAAGATGTCAGTGTATTGGGAACGACACCTATGGGATCACAAGAATCCCTACTACGGTTGCGGGGCGCGGGGTTGAGAGAAGAGCGGATCAAACAGATAGCACACGGTTTGTTTATCTAGGTTCGGGCCGCGAGGATGCGTAAAACCCTACTCCTGCTTTGGTGGACTGTATATCTGTGTTCTTCAGCTAGCTATGGGGCGTGAGGAGCTCCAAAAAGCCGAATCTTTCTCCTGGTCGCCTTGGGCCTCCTTTTATAGAAAAAGGGGTTGCCACAGTGGCACACAGGCTGTGGAAAGGGTACAGTGATGCGAGGTTATCCCTTGCATTACATGATAAGGCGCATTCAATGTGTCTTGCTTAGGTGTCCTTGCTTTATCGGGGACGAGGGAGAGATCTGTCTTGTCCGTCGCCGCTCCTTCTTGTGTCGACACACGCCCTGGCCAGCGATGCCTGAGATGCCATGTAGGTAGGCAGGCAGCTGAGGTGGCGCAATGGTGGGTCTTCACGAAGATCTGCATGTCGCCACGCAGGTGCCTGCCCAGCTGGTTGGGTCGGCAGCTGCATAAGGCGGTGTAAGTTTTAGTTGGCGTGGGCCTGATGGTGGCCCTGCGGATGTCCTCGGCAAGGGCCTTGCCGGGACCCCGGCAAGGGTCTTGCCGCGGCGCCTGCTGCCATCCCCGGCAAGGTGCTTGCCGGAGGTCTTGTGGTCCTCCTTGGCTGGGATCCCGCCAAGGGTCGTCGTCTTCTTAGTGCGTATCTGATCTTGAATGTCTTCACAAAGATCTACATGCCACCACGGGGGTGTGTCCCGAATCCTTGCCCCATGGGGGCAGTGGACTCAAGGGTGATTTGCTCCGTAGGCGTGGGGCGAGTTGCCGCGGCATGGGTCTTGCCGGGGCTGCTAAAGCCGGCCCCGACAACGATCTTGCCGGGGCTACTAAAACTGGCTCCCGGCAAGGATCTTGCCGGGGGAACCCGCTTCGTCCCTTTGCTCTTTGTGGTCTTGGCTTTGGTGTTGCTCTAGTTCTCTTGAGCTTCGGTCTTACCCTGGCTTACCTCCCTTGCCTTGCTTGGTGTGGTGGTGCCCGTGGCTCAGACTGCCCGTGCACAGTCATAGGGGTACAAAAAGTGTACCCCCCCTTTTTGTACACCGACAACCGCTCGATTACAGAACATGGAGTAGTAATTGAGCAGTAGTGGAGCGGTTGTACTGGTGGACCGGTAGTTCACCGATTGTACCGGTATTTCTAGACTAGGCACAATCGTCTCCATGTCCTTGGGGTCCGTCTTGCTCCATTCCTTCTCCTTGGCTAATTCCTTGGTACCTAAGCACTCAATGTGTCTCTGTTTGAGGTAGTAGCCATGTCTTAAGTTGGTCAAAGGGAAGTTCAACAAGGAGAGAGTGAACCTCAATCTCGATAGCCCTTGCACGAGCTCTAGTCATTGGTCCACGTGATGTCTTGAGAGACAAAGGCAGGTCCATGGGGATGACCATGGGATGCTGCGCATCATCCCCCTCCCTTGGGAAAGATCCGACCTCGGATGGAAAACCTCATCAGCATGGATGGGAAATAGATACTTGACGTTGAAGACGTTACTCACGTTGTACTTGTCCCGTGTGTTGGAAATATGCCCTAGAGGCAATAATATTTGTATTATTATATTTATGTATTCATAATTAAGAGTTTATATTTCATGCTATAACTGCTATGATCCTGGAATATGCGATTGAGTGAAAAACTCATATGCACGTGCGAAATGATAAACAATAAACAATAGGTTCCTAGTCTAGCCTCTAAGACTAACTCAAGTGTTGTTGGTGATCATGTTTTTCGGATCTTAGGATGTCATTGAGTGTAACGATAGTCCTAAAACAACATTAAGGGTATGCCGTTAGAAGAATGATCATATTGAATCGACCCAAACTTGTTTGTTATACTTTGTGATTATATCATCTAAAATCATTTGTTATAACACGGAGTGTTAGCATGTGTTTTAGTTCCACATACCATAAAAGTGTCCCGATCACTTCCTACTATATGGTGGACTTTGGGGTTGCACAAACATCATGTGTAAAAAGGTGATCATAACAACAACTTTCATGCTCACCGGAAAGTTTGACAAGGGACCGGATAGCTCGAGAGTGAGATTTTCTCCTCCGATGATGGAGAGATATTCTTAGGGCCCTCTCGGTGTAACGCATCAATCATCACCTGGCCAGACACACGTGACTTCGTCGGAGGGATTCTAGAACAGAATAACGAGAAAGAAGAAAAAAACGGGTAAAGAGGATTTTGGTATAATGAGCATAGTGATGACTTGGGAGGATACCGATGCATCATAGGTTTTGTGAAGTACCACGAAGAAAAGGTAACATCACATGATAACCCAAGGTTCACTCGAGTATCATTCATGTAATCTGATGTCTACTATGCAACCTTCTTCTTGTAGACGTTGTTGGGCCTCCAAGTGCAGAGGTCCGTAGGACAGTAGCAAATTTCCCTCAAGTGGATGACCTAAGCTTTATCAATCCGTGGGAGGCATAGGATGAAGATGGTCTCTCTCAAACAACCCTGCAACAAAACAACAAAGAGTCTCTTGTGTCCCCAACACACCCAATACAATGGTAAATTGTATAGGTGCACTAGTTCGGCGAAGAGATGGTGATACAAGTGCAATATGGATGATAGATATAGGTTTTTGTAATATGAAAATATAAAAACAGCAAGGTAACTAATGATAAAAGTGAGCACAAATGGTAATGCAATGCGTTGAAACAAGGCCTAGGGTTCATACTTTCACCAATGCAAGTTCTTTCAACAACAATAACATAACTGGATCATATAACTATCCCTCAACATGCAACCAAGTGTCACAGCCCTAGGATACCTGGGTAAAATAGTTGCAACTGCACTCATGCATCATGTCTAAAATTTCTGAAAGATGAATTGAGGTTTGTTGAAACCCTCAGAAAGCAATTAAAAAAATATAGTCAACATTAAAATCTTCTCAAAGAAGCCCAAGAAAATGTTCCTGTTAAACCTTGGAAAATATTGGCAAGAATAAAATTCAAACCAATATTTTTGGAGGCTTTAAAATATTTATTTTGGGCCTTTGTATTAAATCAATAACATATTTGAGTTGAATTTATTTCTGTTATATAAGAAATAAAGTTCAAGTATTTTTGTAAGTTTGCATGTGACCTTGGACTAGCTCCCTGAGCTCACATAAAAATTTACAGAAAGTTTTAAAATGGTTTGGTTTGTAAATCAAATCAAAACAAAGAAAGAAAAATAGAAAATAGAAACAAATAAAAAAAAGAGGAAGCAGAGACTCACCTGGCCCAGCTCCTGTGCAGCCCAGCTAGGCAAAGCAGGCCCAGCCCGCCACCGCCTCCTCCCTGTCGTCTTCCTCCTTGCCAGGAGGATGAGCGCGCGTGCCCGACGCGTGGTCGCCGCACGCCGGCCACCTCCACCCTGCCTGGCTGCCTCCCCTTCGCCCTGGACCCCCTGGAGACGCCACGCACGCCCCCAGGCCCCTCTCACTTTCCCTCGATCTCTCTCCCCTCTCCTGGCTCTCTCCCCCGCACCACCGAACACGCCGTCGCCGCCGTTCGCCGTTGCCGCGGCCACAGCCTCCCCCTCGCCTCTCCGACGAGCCCCCGAGCTCCGCCGTGCTTTCCTCTTCCTCTCTACCAAGTCACGCGGCGCCAGGAGCTCATCCTCATCCGCAACGCCGTCGTCTTCCTCGTCGGTCGTCCGAGATCACCACCGTCGATTCGCCGTTGTCAGCGCCTCCCCGAGCCCGCTTGTCTGCTTTGCGTGTCCACCGCGAGCCCCTGCGTCGAACCCCTCTCTCCCCTGGCTCGCTTGCTTCCTCTAACGCCGATGCCCACCGGAGCCGATAGCTCCTTCCCGCCGGCCATGTCGCCGCCGTGGCCACCGTCACCTAGAGCGGCAACCGAGCACACAACCGTGCTCCACACAACGCCAGAAGCCCAAAACCCACTTATGTTGCTCCTGTTGTGCACCGTAGCACCTAACCCGTCGGTGCCCGAACTCCGGCGCCGCCGCGAGCTCCGTTCCGACGAGCCCCGGCCACCCCAGCTCCTCCCGCTTGCCCTATCGGATGCGCGCGAGCCCCAGCTACGCGTAGGACCAAACGGCGGTCGATTTGGTCGACCATAGGCAAATCCTGAGCCCCTTCGCCATGCTCGCTGTCGCCGGCGGCGAGCCGCCGGCCAGTTTGACCCGGCTGACCAGGGGTTTGACTCCCCCTGAGTCACTGACTCGTGGGGCCGGCTTCTGTTTAATTAGTTTAGGTTTTTAGGTTAAGTGCTAATCACCTAATTAGTTAACCCCTAGTGACACTGCCATGCGGGCCCCATGCCCGTTTAGTTTAATTTAATTTTCGTTTAGTTTAGTTCTTAACCCAGTGGGACCCACACGTCAGCATTGACTTTGCTGACGTGGCTGTTGACTGGGCCCACCTGTCTGTGACTCAGGCAACACTGTCACACTGACCTGTGGGACCCACAGGTCAGGTTTGACTGGACCAGCCCCTGTTAACTTGCTGATGTCAGCATGACCTAGTGCTGACGTAGTAACTATTTTCTGTGATTTAAAATAAATCAGAAATGATTTATTTATTTCAGAAAATAGCTAAAACTTCTAAAAATCACAGAAAATAATCTATAACTCCAATGAAAATAATTTATATATGAAAAATGATCAGAAAATTTCAAGGAATCTATTTACAGCATTTTCATGCATGTTTGAATAACTTACAGCCACTGGTTAGGGCAATTTGAATAAATAACATTTGAATAATCACATGTGGAGTTTGAATTTGAACCTTTGGTTCAAACCAACTTCATCTAACCTGTTGCTAGTTGCATTATCTCAAATCACAGCATAATGCCATGTCATGATCATGCATCATATTGTGCATTGCATTGATTGTGTTTCTTTCTCTGTTGCCGGTATTTGTCCCCTCTCAGTAGACGTTGTTCCGACGATGTGATCAATGACACTAATGAAGACACAGTACTATCTTCAGAAGTGCCAGGCAAGAAAAACCCCATTGAGCATTCCGATACAATCCCACTCTCTCGCTCTTGCTCTCTTTTACTGCATTTGGACAACAACGCTTCAACTATTACCTGCTGCGGTAGTTGAACCCCTTTCCACTGCATGACCTGTCATTGCCACAGTAAATAGTTGAAACCCACTAGCACGAGTAGGAGTTGTTTGAGCCATGTTGTGCCTACTCATTCATGCTTTCTGGTTATGCCTGCTATTGCTTAGAGTTGTGTCAGGTCTGATTCATCGGGGATGAATTGGAATGTGGTTAACATGTCCTGCTGTTGAGAGCTAAGTGTGTGAACACGATTTGGTAAAGGTAGCGATGAGAGGCCATGTAGGAGTACATGGTGGGTTGTCTCATTGAAACCGTCCTCAGGAACTGAGTTCTGTGTTGGTTATTCCATGAACAACTACTACCACACGTTGGGCCCTGAAATATGACCTCGCTCGACTTATTAACTGCCCTTGTCCTCTGTCCAGGAATTGCAACTAGTTTCTGGTGTTTGTAGTTTACTGGAGGTCGTGCGCAGCGCTGACCCTCGGGGTGGGCTGTGACGCGGTAGGTACGTGGCACGGTGTACCGGTCACCCGTTTGGTGGCTCGGGAACCCTGTACACATCTTTTGGGGCCGTGAGCGACACCCCGGCCGGATCTCCCCACGGATGGAACCCAAATAGGTGATAAACCTGGACTAGAGACTTGAGTGGTTGGTTAGGTCGTGGTCTACACCCACGTTGGCTTTCGCTTGAAGTCCGCCGAGCACATGTCGTGTGCAGACGCTAAGTGGTGGAAACATGTGTGAAGAAGTACACCTCTACAGGGTTATATATGATCTATTCGAATAGCCATGTCCGCGGAAATGGACTTCTGGGTTACCTGTACAGTTCATAGACAAGTGAAAGTGGATACTCTAAAACACGCAAGATAAGTGTGAGTGCTATGGATGGCCTTCTCGTAGGGAGACGAGAGCGGATCCATAGTGGTGTATTGATTGGTGAATATGTGGACTCGTGTGCGCCACCTCAAAAGAGTTACTTGCAGTCATAGTTCAGGATAGCCACCGAGTCAAAGCTGGCTTGCTGCAGTCAAACTCCACCACCCCTTTGTTGATACTGATGCATATGTAGCTAGTTCTGATGTAAGTCTTGCTGAGTACCTTTGTACTCACGTTTGCTTAATTTATGTTTTTGCAGAGAGACTTCAGTCTCACTAGTGGTTCCGCGTGGACTTCGACGTTTAGCTTGTTACCTCAGCTACGATATTGTACTCTTGGGAGGGTCTTGTAGATAGTCAGGCTCCTCAGCCTTTTTCATTTGTAGTTGTCTGTACTCAGACATGTTATGCTTCCGTTGCCTGTATGCTCTGTATGTTGGGTCATGTGACCTCTGCTTGTAATAAATGCTATGATGGCTCTTCTGGGCCTTTATCTATATGAGTTGTTGAGTTATGTTGTGATGCCATGTTGTATAGCACATACTTGCATGTTATGCGTACATGTAATGTGTATTGCTATGTGTGGGATCCGACACCTAGTTGTTTACCCTTGGTAGCCTATCTTACAGGGAAATGTCTCCTAGTGCTTCCACTGAGCCTTGGTAGCTTGCTACTGCTCCGGAACACTTAGGCTGGCCGACATGTGTCCTTCTTCGTTCCTGTGTCTGTCCCTTAGGGGAAATGTCACGCGTTGTTCCTTTAAGTCCTTGTAGCTTGCTACGACTTGAGTTCATACGTTGATGACCGACACGTTCGTTGCTGGGTCATGTATGCCTGTATATATAATTTAGTGCCACTTTTGGTTTATAACTGGTCATGTTGGCCCGGGTTCTCTGTCATATGGATGCTAGTGACACTATCATATACGTGTGCCAAAATGCGCAAACGGTCCCGGGCCAGGTAAGGTGGCACCCGTGGGGATACCGTGCATGAGGCCGCAAAGTAATATGATATGTTACAGGCTAGACCTGTGTGACTTAGGATCGGGGTCCTGACACAAAGAGTCACTCCAAAGTCACTAATAGTGGATAACACACAAAGAGATTATTGTAGGGTACGAAACCACATCAAAGTTATTCTTTCTAATCGATCTATTCAAGAGTCCGTAGTAAAATAACACGAAGGTATTCTTTCCGTTCGATCTATCCTAGAGTTCGTACTAGAATAACACCTTAAGACACAAATCATCCAAAAACCTAATGTCACCTAGATACTCCATTGTCACCTCAAGTATCCGTGGGCATGATTATACGATATGCATCACACAATCTCAGATTCATCTATTCAACCAACACAAAGAACTTCAAAGAGTGCCCCAAAGTTTCTATCGGAGAGTCAAGATGAAAACCTGTGACAACCCCTATGCATAGATTCCCAAGGTTACGGAACCCGCAAGTTGATCACCAAAACATACATCAATTGAATCAATAGAATACCCCATTGTCACCATGGGTATCCCATGCAAGACATACATCAAGTGTTCTCATATCCTTAAAGACTCAATCCGATAAGATAACTTTAAAGGGAAAACTCAATCCATTACAAGAAAGTAGAGGGGGAGAAACATCATAAGATCCAACTATAATAGCAAAGCTCGCGATACATCAAGATCGTGCCATCTCAAGAGCACGAGAGAGAGAGAGAGAGAGAGAGAGAGAGAGAGAGAGAGAGAGAGAGAGAGAGAGAGATCAAACACATAGCTACTGGTACATACCCTCAGCCCTGAGGGTGAACTACTCTCTCCTCGTCATGGAGAGCGCCGGGATGATGAAGATGGCCACCGGAGAGGGATTCCTCCCTCCGGGACGGTGCCGAAAGGGGTCTAGATTGGTTTTTGGTGGCTACAGAGGCTTGCGGCGGCGGAACTCACGATCTAGGTTTCTTTTCGGGGGTTTATGTATTTATAGGAATTTTTGGCGTAGGGCACATGTCAGGGGGGTCTCCGGGCTGTCCACGAGATAGGGGGGCGCGCCCCCCACCCTCGTGGGCAGCCCGGGAATCTTCTGGCCCAACTGTCTTACTCCGGGGGCTTCTTTTGGTCCATAAAAATTCATGAAAAATTGGCACGTCAATTGGACTCCGTTTGGTATTCCTTTTATGTAGAACTCAAAAACAAGGAAAAAACAGAAACTGACACTGGGCTCTAGGTTAATAGGCTAGTCCCCAAAAATCATATAAAATAGCAAATAAATGCATATAAAACATTCAAGAAGGACAATGTAATAGCATGGAACAATAAAAAATCATAGATACGTTGGAGACGTATCAAGCATCCCCAAGCTTAATTCCTGCTCATCCTCGAGTAGGTAAATGATAAAAACAGAATTTTTGATGTGGAATTCTACCTAACATAATTATCAATGTAATTTTCTTTATTGTGGCATGAATGTTCAAATCCGAAAGATTCAAGACAAAATTCTGTATTGACATAAGAATAATAATACTTCAAGCATACTAACAAAGCAACCATGTCTTCTCAAAATAACATGGCCAAAGAAAGTTCATCCCTACAAAATCATATAGTTTGGCTATGTTCCATCTTCGTCACAAAAAAATACTCAAATCATGCACAACCCCGGTTTCAGCCAAGCAATTGTTTCATACTTACATTTTTTCAAACTTTTTCAACTTTCACGCAGTACATGAGCGTGAGCCATGGATATAGCACTATTGGTGGAATAGAGTGGTCGTTGTGGAGAAGACAAAAGAGGAAGATGGTCTCACATCAACTAGGCGTATCAATGGTCTATGGAGATGCCCATCAATAGATATCAATGTGAGTGAGTAGGGATTGCCATGCAACGGATGCACTAGAGCTATAAATGTATGAAAGCTCAACAAAAGAAACTAAGTGGGTGTGCATCCAACTTGCTTGCTCACGAAGACCTAGGGCATTTGAGGAAGCCCATCGTTGGAATATACAAGCCAAGTTCTATAATGAAAATTCCCACTAGTATATGAAAGTGACTAAACATGAGACTCTCTATCATGAAGATCATGGTGCTACTTTGAAGCACAAGTGTGGAAAAAGATAGTAGCATTGTCCCTTTTTTTCTTTTTTTCTTCTTTTCTTTTTTCTCTTTTTTGGGCCTTTCTTTTTCTTTGGCCTTTCTTTTCTTTCCTTTTTTTTTCTTTTCTTTGGGACAATGATCTAATAATGATGAACATCACACTTTTATTTACTTACAACTCGATATTACAACTCGATACTAGAACAAAGTATGACTCTATATGAATGCCTCCGGCGGTGTACCGGGATGTGCAATGAATCAAGAGTGACATGTATGAAAAATTATGCATGGTGGCCTTGCCACTAATACGATGTCAACTACATGATCATGCATGGCAATATGACAATGATGAAACGTGTCATATGAACGGAACGGTGGAAAGTTGCATGGCAATATATCTCGGAATGGCTATGGAAATGCCATGATAGGTAGGTATGGTGGCTGTTTTGAGGAAGGTATATGGTGGGTGTATGGTACCGGCGAAAGTTGCGCGGTACAAGAGAGGCTAGCAATGGTGGAAGGGTGAGAGTTCGCATATGGACTCAACATTAGTCATAAAGAACTCACATACTTATTGCAAAAAACTACAAGTCATCAAAACAAAGTACTACACACATGCTCCTAGGGTAAGTGTTGCTAGTAGTTAACCATCGCGCGATCCTGACCTCCACACAAAGGATGACAATCAAAGAAATACCTCATGCTTCAAATTTGTCACACATCGGTTACCATACGTGCATGATACGGGACTTGCAAACCTCAACACAAGTATTTCTCAAATTAAAAATTACTCTACTAGCATTACTCTAATATCACCATCCGCATATCTAATACGTCCAAAATGCATCACTATTTTGTATCATAATTTATCCTTATACAGTGATATATTCCACGTTACGGTGATGTTCTTATGTTGTTTTGGTCTATTTTACACAGTTTGCAAACTTTCCGATGCCGAAGCAGCAGACGCAGGATTCAGCAGTAAAAAGTGGACATTGAGTTGCTGAAGAAGAATACCTCCAAATTACCTGAAAATTGACAGGAGATATTTTTTAGACGGATCACGAAGGCACGTGAAAGGGCAACCAGAGGGGGGCCACAGGGTGCCCAGGCGCCCTGGGGGCGCGCCCCCCTGGCCGCGCCGGGGGGGCGCCTGGAGCCCCTGGCCCACCTCTGGCCGCCCCCTTTTGCATATATGCTCTCCGTTATCCAAAAACCCTAGGGACAAGAATTTTTACGGAGTTCCGCCGCCGCTCCGTGGCGGAAACCTACAGAGAAGAAAAAGCCATCTCCGGCGGGCAGATTCCGCCGGGGAGATCACCTCCCGGAAGGGGAGATCGTCGCCATCGTCATCACCATCGTCACGGGCATCATCGAGATCATCATCAACATTATCCCCAACACCAGCACCATCTCCATCTTCATCCAAATCTCATCTTACAATCGCAACTTCTGTTGTAACTCGTACTACCTATCATCTCTACTCCATCGGTGTTGATTACTTCTTTGTGGTGAATGCTATTGAGTTTTGTTGGAGAAATATTATTATGTCCAGATTGTTTATCACCTATTTATCCCCACTGATCATGATCTCCTTTATGTCTCGTGAGTAGTTACCTTAGTTCTTGAGGACATGGGGAAAGTCTTGTTGTTAGTAGTCATATGCTGTTGAAGTAATATGTGTTGTTTGATACTTAAGTTGCGTTGTCATTCTACTAGTGGTGTTGTGTGAGTCGAACACCCAACACTTCGCCTTATTAAGGACCTAGGAGAATACATTGTGTATAAAGAATGCTTATGGTGGGTTGCCGGAGTGACAGAAACCTGAACCCCAGTTCGCACGCTTTTGCATAAGGGAATAATGGATCCTCGATCATATTGCTATGGTTAGGCTTTTGCCTTAAATTCTATCTTGTATTTGCGGATGCTTGCAAGGTGTTTAATCATAAGAGCGCACTCATCTTAGTCTAGAGAGTGTACTAGCATAGATCCACCCACTCAACACTTATCAACACATAACATAGTATCGATACGGAATATGGTGAAAGCACATGACTACCTCTCCCGTGTGTCCTCAGGAACGTTTTAGTCTTTATA
Source organism: Secale cereale (assembly GCA_902687465.1). Lineage (NCBI taxonomy): Eukaryota > Viridiplantae > Streptophyta > Magnoliopsida > Poales > Poaceae > Secale > Secale cereale. The sequence goes on along the minus strand of LR738713.1, from coordinate 445,207,927 downwards.
AGTTCAGCTGCTAGGCCTCTCCTTTGCTAAGAAAGGATTGGGCCACTTGCTACTCTCAGTGCCTTTTACATTGCTTGCTTTTACTTTCCTGTTACTTATATCGAGAAACCCCTAAAAAGTTATCTTTCAGTGCTTGCAGTGATTTCTTGCTCAGAATCGCTTATCAATACCTTCTGCTCCTCGTTGGGTTCGACACTCTTACTTATCAAAAACGCTGCAATAGATCCCTTACGGTTGAGGGTCATCAAGTACCGTTTTCTGGCGCCGTTGCCGGGGAGCGTAGCGCTATTGGTAAAGTGAAACTGGTAAGGAAGTTTTTATAATTCTGTTTTTGTTTTTGCTATTGCTGCTCTTTGTCCTTATGGATAACCCTGTTATTGGAGCGTTGCTTGAGGGAAGACGCCCCACACCTGTGGTGGTTGATCCTCCCCCTACTGAAATTGTGCCTTATAAAATACCAGCTAGCATTATCGATTATGTTTTGGCTAATCGTTATGCAGGAGACAGACATCCCGGTGAACACTTGCTATATCTATCACAACTAAGTTCATTATTTAAGCTTGCAGGTGTATCGAGGGAGTTTGTCATGAGAAAATTGTTTGCCGTATCACTTATAGATAAAGCTTCGGATTGGTATAGGCTTCTCGATAACTCACACTTGCTTGACTGGCAGGAGCTTATGTCTCTCTTTTATACTAAGTTTTATCCTCTTCATGAAATTCATCGAGACAGGAACTATATCTATAACTTTAGGTCTCGTGACGGAGAAAGCATTGCTCAAGCTTGGGGGAGATTGAAGTCCCTAATGCTCAAATGCCCTATTCATAAGCTTCCCAAGGAAATTATACTTACAAATTTTTATGCCAGGCTTTCTCGTCAGGATAAGGAGATGCTGGATGCCTCCTCTAGTGGGGTATTTCAGAAAAAGAGTATTGAAGAAAGGTGGGATCTCATTGAAAGGATCCAGAGGAATACCGAAGATTGGGAAATTGATAAAGGTATTGAACCCGCTATAAATTATGAACATGATTATATTGAGAGCTATGTGAAAACCGATTACTTCAATACTTTTTGCTCTAAGATTGGTCTTGATTCCCATCTAGTGACTGATTTGTGTAAGAATTTTGCCTCTCACGTTGATTCTTTTAAAAAGAAGAGAGACCAGCACCATGAACCTTTTAAAGAGTCACCTATTGACATTTATGTTGCTGACCCTATTTTGCCTACAGTTATATATGAAAAGCCTCCTTTTCCCGCAAGGATAAAGGAGCACTCTTTTGTGACAGGCATAATAAATAAAAGTGAGAGAAGAGTTGATGAGCCTGAGGACCAGATCAAAGTCGATCCTCAAGTTGCATTGATTAAAGACCTTGCTACTAATGATGTTTTGGATTCCAATATAAATTTTTGTGCTGTTTCCACTAACCTTGTCACAGCCAAGAATAAAGGCCCAATTTCAGGTACTCCAGTGGTATCTGTTAAAATAGGAGATCACAATTATTATGGGCTATGCGATTTGGGATCGAGTGCAAGCGCTATCCCCTATTCACTTTATGAAGAAATCATCGGTGAGATTTCCCCTTGTGAACTTGAAGAAGTTGATGTTACCATTCATCTTGCAAACAGAACAACTATCTCTCCTATCGGAATTGTGAGGGACGTTGAAGTCCTATGTGGAAAGGTAAAATACCCTACCGACTTTCTAGTACTTGGTTCAGAGAGGGACAATTTTTGTCCAATTATTTTTGGTAGACCTTTTCTTAGGACTTGTGGAGCTATAATAGATTGCAAGAAAGGTAAAGTTTCTGTTGAATTCGATGGTGAGCCATATGAATTTAATTTTTCTAAGTTCTCCAAGCAGCCTCGTGGTACTGATTTACCTAGTGATGATAAAATTATTGAAAGTATTGCCTCTATTGCTATTCCCCCTAATGATCCTTTGCAGCAATACATGGAGGACCACGAGAATGATTTGCATATGCAGGAAATAAATGAACTAGATGAAATATTTTTGAGGCAACCTGCTATCCTGAAGCACAACCTTCCGGTTGAACCTTTGAGAATTTTATCAAAACTGAAAGAAGACCCGGTGTTCGATCTTAAACCTCTGCCCGATACGCTCAAGTATGCTTATTTAGATGAAAAGAAAGTATATCCTGTTATTATCAATTCTAACCTTTCAGGATATGAAGAAGAGCGATTATTAGAAGTACTTCGTAAACACCGAGGCGCAATTGGCTATACCCTTGATGACCTTAAGGGGATTAGTCCATCTATCTGTCAACATACTATCAACCTTGAGCCTGATGCTAAACCAGTTGTTGATCATCAACGACGGTTGAACCCGAAGATGATGGATGTTGTGAGAACTGAGATTCTCAAGCTTCTGGCCGCAGGTATTATCTACCCTATAGCTGATAATAAGTGGGTAAGTCCGGTACATTGTGTTCCTAAGAAAGGATGTACAACTGTGGTTCCTAATGATAAAAATGAATTAATACCTCAGAGAATTATTATTGGATATAGAATGTGTATTGATTACAGGAAGTTGAACAAAGCAACCAGGAAGGATCACTACCCGTTGCCGTTCATCGACCAAATGCTTGAAAGGTTATCCAAAAATACCCACTTTTGTTATCTCGATGGTTATTCTGGCTTCTCTCAAATTCATGTTAACACTGCCGATCAAGAGAAGACCACTTTTACTTGTCCCTTTGGTACTTATGCTTACAGGCGTATGCCTTTTGGTTTATGTAATGCCCCTGCTACTTTTCAAAGGTGTATGTCTGCTATCTTTCATGGTTTCTGCGGGGATATTATGGAAGTCTTCATGGACGATTTCTCTGTCTACGGAACTTCTTTTGACCATTGTCTTCACAATCTTAATAAAGTTTTGCAGAGATGCGAGGAGACAAATTTGGTACTCAACTGGGAAAAGTGCCACTTCATGGTTAATGAAGGAATTGTTCTTGGTCACAAGATTTCCGAAAGGGGAATTAAGTGGACAAAGCCAAGATCGAAGCTATTGAGAGGATGCCCTATCCAAGGGACACCAAAGGTATTCGCAGTTTCCTCGGTCATGCAGGTTTTTATAGAAGATTTATTAAAGACTTTTCTAAAACCTCAAGACCCCTCACTAATCTTCTCCAGAAGGACGTTCCTTTTGTATTTGATGAAAATTGTAAGGAAGCTTTTGAAGTCCTTAAGAAAGCTTTAATAACCGCTCCTATAGTACAACCACCTGACTGGAATTTACCTTTTGAGATTATGTGTGATGCAAGTGATTTTTCTGTTGGAGCTGTTTTATGACAAAGAGTTGATAAGAAATTGAATGTTATACATTATGCTAGCAAAACCCTTGATAGTGCTCAAAGGAATTATGCTACTACTGAGAAGGAATTCTTAGCTGTAGCATTTGCTTGTGATAAGTTTAGGCAGTATATTGTTGATTCCAAAGTTATTATTCATACTGATCATGCTGCCATTAAGTATCTTATGACAAAGAAGGATGCCAAGCCAAGGCTTATCAGATGGGTACTCCTTCTTCAAGAATTTGATTTGCAGATTGTTGATAGGAAAGGAGAAGACAATCCGGTAGCGGAGAATCTTTCAAGGATGGAAGATATACCGCATGATCCCATCCCAGTCAACGATAGTTTTCCAGACGAGCAACTTGCCGTTGTAAAAGTACAATCTCTTTCCGACCCTTGGTATGCAGATTATGCTAATTTTATTGTTGCAAAGTATTTGCCTCCAGGTTTAACACTTCAGCAAAGGAAGAAGTTCTTTCATGATTTGAGGCACTACTTCTGGGATGACCCACATCTTTTCAAAGAAGGTCCCGACGGGATCGTGAGGAGATGCATTCCGGAACATGAGCAGAAGGACATTCTCAGACGGTGTCATGATAGTCCCTATGGAGGACATCATGCCGGTGAGAGGACTGCACATAAGGTTCTTCAATCAGGTTTTTATTGGCCTACTCTCTTTAAAGATGCTAGAAATTATGTTTTAGCCTGTGATAAATGTCAGAGAGTTGGTAACATTAGTAGAAGGAATGAGATGCCTATGAATTACTCACTAGTGATTGAACCTTTCGATTGTTGGGGTTTTGATTTTATGGGTCCTTTTCCTTCTTCGCACAAGTACACTCACATTTTAGTAGCTGTTGATTATGTGACCAAGTGGGTTGAAGCAATCCCCACTGAAAGTGCTGATCACAAGACATCTTTGAAAATGCTTAAAGATGTAATTTTTCCTAGGTTTGGTGTACCAAGGTATCTCATGACTGATGGGGGATCACACTTCATGCACAGAGCTTTTAGAAAAGCTTTGGCTAAATACGATGTTAATCATAGAATTGCTTCACCATATCATCCTCAAACTAGTGGGCAAGTTGAGCTCACCAATAGAGAAATTAAGTTGATCTTGCAGAAGACAGTAAACAGAAATAGAAAGGACTGGTCAAATAAGTTAGGAGATGCTTTATGGGCATATAGAACTGCTTACAAAAACCCCATGGACATGTCCCCCTATAAGATGGTGTATGGCAAGGCTTGCCATTTGCCATTAGAGTTAGAGCACAAAGCTTTCTGGGCTGTTAGAGAGCTTAACGCTGACCCAAAACTAGCTGGTGAGAAGCGTCTCATGAACTTGACTTCTCTAGATGAATGGAGAAGTGAAGCTTACGAGAGCGCTAAAATGTTCAAGGAAAAGGTAAAAAAGTGGCATGATAGGAAGATTCTGAAATGTGAATTTAATGTTGGAGATAAAGTTTTGTTGTTCAGATCCCGTTTCAGGTTTTCTCCAGGTAAACTACTTTCCAGGTGGGAAGGACCATTTCATATTGAAGAAGTTTATCGGTCTGGAGCAATTAAGATTAATAATTTTGAAGGCACCAAACCTCAAGTTGTGAATGGGCAAAGACTTAAACATTACATAGCAGGAGACCCTGTCAATGTTGATGTGAATATAATATACACAACAACCCACAAAGAACATGTTGCAGCCCTGTTTCAGATGCCAGCAGAAGCAGAATAAAGAAAAGGTATGTAGTACGGTAAGGAAACATCGCGAACCGCCATAAAAGTTCCGTATTACGAGTTTCTGCAAAATTAGTAAAATTCCGAGCCTAAGTGGAGCCGGAGACGACCTCCAGGGAGTCCAGGCGCCCCCCTGGCGCGCCCCCCTTGGGCCGCGCCGGGAGGCCGCCTGGACACCCGGGAGTCCGTCTTCGACCCCGCTTTGGTCCGTTACCTTCCTTTCTGTGCATAAATTTTTCCTATATATTTGCCCGGATTGTTCCGGCAACGTATCTTGCGATTTCGCGTGCTTTCTCTTCGATCTGTTTCTGCCAGGGAATCTTTCAGCTGAATTTAGGTGCCATGGTTTCTCCAAGTTCCCCCAAGGACAAGTTCGTCGTCAACGTCATCAACCCTTACCTTGCTGAGGTGAAGAAGCACCCTCAGGTTGTTCGGATGGAGGACGGTGTCCTTCATCAAGAAGATCTGAAACGACCTATCAAGGAGGGGAGCATCCAGGCCAGGCTGGAAGAAGTGGAGCAAGAAGTCTTCGAGTACAAGAAGATGATCGAGCGTGGTGTTGAAGCTAACTTTAACATCACCAACGAGCTGAAGAACTACTTCCTGAAGGAGATGAAGGAGATGTGGAAAAGCATCACCGCGTCTGAAGAAAGAATTATAGAGCTCCAAGGGAAAATTAATGATCTACATAACCAGAACTGTGAGTATGAACTAAGGTTTATGCGCATGAGTATGGGTGCTGAATGCAGGATTCAGGAGACGAGCCTCTCATATGAGACTTTAGCTAGATATCCATGGAAGCGTTTCGCCAAGGACTACGTGATCAACGCCAACAAGCATGATGAGTGAAATCTCCTTGGGTAATGGCATTCCCTTGGCTTGTTCCAAGCTTGGGGGAGTGCCCAGTATCTTTATCCTTACCCTTTGTCTTTTAGAGTCAAGTAGAGTCGTATCATGTCTAGGGAGGTTATTATATGAGATAGGTGTGTGCATTGAGGTTTATTACTCCTTCGGTGAAGAATTGTATCCGTGAGTGTGGAGTCGTCTATGATGGAATATTAATGAGAAGTTTATTGGTTCCTTTTGCTGCACTCGGTATTCTCTTCACGCAATCGACCTTATATGATGACTCTTATGTGGAGTATTGACCTTATGTCAGGTATGGCTGTGAAAACTTTATTTAATCTTGGCAAACATAGCTTTGGTCATAACAACAAGCATGATTTTCTTAAAGTATCAACATAGACAAAACCTTTATGTTATGATGTTTGAAGTGTTATGCTGACAAGGAAGACAACTTGATGTGTTATGCTTATTCCAATGTTCATGCTTTATATTGCTTTGCATCTTAGTCATCATCAATTGTCTGTTCTTTCAAAACCTTTGCTAGCCTAACTCTGTACTAAGCGGTATTCTGCTTGTGCGTCCATACCCCTAAAACCAATACCTTCCATATGAGTCCACCATACCTACCTACTCGTGGTATTCCACTACCACCTCCTAAAAGTATATAATTTATGTGTTATCCTTAAATGTTCAAAATCTTTTATTTTGTGCCTCTGTTTTAGCTCATGAGGAAGTAATAGCTAATTCATAGTCTTCTTGAATTGGACAAGCTTCACCCCAGGATTGCATGTCTAATGTGCAAACCCATAATACGAGAAGGAACTGGCATTGAGTGCGCCCGGCTCAAAAAGATAATATAACAAACAAACCCTCCTTCACGCTTTGTTCATGAGAAATCAGAAAACTTTGGCAGTGATTAACAAAGGAGAATAAGAGGATGTGATCGTCCTCGTGCAGGAGCCGTTCCTCGAAACTTGTGCAGCTCAAGAAGTAGTTGAGTTATCTATTAGCATTCGTTGACAAATCATGCACCTCTCAAAACTTGTTTTCATTCTGTTTGATTTAAGGATAGCACATGAGTTTTCCCTACTACCCTAGAGCAGGGCCCATCTTTTAATTTTAAGTTGAGTCAGTTATTCCTACTCCCTTCTATTCTTAAAGAGAGCAGACATTTGATGTTGATAAGGATTCATTCATATAAAGTTGCATTAAGATTTGTCATATCATATCCCTGTTGACATTATCATTTGATAAGTAAGTTGTTTGTCAAGCCCAGCTAAGGCAAATATCTTCCTTTGTGTTAACACTTTCACTTCTTGCCTGATGACATGTTCTTTCAAAAGCTTCAATTGATCTCATCAAAATATAAGAGCAAAAGTTAAATCTATTTGTTGTTCTTTGACCAAAGGACATGTTTTCCATGATATAATGAGTTTCCTTAGCCCTACTTTCGAATATAAGTGTTATCACTCTTTTATAAGGGCTTTATGAATTGAAGATTGCTGTTGAGGATATTTGAGTTGGTAAAGAAACTATGATGCTTCTTGTCCGTATTCTATTTATCGACACTTCACTCTCTAAACTTGTGGACAGGTTTACCGAGTTCATATTCGCTTGGGGACAAGCGAGGTCTAAGCTTGGGGGTGTTGATACGTCCAAAATGCATCACTATTTTGTATCATAATTTATCCTTATACATTGATATATTTCACGTTACGGTGATGTTCTTATGTTGTTTTGGTCTATTTTACATAGTTTGCAAACTTTCCGATGCTGAAGCAGCAGACGCAGGATTCAGCAGTAAGAAGTGGACGCTGAGTTGCTGAAGAAGAATACCTCCAAATTACCTGAAAATTGACAGGAGATATTTTTCAGACGGATCACGAAGGCACGCGAAAGGGCAACCAGAGGGGGGCCACAGGGTGCCCAGGCGCCCTGGGGGCGCACCCCCCTGGCCGCGCCGGGGGGGCGCCTGGAGCCCCTGGCCCACCTCTGGCCGCCCCCTTTTGCATATATGCTCTCCGTTATCCAAAAACCCTAGGGACGGAAATTTTTACGGAGTTCCGCCGCCGCTCCGTGGCGGAAACCTACAGAGAAGAAAAAGCCATCTCCGGCGGGCAGATTCCGCCGGGGAGATCAGCTCCCGGAAGGGGAGATCGTCGCCATCGTCATCACCATCATCACGGGCATCATCGAGATCATCATCAACATCATCCCCAACACCAGCACCATCTCCATCTTCATCCAAATCTCATCTTACAATCGCAACTTGTGTTGTAACTCGTACTACCTATCCTCTCTACTCCATCGGTGTTGATTACTACTTTGTGGTGAATGCTATTGAGTTTTGTTGGAGAAATATTATTATGTCCAGATTGTTTATCACCTATTTATCCCCCCTGATCATGATCTCCTTTATGTCTCGTGAGTAGTTACCTTATTTCTTGAGGACATGGGGAAAGTCTTGTTGTTAGTAGTCATATGCTGTTGAAGTAATATGTGTTGTTTGATACTTAAGTTGCGTTGTCATTCTACTAGTGGTGTTGTGTGAGTCGAACAACCAACACTTCGCCTTATTAAGGACCTAGGAGAATACATTGTGTATAAAGAATGCTTATGGTGGGTTGCCGGAGTGACAGAAACCTGAACCCCAGTTCGCACGCTTTTGCATAAGGGAATAATGGATCCTCGATCGTATTGCTATGGTTAGGCTTTTGCCTTAAATTCTATCTTGTATTTGCGGATGCTTGCAAGGTGTTTAATCATAAGATTGCACTCATCTTAGTCTAGAGAGTGTACTTGCATAGATCCACCCACTCAACACTTATCAACACATAACATTGTATCGATACGGAATATGGTGAAAGCACATGACTACCTCTCCCGTGTGTCCTCAGGAACGCTTTAGTCTTTATAAGTTCAGCTGCTAGGCCTCTCCTTTGCTAAGAAAGGATTGGGCCACTTTCTACTCTCAATGCCTTTTACATTGCTTGCTTTTACTTTCCTGTTACTTATATCGAGAAACCCCTAAAAAGTTATCTTTCAGTGCTTGCAGTGATTTCTTGCTCAGAATCGCTTATCAATACCTTCTGCTCCTCGTTGGGTTCGACACTCTTACTTATCGAAAACGCTGCAATAGATCCCTTACGGTTGAGGGTCATCAATATCTCAAAACAATCATCAAGCATCAAACTTCCCATAGTATTCGATGCACTTTATATGAAAGTTTTAATTATACCCATCTTGGATGACCATCATATTAGGACTAAATTCATAACCAAAGCAAATTACCATGCTGTTCTAAAGGACTCTCAAAATAATATAAGTGAAGCATGAGAGATCAATAATTTATTCAAAATAAAACCACCGCTGTGCTCTAAAAAGATATAAGTGAAGCACTAGAGCAACCGACAAACTACTCCAAAAGATATAAGTGAAGATCAATGAGTAGTTGAATAATTATGTAACTATGTGAAGACTCTCTAACATTTAAGAAATTCAGATCTTGGGATATTATTCAAATAGCAAGCAAAACAAAATAAAATAAATTGACGCTCCAAGCAAAACACATAGCATGTGGTGAATAAAAATATAGCCTCAAGTAAAGTTACCGATGAACGAGGACGAAAGAGGGGATGCCTTCCCGGGGCATCCCCAAGCTTAGGATTTTGGTTGTCCTTGAATTTAACTTGGGGTGCCTTGGGCATCCCCAAGCTTAGGCTCTTGCCACTCCTTAGTCCACAGTCCATCGAATCTTTACCCAAAACTTGAAAACTTCACAACACAAAACTCAACAGAAAACTCGTAAGCTCCGTTAGTATAAGAAAATAAAACCACCACTTAGGTACTGTTGTGAACTCATTCTAAATTCATATTGGTGTAATATATACTACATTCCAACTTCTTTATGGTTCATACCCTCCGATACTACTCATAGATTCATCAAAATAAGCAAACAACACATAGAAAACAGAATATGTGAAAAACAAAACAGTCTGTAGCAATTTGTAACTTTCGAATACTTCCGTAACTCAAAAAATTCTGAAATAAATTGGTGGACGTGAGGAATTTGTCTATTAATCTTATGCAAAAAGAATGAACTTAAAATCACTCTCCAGTTAAAAAAATGGCAGCTAATCTCGTGAGCGCAAAGTTTCTGTTTTTTACAGCAAGATCACATTAACTTTCACCCAAGTCTTCCCAAAGGTTCTACTTGGCACTTTATTGAAACAAAAGCTATAAAACATGATTACTACAGTAGCTTAATCATGTGAACACACAAAAACAGTAGGGGTAAATGTTGGGTTGTCTCCCAACAAGTGTTTTTTAATGCCTTTTAGCTAGGCATGATGATTTCAATGATGCTCACATAAAAGATAAGAATTGAAACATAACGGGGGCATCACGAAGAATATGACTAGCACATTTAAGCCCAACCCACTTCCTATGCATAGGGATTTTGTGAGCAAACAAGTTATGGGAACGATAATTAACTAGCATAGGAAGGGAAACGAGCACAACTTCAAGATTTTAAGCACATAGAGAGGAAACTTGATATTATTGTAACTCCTACAAGCATATATTCCTCCCTCATAATAATTTTTAGTAGCATCATGAATGAACTCAACAATATAACCATCACATAGAGAATTACTTTCATGATCCCTAAGCATATAAATTTTATTACTCTCCACATAAGTGAGTTTCTTCTCATGAATAATAGTGGGAGCAAACTCAACAAAATAATTATCATGTGAGGCATAATCCAATTGAAAACTAAAATCATGAAGACAAGTTTCATGGATATAATTATTCTTAATAGCATACAAGTCATCACAATAATCATCATAGATAGCAACTTTGTTCTCATAATCAATTGGAACCTCTTTCGAAATAGTGGATTCATCACTAAATAAAGTCATGACCTCTCCAAATCCACTTTCATCAATATAATCATCAGAAATAGGAGGCATGCTTTCACCATAATAAATTTGCTCATCAAAAATTTGGGGGAGTAATCATATCATATTCATCAAACATATCATCCCCAAGCTTGTGGCTTTGCATATCATTAGCATCATGGGTTGTAGGATCGAAGAAGTAGGTCTAGAAGGGGGGGGGGGGTGATTAGACTACTTGACAAGATAAAAAATCTGCCTTTTGGTTGTGCAAAGTTTTAGGCAGTTTTGCAATTAAGATCAAGTCAAGTAACATACTACACATGCAATTCTAGAGTATGGGCAGCGGAAAGTAAATTGCATATATAGTAAAGAGAGGTGGAGAAGATCAAACGCAGTTTGGTGACACGGAGATTTTTGTCGTGGTTCTGATAGGTGGTGCTATCGTACATCCACGTTGATGGAGACTTCAACCCACGGAGGGTAACGGCTGCGCGAGTCCACGGAGGGCTCCACCCACGAAGGGTCCACGAAGAAGCAACCTTGTCTATTCCATCACGGCCTACGCCCACGGAGGACTAGCCTTACTCGGGGTAGATCTTCACGAAGTAGGCGATCTCCTTGCCCTTACAAACTTCTTGGTTCAACTCCACATCTCAACGACGGAGGCTCCCAAGCGACACCTAACCAATCTAGGAGGCACCACCCTCCAAAAGGTAATAGATGGTGTTGATGATGATGAACTCCTTGCTCTTGTGCTTCAGATGATAATCTCCCCAACACTCAACTCTCCTCACTGATATGGCTGTGGTGGAAGAAGGGTTTGAGTGGAAAGCAACTTGGGAAGGCTAGAAATCAAGTTTCATATGGTAGGAATGGAATGGCTTGATCTCAACACAAGGGTAGGTGGTTCACTTCTCAGAAAGTGTATGGTAGAAGTGGTGGTACTTTCTGATGGCTCTCCTCACAAATGAAGAGGGGGTGGAGGGGTATATATAGCCTCCACACAAAATCCAACCGTTACACACACATTTGACCAATCTCGGTGAGACCGAAGTGAAAACTCGGTCAGACCGAAAGTTCAAATATAGTGAACGTTGGGATTTTCGGTGGGACCGAAAATACCATCTCGGTGTGTCCGAAGTGAGTCAAAGGTTAGGGTTTGCCATCTCGGTGTGACCGAAAACAACAACTCGGATATTCCGAAATGCTGTCAATTGGTTACAGAAGGTTGGCAGTCCATTTTCGGTGAGACCGAAACTCAGAATCGGATGGACCGAGAAATTAGGGTTTGGGGAAATAACTGAAGTGGTTCATCTCGGTGGGACTGAGTTTGCAGAATCGGTTTGTCCGAGATTACTTATGAGTGTGTTGAAAAGTGAAGAGTGCTGATAGTTGAGGGAGCTAGATCACCAAGCACTTGAGCAACAAGAACATTAACACAACCTCATCCCCTTTTAATAGTATTGGCTTTTCCTATGGACTCAATGTGATCTTTGATCACTAAACCAAAAATGGAGTCTTGAGCTTTTTCCAATGCTTGTCTTAGCATTTTGAGGGGTCCACTTCTTCAGACATTTCCATACCCATATCATCGAACTTTTCTGAAATGATTCTCAAGTAAATATTAGTTCAATGATATATATGTTGTTATTAATTACCAAAACCACCCGGGGATTAGTTGCACTTTCACCGAGCAGGATACCTTCAACAACAGATGGATGATACGTCTCTAATGTATCTATAATTTTTGATTGGTCCATGCTATTACATATTCTGTTTTGGATGTTTAATGGGCTTTATCATACACTCTTAAATTATTTTTGGGACTAACCTAGTAACCCAATGTAGGATCGAAAGTAGGTCTAGAGGGGGGGTGATTAGACTACTTGACAATATAAAAAATCTGCCTTAAGATCATGCAAAGTTTTTGGCAGTTTCACAATTAAGATCAATTCAAGTATCACCCTACACATGCAATTCTAGAGTATAAGCAGCGGAAAGTAAATTGCACATGTAAAAGAGAGGTGGAGAAGATCAAACGCAGTTTGGTGACACGAAGATTTTTGTCGTGGTTCCGATAGGTGGTGCTATCGTACATCCACGTTGATGGAGACTTCAACCCACGGAGGGTAACGGCTGCGCGAGTCCACGGAGGGCTCCACCCACGAAGGGTCCACGAAGAAGCAACCTTGTCTATTCCATCACGGCCTACGCCCACGGAGGACTAGCCTTACTCGGGGTAGATCTTCACGAAGTAGGCGATCTCCTTGCCCTTACAAACTTCTTGGTTCAACTCCACATCTCAAAGACGGAGGCTCCCAAGCAACACCTAACCAATCTAGGAGGCACCACCCCCCAAAAGGTAATAGACGGTGTTGATGATGATGAACTCCTTGCTCTTGTGCTTCAAGTGATAATCTCCCCAACACTCAACTCTCCTCACTGATATGGCTGTGGTGGAAGAAAGATTTGAGTGGAAAGCAACTTGGGAAGGCTAGAGATCAAGTTTCATATGGTAGGAATGGAATGGCTTGATCTCAACACAAGGGTAGGTGGTTCACTTCTCAGAAAGTGTATGGTAGGAATGGTGGTACTTTCTGATGGCTCTCCTCACGAATGAGGAGGGGGTGGAGGGGTATATATAGCCTCCACACAAAATCCAACCGTTACACACACATTTGACCAATCTCGGTCAGACCGAAGTGAAAACTCGGTCAGACCGAAAGTTCGAATATAGTGAACGTTGGGATTTTCGGTGGGACCGAAAATACCATCTCGGTGGGACCGAAAGTGTATCTGATATGAACGTTGGAGATTTCGGTGGGACCGAGAAAGAAAACTCGGTTGGACCGATTTGAGAAAGAGTAGGAACATGCCAGAATCGGTGTGACCGATAATGCAATCTCGGTGAGACCGATTTGACCCAAGACAGAACCTGGCCATTTCGGTAAGACCAAAAATGCAATCTCGGATATTCCGATATGATGTGAAGTGGTTACAGAAGGTTGGCAGTTCAGTTTCGGTGTGACCGATCTCAAACTCGGTAAGACCGATTTTTCTAGGGTTTGGAATATGGCAGAAGTGGTTCATCTCGGTGGGACTGAGTTGGATAAATCGGTGTGACCGAGATGTTAGGGTTTGTAGAGATAACTTCATCTCGGTGAGACAGAGTTGGTTTGACCGAGATTACTTATGGGTGTGTGTTAAGTAGTGAATAGTGCTGATAGTTGAGGGAGTTAGATCACCAAGCACTTGAGCAACAAGAACATTAACACAACCTCATCCCCTTTTAATAGTATTGGCTTTTCCTATGGACTCAATGTGATCTTTGATCACTAAACCAAAAATGGAGTCTTGAGCTTTTGCCAATGCTTGTCTTAGCACTTGAGGGGTCCACTTCTTCAATCATCTTGCCATACCAATGTGATTGAATTTCCTGAAACATACTTGATAAAAGTATTAGTCCAACCACAAAGTATGTTGTCATTAATTACCAAAACCACCCAGGGAGCAAATGTGCTTTCATGGGTATTCAAAGAATTCATACTAACAACATTGCAATCATGCCATCATTCACATATTTTATGCCAAGCACTCTATGTAATTCTTCTTCTAGTACTTGAGCACAATTTTCCTTTCCATCATTTTCACGAAAGATATTAAAAAGATGAAGCATATGAGGTACCCTCAATTCCATTTTTTATAGTTTTCTTTTATAAACTAAACTAGTGATAAAACAAGAAACAAAAAGATTTTATTGCAAGACCTAAAGATATAACTTCAAGCACTCACCTCCCCGGCAACGGCGCCAGAAATTAGCTTGATGTCTACTACCCAACGTTCTTCGTGTAGACATTGTTGGGCCTCCAAGTGCAGAGGTTTGTAGGACATTAGCGATTTTCCCTCAAGTGGATGACCTAAGGTTTATCAATTCGTGGGAGGCATAGGATGAAGATGGTCTCTCTCAAACAACCCCGCAACCAAATAACAAAGAGTCTCTTGTGTCCCCAACACACCCAATACAATGGTAAATTGTATAGGTGCACTACTTCGGCGAAGAGATGATGATACAAGTGCAATATGGATGATAGATATAGGTTTTTGTAATATGAAAATATAAAAACAGCAAGGTAACTAATGATAAAAGTGAGCACAAACTGTAATGCAATGCATTGACACAAGGCCTAGGGTTCATACTTTCACTAATGCAAGTTCCCTCAACATGCAACAAAGAGTCACTCGAAAGTCACTAATAGCGGAGAACAAACGAAGAGATTATTGTAGGGTACGAAACCACCTCATAGTTATTCTTTCTGATCGATCTATTCAAGAGTCCGTAGTAAAATAACACGAAGCTATTCTTTCCGTTCGATCTATCCTGGAGTTCGTACTAGAATAACACCTTAAGACACAAATCAACCAAAACCCTAATGTCACCTAGATACTCCATTGTCACCTAAAGTATCCATGGGCATGATTATACGATACGCATCACACAATCTCAGATTCATCTATTCAACAACACAAAGAACTTCAAAGAGTGCCCCAAAGTTTCTATCGGAGAGTCAAGACGAAAGCGTGTGCCAACCCCTATGTATAGATTCCTAAGGTCACGGAACCCGCAAGTTGATCACCAAAACATACATCAAGTGAATCAATATAATACCCCATTGTCACCACGGGTATCCCATGCAAGACATACATCAAGTGTTCTCAAATCCTTAAAGACTCAATCCGATAAGATAACTTGAAAGGGAAAACTCAATCCATAGCTACTGGTACATACCCTCAGCCCCGAGGGTGAAGTACTCTCTCCTCGTCATGGAGAGCGCCGGGATGATGAAGATCGCCACCGGAGAGGGATTCTCCCCTCCGGCAAGGTGCCGGAACGGGTCTAGATTGGTTTTTGGTGGCTCCAGAGGCTTGCGGCGGGGGAACTCCCGATCTAGGTTTCTTTTCGGGGGTTTATGTATTTATAGGAATTTTTGGCGTATGGCACATGTCAGGAGGGTCTCCGGGCTGTCCACGAGATAGGGGGGCGCACCCAGGGGGGTGGGTGTGCCCCCACCCTCGTGAGCAGCCCGTGACTCTTCTGGCCCAACTCTTTTGCTCCAGGGGCTTCTTTTGGTCCATAAAAATCATCAAAAATTGGCATGTCAATTGGACTCCGTTTGGTATTCCTTTTCTGTAAAACTCAAAAACAAGGAAAAAAACTGAAACTGGTACTGGGCTCTAGGTTAGTAGGTTAGTCCCCAAAATCATATAAAATAGCATATAAATGCATATAAAACATTCAAGAAGGATAATATAATAGAATGGAACAATCAAAAATTATAGATACGTTGGAGACATATCATAATCATAGGGACTGATATGGATGTCCATGGTTCCGCTATTGGTCTTTGAACGAAGGGGTTTCATTCACGTCTATGATTTACCAAACCTACGGGGTCACAAGCTTAAGGTAATCGCGATATGTTGAGTGTTAGTAGCACGGGAGTGATGATAATATATTTGTGAAATTGTTTCGTTAATATCCGGAATAGTTCCGAGAGGTTCAGGAAGGGTTTGAGTGAATATCAGGTAATACCAGGTATTACCGATTAATATATATAGGTGGTACATGTTTCTGAGGATGTTAATATATACAATGATGTGAAAATGTTTAGAGCAAATATATATTTAATTTAGTATCAATGGGCCTAATAAGGCCAAGAGGTGGAAGGCAAATTGTATTTACTCCTCCCCCCAGGTCCGGCACCCCGAGGGGGGTTTCCACCCCTTGGTGGCTGCCCTCTCCTCCTCCTCCAACCTATATATACTAGATGATTTCCACCCTATGATGATACAAGTTTTGGAGCCTCCTCTAGTTAATGTAGTTCTAGTTCTTGTTGGTCCTAGTTGAATAATTAGAGCTAGCCCTAGCCACCTCTAATCCTCATAATTAGAAGCCACATGTGGTTCTAATCTCCTACCTCTAATTCTCCGGCGACAATTAGCTCTAGACGGCGAAGCACTACCGGATCGTGGACCATATGCTTGCAACCAAGTAGAGAGGTTGGGCTTTCGGTATTCCTTTCGAGGGATCATTCAAGGGTGGTTAGCGGGATCATCATTGATGTTCCAGGGACTCCAAGTATGATCTACACCGACTCGTCTACTTCCGCTGCATTCCCAGAGTTGGTAAAGATCGTTGATCCAAGCCCAATATGCATCTTCATATTGTTCTGAAGTGTTCATAGGGCAAAATATTTTTGTTTTCTACTACGTTTCACGACACTGTGGGATGTCGATCTTGTTTTCATTGTTGTTGTAGCATGCTAACACCTTGAATGGTCCATCGGCTCGAGGTAGTAGCTTGGAATTGTGCTCGTTGGGGAAGTGGTCATTGCGAAGATGTAGCTGATACGTCCATTTTGCATCATGCTTATAAGTTGATATTTATTGCATTATGGGCTGTTCTTACATGTTTTCTCACAATACTTATGCATTTTCTCTCTTATTTTACAAGGTTCACATGAAGAGGGAGAATGCCGGCAGCTGGAATTCTGGGCTGGAAAAGGAGCAAACTCTAGAAACCTATTCTACACAACTCCAAAAGCCCTGAAACTCAACACAAGATCATTTCGGAAAACATAAAAAATATCTAGCGAAACAAATCCACGAGGGGGGGCCACCGGCTGCCCACGAGGGTGGGGGGCGCGCCCCCCTTCCCAGGGCGCGCCCTCCTGCCTCGTGGGCCAGCCGGCAGGCCCCCGGTGCCCATCTTCTCCTATATGAGGTGTTTTGACCTAGAAAAAATCATAAGGAGGCTTTCGGGACCAGACGCCGCCGTCTCGAGGCGGAACCGAGGCGGAAACAATCTAGGGCTCTAGCAGAGCTCTTCTGCTGGGGACACTTCCCTCCGGGAGGGGGAAATCGTCACCGCCGTCATCACCAACAATTCTCCCATCTTGGGGAGGGCTATCTTCATCAACATCTTCACCAGCAACATCTCCTCTCAAACCCTAGTTCATCTCTTGTATCCAATCTTTGTACCCAAACCTCAGATTGGTACATGTGGGTTGCTAGTAGTGTTGATTACCCCTTTTAGTTGATGCTAGTTGGTTTATTTGGTGGAAGATCATATGTTCAGATCCATTATGCATATTAATACCCCTCTGATCATGAACAATATTATGTATTGTGCGTAGTTACTTTGGTTCCTGAGGACATGGGAGAAGTCTTGCTATTAGTAGTCATGCGAATTTGGTCTTCGTTCGATATTTTGATGAGATGTATGTTGTCTCTCCTCTAGTGGTGTCATGTGAACATCGACTACATGACACTTCACCATTATTTGGGCCTAGAGGAAGGCATTGGGAAGTAATAAGTAGATGATGGGTTGCTAGAGTGACAGAAGCTTAAACCCTAGTTTATGCGTTGCTTCGTAAGGGGCTGATTTGGATCCATATGTTTCAGGCTATGGTTAGGTTTACCTTAATACTTCTTTTGTAGTTGCGGATGCTTGCATTAGAGGTTAATAATAAGTGGGAGGCTTGTCCAAGTAAGGGCAGCACCCAAGCACCGGTCCACCCACATACCAAATTATCAAAGTACCGAACGCGAATCAGACGATCGTGATGAAAACTAGCTTGACGATAATTCCCATGTGTCCTCGGGAGCGCTTTCCTTTATATAAGAGTTTGTCCAGGCTTGTCCTTTGCTACAAAAAGGATTGGGACACCTTGCTGCACCTTATTTACTTTTACCTTTTGTCACTTGCTACCAATTACCTTTTCACAAAAACTATCCGTTACCTATAATTTCAGTGCTTGCAAAAAGTACCTTACCGAAAACTGCCTATCATTTCCTTCTGCTCCTCATTGGGTTCGACACTCTTACTTATCGAAGGGACTATGATATATCCCCTACACTTGTGTGTCATCAAGACTCTTTTCTGGCGCCGTTGCCAGGGAGTGAAGCGCCTATGGTAAGTGGAATTTGGTAAGGAAAAATATATATAGTGTGCTGAAATTTATTGTCACTTGTTACAATGGCTCAAAATCATTTGAGGGGCTTGTTCGGGGTATCTTCACCCCGACCAGAAGAGCAAAGAGTTGCTCCTCAACCTACTGCACCTATTGAAAATGTTTGCTTTGAGATTCCTTCGGGTATGATAGAGAAACTGCTTGAATATCCCTTTACAGGAGACGGAACACCGCATCCCGACTTACACCTAATCTATGTGGATGAAGTTTGTGGATTGTTTAAGCTTTCAGGTATGCCCGAGGATGTTATCAACAAGAAGGTCTTCCCTTTATCTTTGAAGGGAGATGCATTGACATGGTTTAGGCTATGCGATGATATGGGATCATGGAACTATAATCGTCTGAAGTTGATATTTCATCAGAAGTTCTACCCTATGCACTAGGTTCATCGTGATCGTAATTATATTTATAATTTCTGGCCTCGCGAAGGAGAAAGCATCGCTCAAGCTTGGGGAGGCTTAAGTCAATGTTATATTCATGCCCCAATCATGAGCTCTCACGAGAAATGATCATTCAAAATTTCTATGCTCGGCTTTCTCATAATAATCGCTCCATGCTCGATACTTCTTGTTCTGGCTCTTATATGATGAAGACTATTGAATTCGAATGGGATTTATTGGAAAGAATTAAATGCAACTCTGAAGATTGGGATTCGACGAAGGTAAGGAGTCAGGTATGACACCTAAGTTTGATTGTGTTAAAGCTTTTATGGATACCGATGTTTTCCGTGAGTTTGGCACTAAATATGGACTTGACTCTGAGATAGTAGCTTCTTTTTGTGAATCTTTTGCTACTCATGTTGATCTCCCCAAGGAGAAGTGGTTTAAATACCATCCCCCTATTGAATTAAAAGTAGTTGAACCTATTAAAGTTGAAGAAAAGACTATCACCTATAATGTTGATCCTGTTATTCCTACCGCTTATATTGAGAAACCACCTTTCCCTGTTAGGATAAAGGATCATGCTCAAGCTTCAACTGTAGTTCGTAAGAGTAACACGAGAACACCTACACCCTCTGAGAAAATTAAAGTTGAACATAGTGTTGCTATGGTTAAAGATCTCTTGGTAGAAGATTTAGATGGACATGTTATTTACCTCCAAGAAGAATCTGCTAGAATAGCCAAACCCAATGCTAGGAATAAACATAAACTTGTTGTAGGCATGCCTGTTATCTCTGTCAAGATAGGAGATCATTGTTATCATGGTTTATGTGACGTAGGTGCTAGTGCGAGTATTATCCCTTTTGATCTGTACAACGAAATTAGGCATGATATTGCACCTGTTGAGTTAGAAGGGATTGATGTTACTATTAAGCTTGCTAATAGAGATACTATTTCACCAATTGGGATTGTTAGAGATGTTGAAGTCTTGTGTGGAAAGGTCAAATACCCTGCTGATTTCCTTATTCTCAGTTCCCCACAAGATGAATTCTGTCCCATTATATTTGGTAGACCCTTCTTGAATATTGTTAATGCCAAGATAGACTGCGTGAAATATATTGTTACTGTACGGTTAGGGGATACGTCTCATGATTTTAACTTTGCTAAATTATTGGTCTTGTTTCTATTGCCGTGCCTCCTAATGATGCTTTAGAACAATACTTGCTAGACCATGAAAATGATATGCATATGAATGAGAGAAGGGAGATAGATGAAATATTCCTTACGCAGGGACCCGTACTGAAAAACAACTTGCCTGTTGAAATCCTAGGGGATCCTCCTCCACCCAAGGGTGATCCCGTGTTTGAACTTAAACCTTTGCATGATAATCTTAAGTATGTTTATCTTGATGAAAAGAAGATATATCCTATTATTATTAGTGCTAACCTTTTAGAGCAGGAAGAAGAAAAATTATTGAAAACTCTGAAGAAGCACCGAGCTGCTATTGGATATACTCTGGATGATCTTAAGGGCATTAGTCCCACTATATGCCAACACAAGATAAAATTGGAAGAAAATGCTAAACCAGTTATTGATCATCAGCGACGGGTAAATCCTAAGATGAAAGAAGTGGTAAGGAAGGAAATACTAAAGCTCCTAGAAGCAGGTATTATCTATCCAGTTGTTGATAGCCAGTGGGTAAGTCCTGTCCATTGTGTTCCTAAGAAAGGAGGCATGACTGTTGTCCCTAATGATAAAAATGAATTGATCCCACAAAGAATAGTTACAGGTTATAGGATGGTAATTGATTTCCGTAAGTTAAATAAAGCTACTAAGAAAGATCATTACCCCTTGCCATTCATTGATCAAATGCTAGAAAGGTTATCCAAACATACTCATTTCTGCTTTCTAGATGGTTATTCTTGTTTCTCTCAAATACCCGTGTCAAAAGGGGATCAAGAAAAGACCACGTTTACTTGTCCTTTCGGTACCTTTGCTTATAGATGTATGCCTTTTGGTTTATATAATGCACCTGCTACCTTTCAAAGATGCATGATGGCTATATTCTTTGATTTTTGTGAAAAGATTGTTGAGGTTTTCATGGATGATTTCTCCGTTTATGGAACTTCTTTTGATGATTGCTTAAGCAACCTTGATCAAGTTTTGCAGAGATGTGAAGACACTAATTTGGTCTTGAATTGGGAGAAGTGCCACTTTATGGTTAATGAAGGCATTGTATTGGGACATAAAATTTCTGAAAGAGGTATTGAAGTTGACAAAGCTAAAGTTGATGCTATTGAAAAGATGCCATGCCCACAGGACATCAAAGGTATACGAAGTTTCCTTGGACATGCCGGGTTTTATAGGAGGTTCATAAAGCACTTCTCCAAAATCTCCAGGCCTCTGACTAATCTCTGACAAAAAGATTTTCCTTTTGTCTTTGATGATGATAGTCTACAAGAATTTGAAATACTTAATAAAGCATTGATCTTTGCACCTATTTTCTAGCCTCCTGACTAGAATTTACCCTTTGAGATTATGTGCGATGCTAGTGATTATGCTATAGGAGCCGTTTTAGGGCAAAGAGTTGATAATAAATTGAATGTTATCCAGTATGCTAGTAAAACTATAGATAGTGCCCAAAGAAACTATTCTACTACTGAGAAAGAATTTTTAGCAGTTGTATTTGCTTGTGATAAGTTTAGACCCTATATCGTTGATTCTAAGGTAACTATTCACACTGATCATGCTGCTATCAAATACCTTATGGAAAAGAAAGATGCTAAGCCTAGACTTATTAGATTGGTTCTCTTGCTGCAAGAATTTGACTTGCATTTTATTGATAGAAAGGGAGCTGAGAACCCTATTGCAGATAACTTGTCTAGGTTAGAGCATATACTTGATGACCCACAACCTATTGATGATAGCTTTCCTGATGAACAACTAGCTGTCATAAATACTTCTCGTACTGCTCCATGGTATGCTGATTATGATAATTATATTGTTGCTAAGTTTATACCTCCTAGTTCCACATACCAGCAAAAGAAAAAGTTCTTCTATGATTTGAGGCATTACTTTTGGGATGACCCACATCTCTATAAAGAAGGAGTAGATGGTATTATTAGACGTTGTGTACCTGAGCATGAACAGGAACAGATCCTACGCAAGTGCCACTCCGAAGCTTATGGAGGACACCATGCGGGAGATAGAACTGCACACAAGGTATTGCAATCCGGTTTTTATTGGCCTACTCTCTTCAAGGATGCCCGTAAGTTTGTCTTATCTTGTGATGAATGTCAAAGAATTGGTAATATTAGTAGACGTCAAGAAATGCCTATGAATTATTCACTTGTTATTGAACCATTTGATGTTTGGGGCTTTGATTATATGGGACCTTTTCCTGCCTCTAATGGGTACACACATATTTTAGTTGTTGTTGATTATGTTACTAAGTGGGTAGAAGCTATTCCAACTAGTAGTGCTGATCATAACACCTCTATTAAGATGCTTAAAGAAGTTATATTTCCGAGGTTTGGAGTCCCTAGATATCTAATGACTGATGGTGGTTCAGACTTTATTTATGGTGCTTTCCATAAGATGCTTGCAAAGTATGATGTCAACCATAGAATTGCATCCCCTTATCACCCACAGACTAGTGGTCAAGTAGAACTTAGTAATAGGGAGTTGAAATTAATCTTGCAAAAGACAGTTAATAGGTCTAGGAAGAATTGGTCCAAGAAACCTGACGATGCATTATGGGCCTATAGAATTGAATACAAAAATCCTATGGGTATGTCTCCGTATAAGATGGTATATGGAAAAGCTTGTCACTTACCTCTTGAGCTAGAACATAAGGCATATTGGGCTATTAGAGCTCAACTACGATTTCAAACTTGCCGGTGAAAAGAGGTTATTTGACATTAGCTGCCTTGATGAGTGGAGAACCTAGGCCTATGAGAATGCCAAACTGTTTAAAGAAAAAGTTAAAACATGGCGTGACAAAAGGATACAAAAGCGCGAGTTTAACATAGGGGATTATGTCTTGCTATTCAACTCTCGTTTAAGATTTTTTGCAGGAAAGCTTCTCTCCAAGTGGGAAGGACCTTATGTTATCGAGGAGGTCTATCGTTCCAGTGCCATAAAAATCAACAACTTCGAAGGCACAAATCCGAAGGTGGTGAATGGTCAAAGAATCAAACATTATATCTCAGGTAATTCTATAAATGTTGAAACTAATGTTATTACAACCGTAACCTTGGAGGAATACATAAGGGACACTTTCCAGAACGATTCATCCTCCGAAAAGGAAGAGGTACATGATACGGTAAGTAAACCGACTCCAAAACAGTTCTAAAGGCAATTTTTCTCCGTTTTGGAATATTTAGAAAATTAGAAAAATAAACCGCAGTCCGGAAGAGACACGAGGCGTCCACGAGGGTGGAGGGCGCCCCCCCTTCCCTGGGTGCGCCCCCTGCCTCGTGGGCACCCCGTGTGTCCCCTGGACTCCGTTTTCTTGTGGGTTACTCCTTTTGGTCGGTAAAAATTCATTATATATATACTCCTGAAGGCTTTGACCTCTGTCACGCAGAAATCCTCTGTTTTCGTTTTGAGCTGCTGTTTTTGACAGATCTAGATCATCATGGCGTCCTCCAACACCCCCAAGGACAGTTTCTTCGAGAAGGTCATCAACCCCTACCTTGCGGAGGTGTTGCACCACCCCAAAACCATGGAGTTGCATGAGGGGGTGCTGCACATCCGTGATGTCGAGGGGCCGAGGAGGGCCAGAAGCGTGGAGACAAGACTCGAAGCAATGGAGCAACAAGTTTTCAAGTCCCAAGGTATGGTGGAACGAGGACTCAACGCCATACACATGATGATCTCGGAGCTCGCCAACAACCTCAAGCTGGACTCAAGGATCTTTGGGGAAGCTATCTCCAATCTTCAAGAGAAGATCGAACACCTCCAAGCTCAGATCTATGACCTGCAAAACCAAAACTATGAGTATGAATATAGATTCAAGAAGATGAGTTTGGCTGCAGATTTGACTATCCTGGAGACTCGATCATCCTTCTACGATGGTGAACCCATGCCTTGTAAGGTGGACAACCAACCTACATCATCAACAACTCCATCACCACCACCCCCGAAGAAGGAGACATAATCATATGGGTATGGGCACTCCCCTTGGCAACTGCCAAGCTTGGGGGAGTGACCCCGGTATCGTATCACCATCACTCCTATCTTTACCGTTTTACTTAGTTCAATCCTTTTGGTAGTATCTTGATATATTAGAATAAACTTAGCATGATCTAGTAGTGAGCTTTTGCCTTGTGAGCTTTACCCCTTTGTAATCGTGTCCATGAGCTATATAATATAGATTAGTGTTGAGTCAAGGGCTTGAATTCCTCATTTGGGTCATGATAAAAAGAAAACATAAAGAGTATCAAAGAGATCATATCGATCTTATGGGAAGTAATGACTTCACATATAAGAGTACGATAAATAAAAGTTGTTGGGAGGTGACAAACATAGTTTTGGTCATCGTTGCAATTAATAGGAAGTAATAAAAGAAGAGAGGCTTCACATACAAATATACTATCTTGGACATCTTTTATGATTGTGAGCACTCATTAAAGTATGACATGCTAAAGAGTTGATGTTGGACAAGGAAGACAACATAATGGGTTATCTCTTCTTATATCGGAAATAAAGTATATTGTCATGGATCATCCAACATGTTGAGCTTGCCTCTCCCCCTCATGCTAGCTAAAACTCCTCGCACTAAGTAGAGATACTACTTGTGCTTCCATATATCCTTAAAACTAGTTTTGCCATGAGAGTCCACCATAACTACCTATGGATTGAGAAAGATCCTTCCAAGTAAGTTGTCATGTTGCAAATCCGCTAAAATATGTATGATTTATTAGTGTGGGAGAAATTAGCTTTATACGATCTTGTGATATGGAAGTAATAAAAGCAACACATTGCATAATAAAGGTCCTTATCACAAGTGGCAATATAAAGCGAAGTTCTTCTATGCTAAGACTTTGTGCATCCAACCATAAAAACACATGACAACCTCCGCTTCCCTCTACAAAGGGCCTATATATTATTCTTGTCTTATAAGTGTCAAGGTGAAATCCACCTTTCCTTTTTACATTTTATCCTTTGGCAAGAACATTGTGTTGGAAGGATCCTGACATATATACCCACTTGGATGTAAGTTTTCATGATCTATTACTGTTGACATTACTCTTGAGGTAAAAGGTTGGGAGGCAACATCATAAGCCCATATCTTTCTCTGTGTCCGATTAAAACTCCATAAACATAAGTATTGTATGAGTGTGAGCAATTGTGAAAGACTATATGATGGTTGAGTATGTAGGCTTGCTGAAAGGCTCTTATGTTGACTCTTTCCGATGTTATGATAAATTGCAATTGCTTCAATGACCGAGATCAAAGTTTGTTAGTTTCCAGTGAAGTTTATGATGCATACTTGATATTGTGGATGAATTGTTACTTTAGCATAAGGATCATATGACTATATTTATATAAGTTGCTGTTGTGAGAATGATCGTGATGCCCTCATGTCCGTATTTTGTTTTTTATCGACACCTCTATCTCTAAACATGCGGACATATTTTTCGATATCGGCTTTCGCTTGAGGACAAGTGAGGTGTAAGGTTGGGGGAGTTGATATGTCCATTTTGCATCATGCTTATAAGTTGATATTTATTGCATTATGGGCTGTTCTTACATGTTTTGTCACAATACTTATGCCTTTTCTCTCTTATTTTACGAGGTTCACATGAAGAGGGAGAATGCCGACAGCTGGAATTCTGGGCTGGAAAAGGAGCAAACTCTGGAAACCTATTCTGCACAAGTCCAAAAGCCCTGAAGCTCAACAGAACATCGTTTCGGAAAATATAAAAAATATCTGGCGAAAGAAATCCACGAGGGGGGCCACCGGCTGCCCACGAGGGTGGGGGCGCGCCCCCTGTCTCGTGGGCCAGCCGGCAGGCCCCCGGTGCCCATCTTCTCCCATATGAGGTGTTTTGACCTAGAAAAAAACATAAGGAGGCTTTCGGGACCAGACGCCGCCGTCTTTAGGCAGAACTGAGGCAGAAACCAATCTAGGGCTCCGGCAGAGCTGTTCTGCCGGGGACACTTCCCTCCGGGAGGGGGAAATCGTCACCGCCGTCATCACCAAAAACTCTCCCATCTTGGGGAGGGTTATCTTCATCAACATCTTCACCAGCACCATCTCCTCTCAAACCCTAGTTCATCTCTTGTATCCAAGCTTTGTACCCAAACCTCAGATTGGTACCTGTGGGTTGCTAGTAGTGTTGATTACTCCTTGTAGTTGATGCTAGTTGGTTTATTTGGTGGAAGATCATATGTTCAGATCCATTATGCATGTTAATACCTCTCTGATCATGAACAATATTATGTATTGTGAGTAGTTACTTTGGTTCCTGAGGACATGGGAGAAGTCTTGCTATTAGTAGTCATGTGAATTTGGTCTTCGTTCGATATTTTGATGAGATGTATGTTGCCTCTCCTCTAGTGGTGTCATGTGAACGTCGACTACATGACACTTCACCATTATTTGGGCCTAGAGTAAGGCATTGGGAAGTAATAAGT
Source organism: Secale cereale (assembly GCA_902687465.1). Taxonomy (NCBI): domain Eukaryota; kingdom Viridiplantae; phylum Streptophyta; class Magnoliopsida; order Poales; family Poaceae; genus Secale; species Secale cereale. Next base: position 445,181,084 of record LR738713.1, on the reverse strand, counting down.
AGATGATGGGTTGCTAGAGTGACAGAAGCTTAAACCCTAGTTTATGCGTTGCTTCGTAAGGGGCTGATTTGGATCCATATGTTTCAGGCTATGGTTAGGTTTACCTTAATACTTCTTTTGTAGTTGCGGATGCTTGCATTAGAGGTTAATAATAAGTGGGAGGCTTGTCCAAGTAAGGGCAGCACCCAAGCACCGGTCCACCCACATACCAAATTATCAAAGTGCCAAACGTGAATCAGACGTTCGTGATGAAAACTAGCTTGATGATAATTCCCATGTGTCCTCGGGAGCGCTTTCCTTTATATAAGAGTTGGTCCAGGCTTGTCCTTTGCTACAAAAAGGATTGGGCCACCTTGCTGCACCTTATTTACGTTTACCTTTTGTCACTTGCTACCAATTACCTTATCACAAAAACTATCTGTTACCTATAATTTCAGTGCTTGCAGAAAGTACCTTACCGAAAACTGCCTATCATTTCCTTCTGCTCCTCGTTGGGTTCGACACTCTTAGTTACCGAAAGGACTACGATAGATCCCCTACACTTGTGGGTCATCAGTAGCCACACAAGATCTCCAATGTTGAACACCATGGGGTGCTTGATGATGTTGATGTTGGTCGCGAGACATTGTACTTGGCGCTCGATTGTGTGCCTTGTGTATTCATGCATCTTCTTGAGATAGCTTGCTCGTGCACTCGCGTCCATGTTGGTGTGCTCTTGTAGTGGTAGTGGTAGGATGTCCAATGTGGACAACGGGTTGAAAATGTAGATGACCTTCAAGGAGGACTTGTTGGTAGTAGAGTGCCATGCTAGATTGTAGGCGTACTCATTGATGGCTAATAATTCCCCCACTCCTTGATGTTCTTCTTGATCAACACGTGGAGGAGAGTAGATAGTGTCTGGTTGGTGACCTTCGTTTGGCCATCAGTTTGTGCATGCTATGCCGATGAGAAGTGTAGCTTGATTCTGAGCTTGTCGCATAGTGTCTTCCAAAAGTAGCTAAAGAACTTGACATCACGGTTCTACACAATAGTCTTGGGCACTCCATGTAGATGCAAGATTTCCCTACAAAAGAGATTTGCAACATATGAAGCATCTTCTATATTTTTGCAAGGAATAAAGTGCCATCTTAGAGAAACGGTCCATAGCGACAAATACCTAATCTTTGTCGTTTTGAGTTCGTGGCAAACCAAGCAAAAAAACCATACTAATGTCTTCCCATGGATGATACGGAATAGGAAGTGGAATATAGAGACCATGGGATTGAGCTTTTGACTTAGCTTCGCGGCATGTAGAGCACCGTTGGTGTAGCATGCGACGTCGTGAAACATCTTGGGCCAAAAGTAGTTCTTGGAGAGCATGGCATATGTCTTCTCGCATCCAAATTTTCCCATAAGTCCTCCACCATGAGCCTCTTGCAACAACAACAAACATAGAGAAGACTCGAGGATACAAAGCTTGGTAGCTCTCAGTAGATAATCATCATTGATATAATATCGCCACCAAAATGTATGCGTTAGGAATTTGGACTAAGGAATAGCAAATGAAACATCATGCGCACACTAGTCATTAATGTGCTCAAATCCAATAACACTCAATTCAAGTTGAGTTACAAGCATGCATTTGCGGGAAAGAGCGTCCGCCACAACATTTTCCTTACCCTTGATGTACTTGATCACGTAGAAAATGACTCAATTTACTCACTCCATTTTGTATTCAATTTTGTTTAACTTTTAAGGTATTTAAGTGTCTCATGATCTTTATGGATGACAAATTCACGAGGACGAGGATAGTGTTCCCACGCATGCAAGACTCACACTAAAGCAAATAACTCCTTGTCGTAAATGGTATAATTAATTTGCGCTCCAGAATTTTTTCGCTAAAGTATGCCATTACCTCTAGCATCACAATGCACTTCAAAAGTTTTATCAAAATTGGGCAATGCAAGCAATGGAGCATGTGTAATCAAGTTTTTAAGCTCATGGAATGCGGTATCTTGGGAAGGGCCCCAAACAAATGGTGCATTCTTCTTACTTAATGCGTGCTATGGTGATGCAATAGTGCTAAAGTACTTAATAGATCGACGATAGAAACCGTCTAGGCCAACGAACCTACACATTTGTTGCAAATTTGTTGGTTGTGGCCAAGTTTTAATAGCATAAATTTTAGCTTCATCTACATGAACACCCTTAGAGGAAACAACAAATCACAAGAAAAAAAGATTGTCAACACCAAAAGTTCTTTTCTCCATGTTAGCATATAGTTGCTCATTTCGAAGAACTTGCAATACATCCCTAAGATGCACGACATGATCTTCAAGAGATTCGCTAAACACAAGTATATAATCAAAGTATACCACAACACATATGCCAATGTATTTGCAAAAAACATAATGCACCACACGCATAAAAGTGCTAGGCACTTTGGATAAGCCCATTGGCATGACTAGCCATTCATTAAAGCCAAATTTGGTTTTAAAAGCCATTGTCAATTCACCACCCTCTTGAATGCGAATTTGATAGTAGACACTTTTAATATCAATTGTTGAGAAAATGGTGATCCACTAAGATCATCTACCATATCATCAAGGCCTTGAATGGGGTGTCTATAACGAACAGTGATAGCATTTATGGGACATCAATAAGAACATATGTGAAAATTACCATCTTTATTAGGCACAAGAATAGTCGGAACGACACATGGACTTAAGATCTCGTGTACATACCAATTCTCCATGAGATGTTGGACTTGTCGGCGAATCTCTACGGTCTTGTCGGGGAACATTTTCTTGGATCAGAAGTCACCCACTTTACGTGGATGAACTGACAGTGTTGCATAAAGGCACAAGTTAGTTTGTATTAAGAACCATATTGACATGGGCTTTTTGCAATGGATTAATATATGTGAAATAAGTACGATCTAGTTGCAACACATGACGTTGGCAGAGGGGTACTCATGAAGGAAGTAGAAATCATGTTACTTGTTCTAGATAATTGCCACTACTGATTACCTCTTAATTTCTTATTAATGAATTATATGACAAAAAGGGTTCCCCCCTCTTTATATTATGAAGCAACCACCAAGCAGAACAAGTCCAGGTCCAAAACAATAGTAAGTATGGATACAAGATACACAATGCGAGAGAATAACGCCTAGCTTGGGCACAACACAGAACACCTTACTAGATAAAAGACAAGCTATCTAATTTAGCTCAGGAGGTGGCGACGGGGACGATGGAGCGAGACGCAAGGCGATGGACCAGAGGTCGGCGATGATCATGTCGATGTTGTCTTGAGCACTCCACTTACTAAGCGGTCTCCAGAGTTGTACGAAGCCACACATTTTATAAATTGTGCCAGTCGCACAGACAGGGGCACATGTTCAATCTCCAATTTATTGCGGATGTTCCGTAACGTCTAGACAAGAGCACCCACAACTACTCAATGGGTCGGACGTAAGGGGGTGGACTTAGGACCTCCCGAAACATATTTGGGAGGTTGACGTGACACCAATTGCCACCCACCGGCTCTGTAAGGCAACTCCATAGAAAAATCGCCGAAGGGCAAGTGAAGGAAATGTGGTTGGAGTCTTCCGGAGTCTCACATAAGGGACAAGTCCCACCACTTGGTCCGTTCCACTTCAATTCCTCAACTCCGAGGGGAGACGGCCACAAATCAGTTGCCAAAGGAAGATCCAAATCTTCATAGGCAACATCATCTCCCAAAAGAAGTTTAGTTCCTCCGAACACATAGTGGCTGCGATAGCCTTATACATGCATCTAGAGGAAAACAACCCTTTCGGCTCGAGGTGCCATGAGATGGAATCATGTTTGAGGGAGGGTGTATTTAACGCCACGCATTCAAGGAGGTCCACCCATTTGTGCCATTCTGGGGGACCAAAGGTGTGTCTTAAGGCAAGGTTTCCAAGGTTGGCAAGGGCCTCCTCCACCAAGATGTGGGGCACATTGCATATGTTCAATAACAACTGGAAGCGCTCGGCGAACACCCGTAGGCCCGACCAATGGTCTAGCCAGAAATAGTGTGCTGACGCTAGATCCTACCGTGATGGAGGATCCAATACGGGGCACCGGAAGGAGTTGGATTATGGATTGCCAGAATTGGGATCCTCCCACCCTTGGGAAAATGCAAGCGGTTTCCCGCGCATGTATTTTGCGCGAATAATTCCTGCCACTGCCTGCCTTCCCCCACGGCAATCCTCCATAGCCATTTGGAGAGAAGGGCGATGTTCATGCGTTTGGAGGAGATAAATCCCAATCCACCTTGATATTTGGGCTCGCAAATCTCCTTCCACTTGACCCTGCGATATTTATGTTTATCGCCCTTCCCTACTCAAAAAAACCGGGACTGGTATTTGGCTATATCATGGTGAAGGGATTCATGAAAATGATATAATCCCATCATACACATCAAGAGGCTAGTCATGGAAGAGTTGATCAGGAGTACCCTCGCCACTTTGGAGAGCCACCATTCTTGCCAAGGTTCCACACGATGTTGGACCTTGGAGACCATTGGGCGAAGGTCTTTTTCCAGGATACATGAATTACTATTCAGCATGCCGAGATAAGCGGTGGGAATGAACCTAGATGACAGTTAAGCCAGTTCACAATCAGCTGCTTCTGCACATCCAAGTAGCCCATTACCATAAACTCACTTTTAGCGAAGTTGATTGTCAGGCCGGACATCTCTTATAAGCATAGGAGGAGAAATTTAAGGTGTTGGATATCCACATCCGAGCCCTCCACCATTAAAATGGCATCGTCTGCGTGTTGTAGGTGGGTAATCCCACCTCCACCAAGGAGGTGGGGGCAAATACCATGAATATGACTGGCCGCTTAGGCCATGTCAAGGGATGGCTGTGAGGGCATCCACCACAAGGTTAAACAAGGAGGAACTGATACGTCTCCAACGTATCTATAATTTTTTATTGTTTCATGCTATTATATTATCAATCTTGGATACTTTATAAGCATTTTATGCTATTTTATATCATTTTTGTCAAAGCAACATGGGATCCTATCTTGCCGATGGTATTGTAGCTCCTGCTTGCAACTATACCGTCAATGGCCATGAGTACAACATGGGGTAGTATCTTGTCGACGGTATTTATCCTTCCTGGTCAACATTTGTGCAGACCATTAGTGACCCCCAAATCAAGAAACCATTTTTTTGCCAAAGCACAAGAAGATTGCCGAGAGGATATGAGAGGGAATTTGGTGTCTTGCATTGCCATTATTCGAGGTCCTCCTCGCTTCTGGGATGAAAAAATACCACAAAAACATCATGACTGCTTGTGTAATTTCACACAACATGAGAGGGTGAGAGGGATTTGGACTTGGATTACAATTATGACAATGTTCGTAGCCGTGAAGCCTGCCAGGGACGCGGATGAGATCACTTCAGTTCTTGAGACCTACCGGAAACAACCATGACTCACACAACCAACTCAAGCATGACTCTCACAACCAACTCTATGGGGGGTGCATTCCCAATTTTATTCATATGTATTTGTGTGTGATTTGAACAACTTGGTGTGTAATAATTATTCGAATTTGAACATTTATTATAATGAAAATGATTGTTGTATTGTGAATTGCTTTTGGGACCATTTATATTTATATGTTTAATTTATATTAAGGGCTCGTGGTACTGTACAAAAAATAACTGTTGAGCAAGCTAAGGAATTATTGAATAATATATTGAAAAATTACGATGATTGGACTCTTCCTGAACCACCGCCTAAACCCACTCCGAAGAAGAGGGGTATCCTGTATACCTTAGTCATGAAGATATGCAAGAGGCAAAGAAAAGTATGAAGGAAAAAGGTATTAAAGCAGAGGATGTTAAAAATTTACCACCTATTGAATAAATACATGGATTGAATACACCACCTCACGGGTGGTAGAGGTAAATTCTTTATTAAAGTTTGATGAAGGTGAGATCCCTTATAATAAACATCCTAGTCAATGCCTTTATGAATTTGACAACTATATTATGAAACAAGAGCACTTCAATGCAAATGTTATGAAACAATTGAAATATAATTTTAATATGATTGCCTACTTGAGTAACTTGTTATTTAGAATCTCCAATGATGTTAGAGGTGTCAGAAAACATGCTTCTATGGTCCAAACTCAGTTAGAACAAGTTGCTCAATCCCAAAAGAATTGCTATGAAATGAATAGTAATATAAATGATTTTGTTGTTAGAGTAGTGTTGGGGTTATGTACCCCGGGTAGCCTCATCCGCCCCCAATAACATTTTAAGACATCGGGGCTGGCCAAGCCACTCATGCCGACTGGGCGTGTGGCCGGCTTCCTGGCCACGTTCCAGTAGGCGGCATGCCCCTAGCAGGCAACCCCAGGAGTTGACCGGCTCCTAGCTGCCGGCCTCTCCCTCCTCGGGGTCTGCATCAATCGACCGTAATCATGATGGAGCATGGCAACAGTGCAACAGTGCCACCTGCTCCCCTCGGGATACGTGAGAGCGTGGCAACAGTGAACCTCGACCAGGCGGACACCCTTCGGTACGGCGTGACACTGTAGCCACGCGCGCCGTTACGCCGCCCTCGTCAGCAAGGACGACGCTATAGTGAAAGGCAATCAGCATGGCCCGCAGGTCGCGGGCCCTACCTGTCGACCGCATTCTCAGCAGCCGGCGGGGTCCACCCGAGGCAGGCCCCGGCAGCCGGCGAAGAACCCAGCAACCGAAGACACTGACACCCGGGTCCTACCACCCGGCGTATTACCATTGTACCCCTGGGGGTAGGCCTATATAAACCCCCTAGGTTCACGCATGCAAAGGGTTCAGCCATCATTCCACCATACCTTCCATAGCTAGGAGAAGCAAGAGAGCTAGTCTGGTCCTTCTTCCTCCTCTAGCACACAGCTCAAGGAGCAACCTTGTAGGCCCCTTGTGATCATAGTCATCATGCGGAGACCCCGTAGAGTGGGACTAGGGGTGTTAGCTCCATGGAGAGCCCTGAACTTGGGTAAGACTCGTGTGCGATCGAGATCTCGTCCATTACCCCTTCTAGAGCCCTACGACGTAGTCCTCTCCCACACCATGATAAGCCACCCCCTCGCATCTGTCTCGAGAATACTCCAACAGTTGGCACCCACCGTGGGGCAAGCGGCGTCGGCCGGGGACATGTTCTCGACGGGAACCCTTTTCTGCCCCAACGAGCACGTCATGGCTGGCCCGGTCGGCTAGCCCAGCGCGCTCGCTAGCGCCTGCACTAGCATGTAGACCGATGCGGCAACAACCTGCCCCGTGAGCTACCTTGCTGACCTCCTCGGCAAGGTCAGCCTCTCCGACGAGCCCGCCTCCGACGTAGAGGCTCTCCGCTCCATCGAACCTCACGCGGAGCTCTTCGAGAAGCTCACCGTCTCTGACGAGCCGGCCTCCAACATGGAGTCCATCGGCTCCACCGATCCCTTCATTGAGCCTGGCGAGATGCTCGTCGGCTCCGATCTGGCTTCCACCGATGTCTACCCTGACGATGTGATCACCATTGATGACCTGCTCCCTCCTGTCGCTAGCGACGTCTTGGCCGACATGCTCGACGCCGGCATCTTCATGGAGGCGATGGTCATTGGCGATAGCCAAGCAGCCGACAGAGTCGCGGAGGACCTATTGCAAGCAGCAATGCGTGACTTGGCTACTCATGTTGACGATGAAACCGACCCTACGACGCTCAAGCAATCCGCATCAAGGTCCTCGACAGTGCCACCAAGCTGGCGGCCATGCAGCGCCGCGCTAAAGCCAACCAGCACGAGATCGACCGCATTAACGCCGGAACACCAGCTGATGCTGAGCTCAGCCGGGCTGGTGCCATCCGACAGCGCGGCGTGGCCATTGCCAGTATGCTGGGAGTCGGATGCCCGATCTACGAGACGCTGGCGCAGAACCTGCATGCTGCGCAGGCGGCGGCGGCGGCGGGCGACCTCCGAAATCTAGAGGGCGAAGAGCTGCGTGCTCAGAAGGAGCGCCTCCAAGAGCTACTCAATGCTACAAACACACAACAAGACAACTGCAACCACGAGCTGGCAGCCGGCAAGCAGGCGGAGAACTCGGAGGCCCACCGTTATCACGGTGTGACCTCCCGATCTCCTAGCGGTGGCGGCTACAACCAGAACCCCGGGGCGGCCACCTGTCGCAGCCAGCGCTCTCATCGCACAGGCGTGGCTAGCCAGCAGGCTCCCCTGAACCCGGAAGGCCGGCGCCAGCAGGATGAACGTCCGCCTCCCCGCATGGAGAGGCCGGGTTCTCCGGCGCCGGTTGACCCTCCGACTCTGGGGGGCCGGCTAGGCCGCAAGTCGGCGACTATGATGCCCGCCAATGGCTCGAGCAGCTGGCTCGGTCCTAGGCGATGGAAGAGGAAGACGCAGTCGGCCCGGCCTGCTTCGGCCCCCGCATCCGCGACGAGCCCTTTCCCAAAGGGTTCTCTTTGTCACGTGACACCCCAAGTACAACGGCATTGTGAAGCCAGAGGACTGGCTCATCGACTACGTCACGGCAGTCAGCATAGCCAATGGCAAAAAGCGCGTTGCCATGAAGTACGTTCCGCTCATGTGGCAGGGCACAACCCGGACATGGCTGGACAACCTTAAATTCAACAGCATCAACCGCTGGTTGGACTTCAATGAATCCTTCGTGCGCAACTTCAACATCACTTACAAGCGCCCCCCAAGCCTCGCCAGCTCTCCATGTGTGTCTAGGGTCGACTGAGTCTGCTCGCGACTACCTGACGCGCTGGGCCGAGCTGTGCAACTCTTCCGTGGGGGTGCACGAGGTGCAGGCCATCGAGTACTTCACCGCCGGGTGCTGAGAGGGCACCCTGCTCAAGCACAAGCTCCTTTGTGACGATCCGACCACTCTGCACGAGCTCCTGGCAGTAGCGGACAAGTATGCTACGGCCGACTCCTCCATGAAGTCGGAGATCTAGGTCGACACATCCGGAAAGGTGATCTTGTCGAATACCCCGGTGCCGGCTGGCGACTCTAGCCGGCGTTAGTAGCAGAACAACAACAACAACAACAACAACAACAACAACAACAACAACAACAACAACAACAACAACAACAACAACAACAACAAGAAGCACAAGGTCCCGGAGTCGGCTTCCAACAGTCAGCAGGTGGCAATTGTTGAGGACCAAGACCAGCAACCGTCGTGCCAGCCCGGCTCCAAGCATCAGCATCGCAACAAGGGTGCCTGGCAGCCAGCCCTCTCCTTCGAGCAGGCCCTCGAGGCCCCGTGCAAGTTCCACAGCGGCGCGATGCCATCCGACCACACAACTCGGCGGTGCAACTGGTTCGCCCGAATCGCCAAGGGAGAGGCTCTACCACCTCCTCCTCCCAACCCGACGGGTCCGCCTCCTCAGCAGCTGGCCCGCCCTGCCGGCATGCTCCAAGATGCATTCCCCAACGCGCATGCTGCCTATGTCGTCTTTAGGAGTGAAGCCAATGACAAGCGTAGCAGGCGGCAGCCACACCGCGAGGTGAACACTGTTGTACCTGAGGTCCCAGAGTGCATGCACTGGTCCGAGAAGCCCATCACCTGGATCCAGAAGGACCATCCAGCCGTAATGCCCACATCAGGTGGCTACGCCATGGTGTTGGACTCCACCTTCTCCACTGAGAGGCGGACTTGCCACTTCTCCCGAGAGCTGATAGACGGCGACAGCAGCATCAACATCCTCTACTGCGACACCATGGAGAAGCTGGGCATCAAGGAGAAGCAGCTCCTGCCCAGCCAAACCGTGTTCCATGGCATTGTCCCTAGGCTTTGCCTGTAATGCCCCGGACACACCCGCCGGTGGTCGTTACTCCTGGAGGGATCTAGACTGGCCTCATAGATCAATACTAGTCTTTCCTGCGCACTTTGTCCTCACTCGTGCGCACCTGGGAGCAACTTCCCGGTCGGTCACCCATCCTGAAACTACTCCAAGACGAGCACGCTTAACTTTGGAGTTTTGTCTGAATGGGCTCCCGAAAAAGAAGGAATTCCTTATTGATATGAGTAGTCTATCATCCCTAATAAGCCAGGCTCACATACACCCCCACTCAGAGGAATCGACGTCCTCGTCGGGCCACAGGAACGTTCCCTCTTGGCACATACGTCTGTGCATCCAGTCTGGTATGTGCCATGCCGTGTGCCACGATGGGTCACAAACGTCATGAATAATATGACCGCACACCTGGCCGCAAACATCCGTGTAACCACGAGGGTCGGCTCTGATACCAACTTTTAACGCCCCGGACACACCCTATGGTGGTCGTTACTCCTGGAGGGATCTAGACTGGCCTCACAGATCAATACTAGTCTTTTCTGCGCACTTTGTCCTCATTCGTGTGCACTTTGGAGCAAATTCCCGGTCGGTCACCCATCCTGAAACTACTCCAAGCCGAGCATGCTTAACTTTGGAGTTCTGTCTGAATGGGATCCCGGAAAAGAAGGAATTACTTATTGATATGAGTAGTCTATCATCCCTAATAAGCTAGGCTATCTGATACATCAATTTTGCATCATGCTTATAAGTTGATATTTATTGCATTATGGGCTGTTCATACATGTTTTGTCACAATACTTATGCCTTTTCCCTCTTATTTTACAAGGTTTACATGAAGAGGGAGAATGCCGACAGCTGGAATTCTGGGCTGGAAAAGGAGCAAACTCTGGAAACCTATTCTGCACAACTCCAAAAGCCCCGAAACTCCATAGAACATTTTTTCGGAAAATATAAAAAATATCTGGTGGAAGAAACCCACGAGATGGGCCACTGGCTGGCCTCGAGTGTGGGGGGCGTGCCCCCCTTCCTAGGGCGCGCCCCCTGCCTCGAGGGCCAGCCGGTGGGCCCCAGGTGCCTATCTTCTCATATATGAAGCGTTTTGACCTAGAAAAAAAATCGACGAGAGGCTTTCGGGACCAGACACCGCCGTCTCGAGGCGGAACCGAGGCGGAAACCAGTCTAGAGCTCCGGCAGAGCTGTTCTGCCGGGGATACTTCCCTTCGGGAGGGGGAAATCGTCACCGCCATCATCACCAACAACTCTCCCATCTTGGGGAGGGCTATCTTCATCAACATCTTCACCAGCACCATCTCCTCTCAAACCCTAGTTCATCTCTTTTATCCAATCTTTGTATCCAAACCTCAGATTGGTACCTATGTATTGCTAGTAATGTTGATTACTCCTTGTAGTTGATGCTAGTTGGTTTATTTGGTGGAAGATCATATGTTCAGATCCATTATGCATATTAATACCCCTCTGATCATGAACAATATTATGTCTTGTGAGTAGTTACTTTTGTTCCTGAGGACATGGGAGAAGTCTTGCTATTAGTAGTCATGTGAATTTGGTCTTCGTTCGATATTTTGATGAGATGTATGTTGTCTCTCCTCTAGTGGTGTCATGTGAATGTCGACTACATGACACTTCACCATTATTTGGGCCAAGAGGAAGGCATTGGGAATTAATAAGTAGATGATGGGTTGCTAGAGTGACAGAAGCTTAAACCCTAGTTTATGCGTTGCTTCGTAAGGGGCTAATTTGGATCCATATGTTTCAGGCTATGGTTAGGTTTACCTTAATACTTCTTTTGTAGTTGCGGATGCTTGCATTAGAGGTTAATCATAAGTGGGAGGCTTTTCCAAGTAAGGACAGCACCCAAGCACCGGTCCACCCACATGCCAAATTATCAAAGTACGGAACGCGAATCAGATGATCGTGAGGAAAACTAGCTCGACGATAATTCCCATATGTCCTCGGGAGCGGTTTACCTTGCATAAGAGTTTGTCCAGGCTTGTCCTTTGCTACACAAAGGATTGGGCCACCTTTCTGCACCTTATTTACTTTTACCGTTCGTTATTTGCTACCAATTATCTTATCACAAAACTATCTGTTACCTATAATTTCATTACTTGCAGAAAATACCTTACTAAAAACTGCCTATCATTTCCTTCTGCTCCTCGTTGGGTTCGACACTCTTACTTATCGAAAGGACTACGATAGATCCCCTACACTTGTGGGTCATCAAGACCCTTTTCTGGCGCCGTTGCCGGGGAGTGAAGCGCCTTTGGTAAGTGGAATTTGGTAAGGAAAAATTTATATAGTGTGCTGAAATTTATTGTCACTTGTTACTATGGCTCAAAATCCTTTGAGGGGCTTGTTCGGGGTATCTTCACCCCGAGCAGAAGAGGAAAGAGTTGCTCCTCAACCTACTGCACCTATTGAAAATGTTTGCTTTGAGATTCCTTCGGGTATGATAGAGAAACTGCTTGAAAATCCATATACAGGAGACGGAACACTTCACCCCGATTTACACCTAATCTATGTGGATGAAGTTTGTGGATTGTTTAAGCTTGCAGGTATGCCCGAGGATGTTATCAAGAAGAAGGTCTTCCCTTTATCTTTGAAGGGAGATGCATTGACATGGTTTAGGCTATGCGATGATATGGGATCTTGGAACTATAATCGTCTGAAGTTGGAATTTCATCAGAAGTTCTACCCTATGCACCAGGTTCATTGTGATCGTAATTATATTTATAATTTCTGGCCTCACGAAGGAGAAAGCATCGCTCAAGCTTGGGAGAGGCTTAAGTCAATGTTATATTCATGCCCCAATCATGAGCTCTCAAGAGAAATGATTATAAAAAAAAATTATGCTCGGCTTTCTCATGATAATCGCTCCACGCTCGATACTTCTTGTTCTGGCTCTTATATGATGAAAACTATTGACTTCAAATGGGATTTATTGGAAAAAATAAAACGCAACGCTGAAGATTGGGACCTCGATGAAGGTAAGGAGTTAGGTATGACCCCCAAGTTTGATTGTGTTAAAGCTTTTATGGATACCAATGTTTTCCGTGAGTTTAGCACTAAATATGGACTTGACTCTGAGATAGTAGCTTCTTTCGGTGAATCTTTTGCTACTCATGTTGATCTCCCCAAGGAGAAGTGGTTTAAATACCATCCCCCTATTGAAGTAAAAGTAGTTGAACCTATTAAAGTTGAAGAAAAGACTATCACTTATAATGTTGATCTAGTTATACCTACTTCTTATATTGAGAAACCACCTTTCCCTGTTAGGATAAAGGATCATGCTCAAGCTTCAACTGTAGTCCGTAAGAGTAATACTAGAACACCTACACCCTCTAAGCAAATTAAAGTTGAACCTAGTGTTGCTACGGTTAAAGATCTCTTGGTAGAAGATTTAGATGAACATGTTATTTACCTCCATGAAGATTCTGCTAGAATAGCCAAACCCAATGCTAGGAATAAACTTAAACCTGTCGTAGGCTTGCCCGTTATCTCTGTCAACATAGGAGATCATTGCTATCATCGTTTATGTGACGTAGGTGCTAGTGCGAGCATTATCCCTTTTGATCTGTATAACGAAATTATGCATGATATTGCACCCATTGAGTTAGAAGGGATTGATGTTACTATTAAGCTGGCTAATACAGATACTATTTCACCAGTTGGGATTGTTAGAGATATTGAAGTCTTATGTGGGAAGGTTAAATACCCTGCTGACATTCTTGTTCTTAGTTCCCCACAAGATGCATTCGGTCCCATTATATTTGGTAGACCCTTCTTGAATACTGTTAATGCCAAGATAGACTGTGTGAAAGACATTGTCACAGTTGGATTAGGGGATATGTCTCATGATTTTAACTTTGCTAAATTCCGTAGACAACCCCTTGAAAAGGCACCATCCAGTAAGGATGAACTTATTGGTCTTGCTTCTATTGCCGTTCCACCTAATGATCCTTTAGAACAATACTTGCTAGACCATGAAAATGATATGCAAATGAATGAGAGAAGGGAGATAGATGAAATATTCCTTATGCAGGGACCTGTATTGAAAATAACTTGCCTGTGAAATCCTAGGGGATCCTCCTCCACCCAAGGGTGATCCCTTGTTTGAACTTAAACCTTTGCTTGATGATCTTAAGTATGTTTATCTTGATGAAAAGAAGATATATCATGTTATTATTAGTGCTAACCTTTTAGAGCACGAAGAAGAAAGATTATTGAAAACTCTGAAGAAGCACCGAGCTGCTATTGGATATACTCTGGATGATCTTAAGGGCACTAGTCCCACTATATTCCAACACAAGATAAAATTGGAAGAAAATGCTAAACTAGTTATTGATCATCAGCGACGGTTAAATCCTAAGATGAAAGAAGTGGTAAGGAAGGAAATTTTAAAGCTCCTAGAGGCAGGTATTATCTATCCCATTGCTGATAGCGAGTGGGTAAGTCCTATCCATTGCGTTCCTAAGAAAGGAGGTATGACTATAGTCCCTAATGATAAAGATGAATTGATCCCGCAGAGAATAGTTACAGGTTATAGGATGGTAATTGATTCCCGTAAGTTAAATAAAGCTACTAAGAAAGATCATTACCCCTTGTCGTTTATTGATCAAATGCTAGAAAGATTATCCAAACATACTCATTTCCGCTTTCTAGATGGTTATTTTGGTTTCTCTTAAATACTCGTGTCAAAGGGGGATCAATTAAAGACCACCTTTACTTGTCCTTTCGGTACCTTTGCTTATAGACGTATGCCTTTTGGTTTATGTAATGCACCTTCTACCTTTCAAAGATGCATGATGGCTATATTCTCTGATTTTTCTGAAAAGATTGGTGAAGTGTTCATGGATGATTCTCCGTTTACGGAACTTCTTTTGATGATTGCTTAAGCAACCTTGATCGAGTTTTGCAGAGATGTGAAGACACTAACCTTGTCTTGAATTGGGAGAAGTGCCACTTTATGGTTAATGAAGGCATAGTCTTGGGACATAAAATTTCTGAAAGAGGTATTGAAGTTGACAAAGCTAAAGTTGATGCTATTGAAAAGATGCCATGCCCTAAGGATATCAAAGGTATACGAAGTTTCCTTGGTCATGCCGGGTTTTATAGGAGGTTCATTAAGGACTTCACCAAAATCTCCAGTCCTCTGACTAATCTTTTACAAAAAGATATTCCTTTTGTCTTTGATGATGATTGTCTACAAGTATTTTAAATATTTAAGAAAGCATTGATCTCTGCACCTATTGTCCAGCCTCCTGACTGGAATTTAACCTTTGAGATTATGTGCGATGCTAGTGATTATGATGTAGGAGTTGTTCTAGGGCAACGAGTTGATAATAAATTGAATGTTATCCAGTATGCTAGTAAAACTGTAGATAATGCCCAAAGAAATTATGCTACTACTAAGAAAGAATTTTTAGCAGTTGTGTTTGCTTGTGATAAGTTTAGACCCTATATCGTTGATTCTAAAGTAACTATTCACACTGATCATGTTGCTATCAAGTACCTCACGGAAAAGAAAGATGCTAAACCTAGACTTATTAGATGGGTTCTCTTGCTGCAAGAATTTGACTTGCATATTATTGATAGATAGGGAGCTGAGAACCCCGTAGCAGATAACTTGTCTAGGTTAGAGAATATACTTGATGACCCACAACCTATTGATGATAGCTTTCCTGATGAATAACTAGCTGTCATAAATACTTCCCGTACTGCTCCATGGTATGCTGATTATGCTAATTATATTGTTGCTAAGTTTATACCTCCTAGCTTCACATACCAGCAAAAGAAAAAGTTCTTTTATGATTTGAGACATTACTTTTGGGATGACCCACATCTTTATAAATAAGGAGTAGATGGTATTATTAGACGTTGTGTACCTGAGCATGACCAGGAACAAATCCTATGCAAGTGCCACTCCGAAGCTTATGGAGGACACCATGCGGGAGACATAACTGCACATAAGGTATTGCAATCCGGTTTTTATTGGCCTACTCTCTTCAAGGATGCCCGTAAGTTTGACTTATCATGTGATGAATGTCAAAGAATCGGTAATATTAGTAGACGTCAAGAAATGCCTATGAATTATTCACTTGTTATTGAACCATTTGATGTTTGGGGCTTTGATTATATGGGACCTTTTCCTGCCTCTAATGGGTACACACATATCCTAGTTGCTGTTGATTACATTACTAACTGGGTAGAAGCTATTCCAACTAGTAGTGCTGATCATAACACCTCTATTAAAATGCTTAAAGAAGTTATATTTCCGAGGTTTGGAGGCCGTAGATATCTAATGACTGATGGTGGTTCACACTTTATTCATGGTGCCTTCCGTAAGATGCTTGCCAAGTATGATGTCAACCATAGAATTGGATCACCTTATCACCCACAGACTAGTGGTCAAGTAGAACTTAGTAATAGGGAGTTGAAATTAATATTGCAAAAGACAGTTAATAGGTCTAGAAAGAATTGGTCCAAGAAACTAGATGATGCACTATGGGCCTATAGAACTGCATACAAAAATCCTATGGGTATGCCCCCCTATAAGATGGTATATGGAAAAGCTTGTCACTTACCTCTTGAGCTAGAACATAAGGCATATTGGGCTATCAAAGAGCTCAATTATGATTTCAAACTTGCCGGCGAAAAGAGGCTATTTGATATTAGCTGTCTCGATGAGTGGAGAACCCAGGCCTACGAGAATGCCAAGTTATTTAAAGAAAAAGTTAAAAGATGGCATGACAAAAGGATACAAAAGCGTGAGTTTAACGTAGGTGATTATGTTTTGCTATACAACTCTCATTTAAGATTTTTTGCAGGAAAACTTCTCTCCAAGTGGGAAGGACCTTACGTTATCGAGGAGGTCTATCGTTCCGGTGCCTTAAAAATCAACAACTTCGAAGGCACAAATCCGAATGTGGTGAATGGTCAAAGAATCAAACTTTCTATCTTAGGTAATCCTATTAATGTTGGAACTAATATTATTGAAACCAGAACCCCGGAGGAATACATAAGGGACACTTTCCAGAACGATTCAGCCTCCGAAAAGGAAGAGGTACGTGATACGGTAAGTAAACCGACTCCAAAACAGTTCTAAAGGCAATTTTTCTCCGTTTTGGAATATTTAGAAAAATAGAAAAATAAACCGCAGTCCGGAAGAGACACGAGGTGGCCTCGAGGGTAGGGGGGCACGCCCCCTTCCCAGGGCGCGCCCCCCTACCTCGAGGGCACCCCGTGTGTCCCCTGGACTTCGTTTTCTTGTGGGTTACTCCTTTTGTTCGGGAAAAAATCATTACATATACTCCCAAAGGTTTTGACCTCTGTATCACGCAGAATTCCTCTGTTTTCGTTTCGAGCTATTTTCTGCTAGGGTTTGCGAAGCTAGGCATCATGTCTTCTCCCTCCTCCAACAACGAAGGCAACGATGCTTGGCTGATGAAGATAGATCTGAAGAGGGAAGGACCCGAGGAGATCCACAAGGAGAAGAAGAAGATCAAGATGGAGGTTGAAGACCCGGCTCCGACGACGGGAGAAGAAGACACCCCCAAATCCCTTCCTAATATCTTTACCTCAACTGAGCTAGAAGCTTTCAGGATGCTTGAGTTAACTCAGATCCGCAACAAGCATCTCACAAGTGAAAATCTTTTGTTGAAGGATTACATAGCTGCTCTCAAAGGTATTATCCACAAGCTAGAAGATCTCCTACACTCAATATATGAGGATCCCCCGTCACTACTTGCAACTCCATCATCACCAACCCCAAAGAAGGAGACTTAATCATATGGGTATGGGCACTCCCCTTGGCAACTGCCAAGCTTGGGGGAGTGACCCCGGTATCGTATCACCATCACTCCTATCTTTACCATTTTACTTAGTTCGATCCTTTTGGTAGTATCTTGATCTATTAGAATAAAGTTAGCATGATCTAGTTGTGAGCTTTTGCTTTGTGAGCTTTATCCTTTGTAATCGAGTCCGTGAGCTATATAATAAAGATTAGTGTTGCGTCAAGGGATTGATTTCCTCACATGGGTCATGATAAAAAGAAAGAAAACAAAAGGAGTGTTAAAGGGATCATATCGATCTTATGGGGAGTAATGACCTCACACACAAGAGTATGATAAATAAAAGTTGTTGGGAGGTGACAAACATAGTTTTGGTCATCGTTGCAATTAATAGGAAGTAATAAAAGAAGAGAGGCTTCACATACAAATATACTATCTTGGACATCTTTTATGATTGTGAGCACTCACTAAAGTATGACATGCTAAAGAGTTGATGTTGGACAAGGAAGACAACATAATGGGTTATGTCTTCTTATATCCGAAATAAAGTATATTGTCATGGATCTTCCAACATGTTGAGCTTGCCTTTCTCCCTCATGCTAGCCAAACTTCCTCGCACTAAGTAGAGATACTACTTGTTCTTCCATATATCCTAAAACCCAGTTTTGCCATGAAAGTCCACCATACCTACCTATGGATTGAGAAAGATCCTTCCAAGTAAGTTGTCATGTTGCAAATCCGCTAAAATATGTATGATTTATTAGTGTGGGAGAAATTAGTTTTATACGAGCTTGTGATAGGGAAGTAATAAAAGCGACGAACTGCATAATAAAGGTCATTATCACAAGTGGCAATATAAAGCGAAGTTCTTCTATGCTAAGACTTTGTGCATCCAACCATAAAAACACATGACAACCTCTGCTTCCCTCTGCGAAGGGCCTATCTATTACTCCTGTCTTATAAGTGTCAAGGTGAAATCCACCTTTCCTTTTTACATTTTATCCTTTGGCAAGCACATTGTGTTGGAAAGATCCTGATATATATACCAACTTGGATGTAAGTTTTCATGTTCTATTACTGTTGACATTACCCTTGATGTAAAAGGTTGGGAGGCAACACCATAAGCCCATGTCTTTCTCTGTGTCCGATTAAAACTCCATAAACATAAGTATTGCGTGAGTGTGAGCAATTGTGAAAGACTATATGATAGTTGAGTGTGTAGGCTTGCTGAAAAGCTCTTATATGACTCTTTCCGATGTTACGATAAACTGCAATTGCATCAATGACCGAGACTACAGTTTGTTAGTTTCCAATGAAGTTTATGATGCATACTTGATATTGTGGATGAATTGTTACTTTAACATAATGATCATATGACTATATTTATATAAGTTGTTGTTATAAGAATGATCATGATGCCCTCATGTCCGTATTCTATTTTTATCGACCTCTGTCTCTAAACATGTGGACATCTTTTTCGATATCGGTTTTTGCTTGAGGACAAGCAAGGTCTAAGCTTGAGGGAGTTGATACGTCCATTTTGCATCATGCTTATAAGTTGATATTTATTGCATTATGGGTTGTTCATACATGTTTTGTCACAATACTTATGCATTTTCCCTCTTATTTTACAAGGTTTACATGAAGAGGGAGAATGCCGGCAGCTCGAATTCTGGGCTGGAAAAGGAGCAAACTCTAGAAACCTATTCTGCACAACTCCAAAAGCCCCGAAACTCCACAAAACATTTTTTCATAAAATATAAAAAATATCTGGCGGAAGAAACCCACGAGAGGGGCCACTGGCTGGCCTCGAGGGTGGGGGCGCGCCCCCCTTCCCAGGGCACGCCCCCCCTGCCTCGAGGGCCAGTCGGTAGGCCCCAGGTGCCCATCTTCTCCTATATGAAGCTTTTTCACCTGAAAAAAATTGACGAGAGGCTTTCGGGACTAGACGCCACCGTCTCGAGGCGGAACCGAGGCGGAAACCAATCTAGGGCTCCAGCAGAGCTGTTCTGCAGTGGATACTTCCCCCCTGGAGGGGGAAATCGTCACCGTCGTCATCACCAACAACTCTTCCATCTTGGGGAGGGCTATCTTCATCAACATCTTCACCAGCACCATCTCCTCCCAAACCCTAGTTCATCTCTTGTATCCAATCTTTGTATCCAAACCTCAGATTGGTACCCGTGGGTTGCTAGTAGCGTTGATTACTCCTTGTAGTTGATGCTAGTTCGTATATTTGGTGGAAGATCATATGTTCAGATCCATTATGCATATTAATACCTCTCTGATCATGAACAATATTATGTCTTGTGAGTAGTTACTTTTGTTCCTGAGGACATGGGAGAAGTCTTGCTATTAGTAGTCATGTCAATTTGGTATTCGTTCGATATTTTGATGAGATGTATGTTGTCTCTCCTCGAGTGGTGTCATGTGAACGTCGACTACATGACACTTAACCATTGTTTGGGCCTAGAGGAAGGCACTGGAAATAATAAGTAGATGATGGGTTGCTAGAGTGACAGAAGCTTAAACCCTAGTTTATGCGTTGCTTCGTAAGGGGCTGATTTGGATCCATATGTTTCAGGCTATGGTTAAGTTTACCTTAATACTTCTTTTGTAGTTACGGATGCTTGCATTCGAGGTTAATCATAAGTGGGAGGCTTGTCCAAGTAAGGGAAGCACCCAAGCACCGGTCCACCTACATACCAAATTATCAAAGTACCGAACGCGAATCAGATAATCGTGAGGAAAACTAGCTCGACGATAATTCCCATATGTCCTCGGGAGCGCTTTACCTTGCATAAGAGTTTCTCTAGGCTTGTCCTTTGCTACACAAAGGATTGGGCCACCTTGCTGCACCTTATTTAATTTTACTGTTTGTTACTTTCTGCCAATTATCTTATCACAAAACTATCTGTTACCTACAATTTCACTACTTGTAGAAAATACCTTACTGAAAACTGCCTATCATTTCCTTCTGCTCCTCGTTGGGTTCGACACTCTTACTTATCGAAAGGACTACGATAGATCCCCTACACTTGTGGGTCATCACTATCACATTCCCATTCACTACTCGGCAAGATCAAGATCAACGTCTTGTTCGGTGACTAGAATCACCTCTGCCGTGAGCCCATCTGGTTTGAGGTGGCCAACTTGGACATCCCGTACCACGCGCTCTTGGGTCGGCCAGCAATGTCCAAGTTTATGATGGTTCCGCATTACGCGTACCTGAAGACTAAGATGTCGGGTTCCAAGGGCATCATCACCATTGCCGACGACTACAAGAAGTTGGCCAAACGTGCGGCGGCCAGCTCCCAGCTGGCCGAGTCCCTTGTCATCGCCCAAGAGAAGCGCCTCATGGACCGGGTGGTAGCCATGGCCCGCAAGTAGTCGGCCGTGCCGAATAACCCCGAGGAGGCGGACAGCGGGCCTCCTTCAGGCCGGCCAAAGAGACCAAGAAGATCGTCTTGGACCCGGCCCACCCAGAGCTATTTGTTGTCATAGGTTCCAACCTTGATAGCAAATAGGAAAGCGATCTCCTCGATTTCGACCTCTAGATTCGGAATATCTTTGCACGGTCTCCCAAGGACATGCCGGGTGTTCCGAGCGATTTCGTTGAGCACATGCTAAATATGAGGCTGGATGCCAAGCCGGTCAAGCAACCCCTACGCTGCCTATCAGAAGAGAAGAGAAGGATCATTGGTGAAGAAGTCACCCGGCTCCTGGCAGCCGGCTTCATCATGGAAGTGTTCTACCCGGACTGGCTTGCCAACCCAGTCCTCGTTTTGAAGAAAAACAACAAGTGGCGCATGTGTATCGACTACACCAGCCTGAACAAGGCTTGCCGCAAAGATCCATTTGCTTTGCCTCGGATCGACCAAGTGATAGACTCCACAGCCAGATGCGAGCTGTTGTGTTTCTTCGATGCCTACTCTGGCTACCAGCAGATCAAGATGAATGAGAAAGACTAGATGAAGACCGCCTTCGTCACCCCCTTTGGTGCATTCTGCTACCTCGTCATGACGTTCGTCTTGCGGAATCCCGGCGCCACCTTTTAGCGATACATGCAGAAATGCCTATTGCCACAACTCGGCCGGAATGCCCACGTCTATGTGGATGACATTGTGGTTAAGACGGAGAAGCGTGGCACCCTTTTGGAGGATCTCAAGGAGACCTTCACCAACCCACGCCGTTTCCAAATCAAGCTCAACCCGGAGAAGTGTGTCTTTGGAGTACCAGCTGGCCAGCTCCTTAGTTTCCTTGTTTCTGAGCGTGGGATCGAGTGCAACCCCGTGAAGATCAACGCCATTGAACAGATGGAGAGGCCACCCCGGTTGTGGGACGTCCAAAAATTCATCGGGTGCTTGGCATCTCTCAGCCGGTTCCTGAGCCGACTGGGAGAGAAGGCCCTCCCCCTGTATCAACTGATGAAGAAGACTAAGAGCTTCGAGTGGTCTGAACAGGCGGACAAAACATTCCTCCAACTCAAGCGGATGCTGTCCACGCCGCTTGTTTGGGCCGCTTCGGCTGCTAAGGAACCCATGATCCTCTACATCGCTGCTACCAATCGGGTCGTCAGCACAGTCATAGTTGTCGAGTGCCCAGAAGCCAGCAAGGCTCAGCCGACCCAGAGGCCGATCTACTACCTGAGCGAAGTGTTGTCCGTCTCCAGGCAGAACTACCCCCACCACCAGAAGATGTGCTACAGTGTGTACTTTGCCGCCAAGAAGCTGAAGCAGTATGTTCTGGAGCATCCCAACATAGTTGTTTGCACGGCTCCCCTTGCCAAGATCATGAGCAACCGAGATGCCACGGCCCGGGTGGCCAAGTGGGCCACTAAGATGGATCCTTACACCATCCTCTACCAGCCCCACACCGCCATCAAATCGCAAGCACTGGCCGACTTCCTAGTCGACTGGGCCGAGACCCAGTACCTACCGCCATAACCGGATTCCACGCATTGGCGGATGCACTTCGATGGCTCCAAGATGCACATCGGCTTGGGAGTCGGCATCGTCCTCACCTCTCCCAAGGGCAACAAGCTGAAGTACACCCTGCAGATCCACTTCGCCGCCTCCAACAACATGGCCGAGTATGAGGTGCTCGTCCACGGGCTCCTGCTAGCCAAGGGTATCGGCATCTGCCGCATCCTGTGCTATGGGGATTCAGACTTGGTGGTCCAGCAGTCCTCTGCCAACTGGGATGCTAAGGACGCCAACATGGCCAGCTACCGCTCCCTAGTTCAACAGATCAGCGGATACTTTGACGGGTGTGAGTTCCTTCATGTGCCACGGGCCGACAACGAAGCAGCCGACGCCCTGGCCCGGATCGGCTCCACCCGACAAGCCATTCCAGCCAGCGTCTCCCACGAGTGCGTATGCAAGCCGTCTATTCAACCCTCGTCGGAATCAGAGTCCATCTTCATGCCGGCTGATCAACTGCCGGCCGGTCGGCTTCTCGCACAACGAGCTATGCTCTAGGCGGCCTAAGTAACTTGCCTATTCTAAATGGCCAAGTCCCTGACCCGGCCACAGACCACAGCGCGGCTATCCGACTGGCAGGGCGGCAGCTAAAAGAAGACGACAAAATAAAAAGCCAAAAAGAGCAAAGGCAAAAGCGAGCCAGAAGCCGACAAAGACATAAGCATGTGGGAAATAAATTAGTTACATAGCAAAAGGCCGAAGGCCAGCATTCAACAAAGTTTGAAATAAACCCCTAGCAGGTGGAACTGCAAAGGACTAACTGTTCATCTCAAAATAAGATAAAAAAACGCTAAGGACAGCTACGCTAGAGGTGCGGAAGGCAGCTCCGACTGGTCAGCGTTGGCGGCGGTGCCAATAGGCGGGGCATCCGGCTGGGTCGGCGATGGCAGTTGTCGAAGTCTCCAGCTGTCCACCGGCCGAAGCCGGCTCAGGCTGCCTCCGGCTAGTCGCCCCGTCGTCCGGAACGTCGTCATCGTCTTCCTCGTCCTCGCCATCTTCCTCGCCCTCGTCGCTGGAGGCGATCTTCTCCGCCGAGTCCTCCCCCTTGGTTGGGTCAAGCCCGAACCAAGAGGGCGGCACTTTAGCGCCGTTTTCCGCCCGCTCGGGAACCAAAACGCCGTCATCGGCGTAGTTGGCAAGGGCGGCTGCGCGCTTGATGATCTCCTCGTGCTCCGCCTCCAGCTCCAGCTCGGCCTCCAGGCGGAATGTGGCCAGCTGGTCCAGGCTCATGCCAGGGTACCATGCCTTGACGAATTCCAGTGCTGCCTTGGCGCCCGCCCGGGCTGCGGCTCCTTTCTAGGCATCAAGTCGTTCGGCTGCCACCCTCAGTTAGTCGGCGCACCGACTAGGAGTCCGGGGCACCGGCACGTCTGGCCAGAGCCCCTCGAGGACCTGAGACCCGGCGAGCTGAAGACGGCGGAGTAGGCGGCGTGCTGGCTCAAGGCGCAGCTAGGCGGCCAAGAGCTGCTCGCCGATAGTACGAGGCCGGTTCAGCGGGATCTACGTGCCCCGCTCCTCTGCTGGTCGCGTTGTTCCTCGATCGCCCGGCAGACGATGACAGAACGACCGAGGAGAAACTCTGTTCAAAGGAAAGCCAGAGATTTAGAAGTCGGCCTCCCGCGGCGGCTGGCGACTAAGCAATGAGGGAAGAGAGAACTTACCTTCGAGCATGTCCTCGATCACCCCGTAGCCGTTCGACAACAGCTTCTCCCTCTCGGCCCTGTTCGAGTGTTGAGTCTCAAACTCGGCCTTGAGGAGCACATCGCCGTCCTCCAGCTGCTAGACCTTCTCCTGGTGCTGGGCCTCCTGGTCCGCATGCTCTTTAGCAAGACGGTCGTGTTCCGCGTCCGCCTCACTGTGCTCCTTCTCCTTCGCCAGCAGCTGCTTCTCGAGCGCATGCACGCGTTCCGCAGCTGGGCGGCTACCTCTGCGAAGACGAGGAAAAACCGTCGGCATTGTCGTTGTTCTAGGAACCAGGGTACCCAGACTTGCCTGCCTGCGACCCATGATGTGGCTCCTTCACCATCCTTGTACGAACCATCTTCAGCATAGCACTCAA
Source organism: Secale cereale (assembly GCA_902687465.1). Taxonomy (NCBI): domain Eukaryota; kingdom Viridiplantae; phylum Streptophyta; class Magnoliopsida; order Poales; family Poaceae; genus Secale; species Secale cereale. The sequence goes on along the minus strand of LR738713.1, from coordinate 445,156,424 downwards.
GACCTTCGCGAGGGGCCAAGCCTCGCGAGGCGGACAACACCAAGACCTCCGGAAGAAGCAGTCTCACTAGGCTGGCTCCTGAGGAGCGGAGATCTCTATGCAAGAACCCACCTCGCGAGGTTTAGATGACACAAGCCACGACGACCAAGGCCAGGCGGGCGGCAGCGGACGCAGGACAACAGGTTTCCTCTTTGGTGCTAAAGAGGCACGCGCAGGCGCGGAGTCTCAAGGAATCAGCCAAAGGTTTCCATTTCCATGCAACAAGACCAGGATCACTAGGACAGCAGGACAGAGGTCATCACCGAGCCCACTGTGACGTCAGGATCAGAAACTTTGCAGGCGAAGACCACCTTTCATCAGGATAAGATGTACTAGTTGTCTCCCTTCAAATTTGGTCATTGCGGAATCCCTTCCCGCCAACATTTTGGGGGAAGAGGACCAAGGCCGCTATAAATATAGCTTAGCCACCACCATAGGAGGGGATCCGGATCCAGATCGATCAGATCAACCGGCACCCTCACATTCAATAACACACCTCCTGAAGTTGTTCCACCACTGTACTAGTTCTTCCTCAGCCCACCTCGAGGAAATCCACCACAAAGCAGTAGTAGGGTATTACACCGCGAGGTGGCCCAAACCTGGGTAAACTGCTTTGTGTCATTTCCTCCATGTTCATCGAGCTAGATAGTGGAGACGGCGAGTAGGCAGATATGGGAAGTTGAGTTCTTTGCATGCACCCAGTGTTTGAATCTTACAAGGATTTTGCGGATCCCTGAATCCGACATTTGGCGTGTCAGGTAGGGGTGCGTCAGAGCCTCTCTTCTTCCAGTTAGTTCACCATCGCCTCGCCGTCCCCATAGCTCACTCTTGTCGAGTTTGTGCTGAGCGTCGGGCCGCCCTCGCCGACCACGTGTCCCAAACAGCACCTCCAGGCGACGGCATCCCCCGTCGTTCTCCATCACTGGTGACAGACGCTGATAGCCCTCAACCGTAAGGGATCGAGATAGTCTTCGCTGGTAAGAATAACCCAATTTATTGATTCGACACACGGGGAGCCAAAGAGTATTTATAATCTTTGACAGTTGAGTTGTCAATTCAACTGCACCTGAAATATACTTACTTGCAACAAAAGATAAGTGGTAACAGTGATATGATAGTGATAATAGTGATAGTAAAAGTAAACAGCAAAAGTAAATAGTGAAGGTAAATGGCAAAAGTAGCAACTAGTGACAAGCAGGGTTTAAAACAATGTAGGCTAGGGAGATGGATGGTTGGGCGCTGCATGGATGAGATAGATTCTAACTTGGGGCACGGCACACGGAAAAGTAATGATCATCTAGGCAAATACCAAACATTAGGCATGTATCCCATAGGTAGTTGTACGTGCTTGCAATAAGAACTTGCACAACATCTTTTGTCCTACCATCCCGCTACGAACGGGGCCAAAAGGAACTTATGGAGATTAAGGTGCTCCTGTCAAAGAGCACCGGAACAAAGCAATGAACTCAATGGATACATGTAATCCTCAAACTACGGACCATCCCCTTTGGTGTCCCAAGCTGTCACTTTTGGGATCGCCGGTTCCAAACCATAATAGGTGCAAACAACTCATAGATAGGATCACGAACACAAATATATTCATGCAAACACATATGGTTCAGATCTGAGATCATGGCACTCGGGCCCTAAGTGTCAAGCATTAAGAATAACAAGTTGAAGCAAAGATGATAAACACCATAGTAGATGATAGGCAACATGCCCCCAACGATCTGACAAACTATTACATGATCTAACTCATCCAATCCCTACCATCCCCTTCGCCTACAGCAGGGGAATTACTCACACATGGAGGGAGAAGTCATGGAGGGATGATGGAGTGGTGATGATGATGACGATGGCGACGATCTCCCCTCTCCGAAGGCCAATTCAGCCTCCAGATTAGCCCTCCCGAGGAAGAACAGAGGGTGGCGGCGGCTCCGCGACGGAAAACTGCGAAAAGAACTTCCGATCTGGGGTTTCCGCGTCGTGAGTAAAAATACGAGGCAAAGTAGGGCACCAGGGGGTGTGGGCCCCACCCAGGCGACCCCCCGGCGCGACCCAGGGGGGGCGCCCACAGGGCGCCTGGGCACCCCCTGGCCCCCCTCGGGCCCCTCTTCTGGCCCCTGGTTCCTTCGGGTGCGTGGATTTTCTGTGATTTTTCGTGGATTTTTCTGAGATACCTAAAAATCCGTTTTCATGCACACAATAAAACCATACAGGCAGCTCTGCTGAAAACAGCGTCAGTCCGGGTTAGTTTAGTTCAAATCATGCAAGAATGAGGTCAAAACAATATCAAAAGTGTTTGGAAAAGTAGATACGTTTGAGACGTATCAACTCCCCCAAGCTTAGCATATTGCTTGTCCTCAAGCAATTCAGTTCAACGAACTGGATGCGACAAAGAAAACTTTGACAAACTCTTTTGCTTCATTAGATGTATATAAGCATGTACTACGAAAAGAGTCTAGCAAGTATTAAAACAGTACTATGAGGACAATGCAAGGAGCAATCCTTCTTTCAAGTGATTAGTCAGAAATACTTAAAAGTAAATAATATACTACTGAAAATCAAGACAAGATTACATTGCACATAGCTTGAGCATACTAGGGTGGTATCTCGCTAGTCTCCATGAGTGAAGCAAAACATAAATGCAGAAACTCCTCCAGAGTTTTAAAGGAGACTAGAACTAAGAATTTCAGAATAAATCATATCACAAGTATGCAGAAGACAATGTAATACTTTGGGACAATGCACATTACACTCAGAACGACAATTATGCTCTCCTAGTTAGTGCTTTGAAGAAAGAAGGTGAAGACTCTCGAACCGTGGCTTTTGTTGGCAAAGTTGAAAACCCGTGATCGGAAACAAAAACTAAACATGTACCAGAGCTCTTGGTTTTTAGAAACAGAGGTAAAAAAACGTTTTTGAGAGGTGCATATTTCGTCAACGAATGCTAGTAGAGAACTCAATCACTCTTTGAGTGGACAAGTCTCGAGGAACGGCTCCCGCATGAGGACGATCACATCCTCTTAATCTCCTTTGTTTATCACTACCAAAGTTTTCTGATTTCTCATGAACAAAGCGTGAATGAGGGTTTGTTTGTTATATTATCTTTTTGAGCCGGGCGCACTCGATGCCAGTTCCTTCTCGTATTAAGGGTTTGCACATTAGACATGCAATCCAGGGGTGAAACTTGTCCAACTTAAAAAGATCATGAATTAACTACTACTTCCTCATGAGCTAAAACATAGGCACAAAAAGAGAAATGCTTTTGATTAATTTCGAGATGGTACACGAAAGTCTTCATTAGGAATGGCAGGTAAATACCATGTATAGGAAGGTATAGTGGACTCATATGGCATAACTGGTTTTAAGGATTTTGGATGCACAAGCAGTCAGTCCGCTTAGTACAGGTGGAAGTTTAGCAAAAGACTGGGAAGCGACCAACTAGAGAGCAATAACGGTCATAATCATGCAGAGCGACAAAGCAACATTGAATCGGGCATGAAAGTGATATAACTATTCTGAAACTCAAAGATCATCAAGGCAGAGTAGACTTTATAGTCTTAACATGTGTAAGCATGTGCCAAGTCAATCCAAAAATTCTCTAAAGGGAAATACCACCTTAGTATACCAGACTATGAACAGTGCAATGCATGTAGATCATTTCAATAACACATTATATACTCTAGTTATTCGAGACTATCCACAAGTAAAGCATGAACCACTAAAAGAGCATTGTAAACATAGCACTATGTCGCTACAAGCTGGTCTCTAGATCATAAGTACATGCATATGTACAAAAGTAGAAATAAAAAGAGTTCATACCGGTCTTCCTTGTTGCTTCCCTTCAGTCGATCTTCGTCATTACTGCTTGTCACTTGCACGATCGAACGTAGGAAATATAATTAAATGCCATCACGGACTCGAGCTGAACTCTGAAAACAAAGCAAACTAAAGAGAGAAAGGAAATCTTTTTGGATTTTTCAAAGGTTGATTAAAAGCAAAAGAAAGAGAAAATCTTTTTGTTGTTTTTGCAAAGAGAGAAATAAAGAAGAACGGGCAAAAACTTCGAAAAGATCAAAGTGAATAAAACGAATAATACAATGGAAAAGTAAGAGTGGCACGTACTCCCCCAAGCTTAGGCTTTTGGCCTAAGTTGGTAGCAGCTACTGCCCCCAGGAGCCTCCTGCTCCGGGGGTATGGTGGTGAGTCCAAGGGTCGTAGAAGGATGCTGGCGCGTACACCGAACTCCTCGGAGTCTCCCACGAGGAAGGTTCCGAGCGCCAAACAGAGGAAGAACCTTCACCAAACTCGGTGGCGGTCTCTTCCTGAAAATGTGGTAACTCACCGTGCTTCTCCTCGTCGGGCACAACCCCCTCCATGGGGTTATGAAACTGATGCTGGACCATGAACTCATCGAATTGGACAACATCAAAGGACCATCCGTTCCTGCGAGAAAAATCAAACAAAAGAGGTGCAGGTAGACGGATCTCGCGTTCCGCGGTAATTCCGAAACGCAAGATATAAACAAGATTATCAAGCTCAGAACCCATGGTGACAAACTTATGCCTTTTCATAGCAGCAAGATCAAAGCTTAAATAAGTAAAAGGATTATCATCAGGGTGTGGGGTGCCTCCAAGATGTTCTAAGATAAGTGTGGCATAAACGCCACCATATAAGTCCCCCTTGTTACCGTTCATAGCAAGGCGTCGAGCAATTAAGGCACCCAGATTATAATCAGACCTCCCCGAGAGGGCTGCTACCAGGATAGCAATATCCGGAGCAGAAATGCTGCTCGTGTTGTCACGAGCTAACACCCCTCTGGCAATATAATATGCAAAATACCTGAGGTGAGGAAATAAGATGCTGGAGATCTTCGACCGATGAATATCCCTCGTACCCATGCTGCAGAGAGAGTTGATGACGGTTTTCAGCTCGGAGGACTGAGTGGCCATCCTAGCCGTCCTCCCAACGTTCGGCACACCCTAGCAGTCGATGGTGAAGCTGCGGCTCTAGTAACTCGATCGGAGTGTGCGGGCCTCCTCTTCTCAAGCCACCCTTTTGCCCTTCCTAACAAACTGATTTCTGAATTTTTTTTGCAATTTACAAATATGAGGATTAAAACAAGATGAGTTAAGGCAGACTACTCGACTCACTTGCCCAAGGCATAAACTTGCATCAAAACTTGGAAAATAACTTTCTACACATGCATGCAAGCTCATCTCTACAGCACAAGAACTACTAAGTACTCACAAATGAGGCCACCAATCAAAAATCTAATTGGAGGGGTGGAGGAGTCACATACCAGGGAGTATTTGCTCAAAATTTCAGCTCAAATGAGGGGCTGTAGAGAGAGATCGAAGAATCGCCTCCAAGAACAGCAAGAACACAAGAACAAGTGCAGAACTCGCGTTTTTGGAGAAAGAGTGAGAGAGAGGAAGAAGACATACCTGGAGGGGGGTCCTGTGGGCCCCAGGCGCCCTGTGGGCGCGGCCAGGGGCTGGGCCGCGCCAGCTGGCCGCCTGGGCCATTGGTGGGTCCCCCTGGCTGGCCCCAGGTCCCTCTGGGTCTCTCCCGTCGTGGAAATTTTTATTTAAATTTTTCTGGAATTTTTCTGAAAACTTCACTGTTGAAATTTTTTCGAAGTTCAAAAAGCTGCGGAACTCTGTGAAAACTTAAAGTAGTGAGTAGTATTGTGAAGCTTCAAAACATAAGTACTTGGTACAGCAAGTAGGACAAAAACTAAAAACAAATGAAAACATAACAAGCTCATCTTTTTATCTATACAAAACATGTTTACTAGTAAGGTTGATCAAGTCTTACCAACAAACAGGCGATATATAGAGCAAAAAGTCTCACCTCCTACGAAGTAGTTACTAAACCTTTAATTTGATGGACATTGTCCCCACCATGATAGTTTTATATTTGTGAGGCACATGTAGTGGACAGTCCCATTCTCCAATTTTCACGGTCTCGATATTCTCTATAGAGTTGAGGGCATGCCTCCTGTCGATCTTCTTCGGAAAATATACCGTGTGTTCTTTATCATTCACATGGAAGGTAACCTTCCCTTTATTGCAATCAATAATAGCACCTGCGGTGTTAAGGAAAGGTCTACCAAGAATAATGGACATGTTCCCATCCTCGGGCATGTCAAGCACAACAAAATCAGTAAGAATTAAACAATTAGCAACCTCTACGGGAACATCCTCACAAATACCTATCGGAACAGCGGTTGACTTGTCAGCCATCTGAAGGGAGATATCTGTAGAAATTAGTTTCTCTAAACAAAGCCTCTCGTAAAGAGAGAGAGGCATAACACTCACTCCTGCTCCAAGATCACATAAAGCAGTTTTGACATAATTATTCATTATGGAGCAAGGAATGGTGGGTATACCTGGATCACCGAGCTTCTCAGGAATCTTGCCACTGAAAGAGTAGTTAGCAAGCATAGTAGATATTGCATCATTAGGAACTTTTCTTTTATTAGTGACAATATCTTTCATATATTTTGAATAAGGAAGTAACTTAATAGCATCAGTCAAAGGGATTTGAAGAAAAAGAGGTTTAATCCACTCACAAAACTTATTGTAATGCTCTTCTTCTTTAGATTTGATGGACTTACCTGGAAAGGGCATGGGTTTCTGTACCCATGGTTCTCTTTCTTTCCCATGTTTTCCTGCGATGAAGTCTTCTTTAGTGTACCCCTTACGTTTGTCAGGTGCTTCTTCCTCTCGAACTTCAGGCGGATCATTCTTCTCACTATCCTTACCTTCAGGTTCAGCACCGTCTTCAGTCTCAGCATCGGATATAGATACACTGTTGGGATCAACAGCTGGCTCTTCATCTGCAATAGGATCAATAGAATTGTCAGTCTCCTTATGTTTCTTCTTTTTCTTTGGAGAGCCAACAATTTCTTCTTCCTGCATTTGAGAATCCTGCTCGATTCTCTTCGGATGTCCCTCTGGATAGAGAGGATCTTGAGTGCTAGTTCCTCCTCGGGTCTTAATCCCGAAAGCCTGCAAATTATCTTGTTTGGCATTGTTAGCAAGCAGATCTCTTTGCACATTAGAAATTTGGTCAAGCTGAGTTTGAACCATATGAAAATGCTTCACAAGACATTGAACATCATTAGCTGTTCTATCTAAAACATCAAGCAGTTTTTTGATAGCAAGAGAATTATCATGCAATTGACTTTGTATCCTCTCATTAAAATGGTTTTGTTTCATAATAAAATTATCAAAATCATCTAAACATTGATCAGGAGGCTTACCATGAGGGATGTCACTTGCGTTGAAATCTAAAAGAGAGTGTACCTCTACCATAGGAGGGTGAGTAGTAGGCTCACACAGCTTCTCAATAGGGGGTAGATTCTTCACGTCTTCAGCTTTAATACCTTTCTCTTTAATAGACTTCTTTGCTTCTCGCATATCTTCGGGGCTTAGAACAAATATGCCCCTCTTCTTTGGTGGTGGAGGTGGTTCAGGGACGGACCAATCTTCATGGTTTTTGGCAATCCTGCCCATCAAATCCTCTGCATCGTCCGGTGTTCTTTTCCTGAAAACACAACCAGCACAACTGTCCAAATAGGACCTGGATTCATCAGTTAGACCAGCATAGAATATATCGATTAATTCATTCTTAGGAATTTCATGTCCTGGTCTAGCCCGAATCAGACCGCAGTACCTCCCCCAAGCTTTAGGGAGGGACTCATCCTGCAACTGTTTAAAGTTATAAATTCTTTGTAAAGCAGCATGTTGCATGTGAGCAGGAAAGTACTTATCAACAAAAGAGTGAGCTAAGTCTTGAGGACTCTTAATGGAACCGCATGGGAGTGAATCATACCATGCTTTAGCACCTTCCTTCAAGGAGAAAGGAAGAAGCTTGGTGATATAGAAGTATCGTATCTTCTCATCTGTGGTAAACAGGCCACCTAACTCACCGAGTTTAGTCAGGTGTGCAATAGCATCATCATTTTCTCTGCCATAAAAGGGGTCAGCTTCAACCATAGGTATAAGTGAAAGATCAACATAGAAATCATAATCAGGATCATCAATGCATATAGGAGATGTAGCAAATTCAGGATCAGGAACGGTTTTGTTCTTCAAAGAGTGTTTTTCAAATAGTTTCTTAATAACTTCATGGTCAGAGCCAGAAAACTCTGTCAGTTCCCTGCATAAATCTTCATCAAGCATATAGTAATCATCATCAAGGAGCCTCTCTTTGAGTTTACTCAAATCAGGATAATCATAAGTTTCACCAATAGGGTAGCGAGTAACAGGAAGTTCAATTCCAGACTTTTTAGCAGCAGCAGCAATTTGTTTCTCAAGAGCATAACCAAGCGAACTAATATCATCAAAAGTAGTAGAGGCATCATCAAGAGTATCGGACATAGTAACAGATTCAGTAGGAGCATCATGTGGTGGTGGTGAGGCAAACTTACTCATAACAGAAGGTGAATCTAGTGTAGCACTAGTGCTCAAAGCAGTACCTCTTCTTGTAGTAGATAGTAAGATCGGAACCTTGGGGTCTCCTTTCTTACCCATAGTTGATGAAGTGCAGCAGGTAGGATACCTCAAGTAGACTTGTAAATATTGCTATGCTCCCCGGCAACGGCGCCAGAAAACGGTACTTGATAACCCTCAACCGTAAGGGATCGAGATAGTCTTCGCGGGTAAGAATAACCCAATTTATTGATTCGACACACGGGGAGCCAAAGAGTATTTATAAGCTTTGACAGTTGAGTTGTCAATTCAACCGCACCTGAAATATACTTACTTGCAACAAAAGATAAGTGGTAACAGTGATATGATAGTGATAATAGTGATAGTAAAAGTAAACAGCAAAAGTAAATAGTGAAGGTAAATGGCAAAAGTAGCAACTAGTGACAAGCAGGGTTTAAAACACTGTAGGCTAGGGAGATGGATGGTTGGGCGCTGCATGGATGAGATAGATTCTAACTTGGGGCACGGCACACGGAAAAGTAATGATCATCTAGGCAAATATCAAACATTAGGCATGTATCCCGTAGGTAGTTGTACGTGCTTGCAATAAGAACTTGCACAACATCTTTTGTCCTACCATCCCGCTATGAACGGGGCCAAAAGGAACTTATGGAGATTAAGGTGCTCCTGTCAAAGAGCACCGGAACAAAGCAATGAACTCAATGGATACATGTAATCCTCAAACTACGGACCATCCCCTTTGGTGTCCCAAGCTGTCACTTTTGGGATCACCGGTTCCGAACCGTAATAGGTGCAAACAACTCATAGATAGGATCACGAACACAAATATATTCATGCAAACACATATGGTTCAGATCTGAGATCATGGCACTCGGGCCCTAAGTGTCAAGCATTAAGAATAACAAGTTGAAGCAAAGATGATAAACACCATAGTAGATGATAGGCAACATGCCCCCAACGATCTGACAAACTATTACATGATCTAACTCGTCCAATCCCTACCATCCACTTCGCCTACAGCAGGGGAATTACTCACACATGTAGGGAGAAGTCATGGAGGGATGATGGAGTGGTAATGATGATGACGATGGCGAGGATCTTCCCTCTCCGGAGGCCAATTCAGCCTCCAGATTAGCCCTCCCGAGGAAGAACAGAGGGTGGCGGCGGATCCGCGACGGAAAACTGCGAAAGGAACTTCTGATCTGGGGTTTCCGCGTCGTGAGTAAAAATACGAGGCAAAGTAGGGCACCAGGGGGTGTGGGCCCCACCCAGGCGACCCCCCGTCGCGGCCCAGGGGGGGGGCGCCCACAGGGCGCCTGGGCACCCCCTGGCCCCCCTCTGGCCCCTCTTCTGGCCCCTGGTTCCTTCGGGTGCGTGGATTTTCTGTGATTTTTCGTGGATTTTTCTGAGATACCTAAAAATCCGTTTTCCTGCACACAATAAAACCATACAGCAGCTCTGCTGAAAACAGCATCAGTCCGGGTTAGTTTAGTTCAAATCATGCAAGAATGAGGTCAAAACAATATCAAAAGTGTTTGGAAAAGTAGATACGTTTGAGACGTATCAGACGCTCCCATCGGCTCCGCTGCCCGCGAGCAGCAAGATTCGTCACTCCCGCCCTCCGCGCGGCGCGACGGCCGCACTGCAACCCTGTCACTGGCTCCAGTGGTTGCTTCGTCCTCCCACGCCCGTCGTGGACCGGCGAACTCGCAGGTCGCGCTGCTCATGGCGCGTGAGCTCCGGTGCTACCGCCCAGCCGACGACCTATATGAGGACTGGCTGGACCGCACCGCCGAGCTCGTCAGTGCCGCGGGAGAAGCTCCAACATTGTCCCGATCGCTGCCTCCTCCACCACCTCAAGTGAGCGACGTGGCCCACGGTGCACCTTCTCCTCCTCTCCGGCGTAAAGTCGTCCCCGAGCCAAGGTGTGAGGCTCCCCAGCGCGACCAGCCCCGCAGGGCGCTTGTGCGCGATGAAGAAAGCCGCTAGGTGGTGCAGCGGCCCTAAGGCGAGGCGCGTGCACTCCCAGCGCCACCTCGTCAAGGTCGCGGGCGACCTTTTGCAGCGACACGTGAACACCCTGATTAGGCTCCACCTCCACGGCGGGAAGCCGGACACGCGGCGGGCTGCCGGACATTCACCCCGGAGTTGCTTCGCGTCGTTTGGACCGGCAAGTTCAAGCCAGACCTACCCCCACGCTACGATGGAACACCCGACCCTGCCCAGTTCCTGCAGCTCTACGAGTTGAGCATCGAGGCGGCCAGCGGCAATGATAAAGTTATGGCCAATTGGTTCCCCATGGCTCTCAAGGACGGTGCGCGTTCGTGGCTCCTGAACCTCCCAACGGAGTCGATTTCCTCCTAGGAGGAGCTGCGCGAATGGTTCATCTCCAACTTCGAAGGGACTCGCGGCCGCGCCCTTGCGGTAGACGACCCGCGGCGTATCAAGCAGCAGCCAGGGGAAACCCTGCACAAGTACATCCATTGTTTTACCAATGTCCACATCAAGATTCCCATGGTGTGGGACGAGGCCATCATCTCCGCGTTCACTGACAGCGTCCAGAGCGTCAGGATGAAGGAGGAGCTCGCCATCCATTAGGACATGTGCTCGGCTTTGGAGATGTTCAACATGGCAGTCAAGTGTGCAAGGGCAGAAGAGGGTCGCCTCTCGCTCGTCGAGCTCCCTGAGGCTGACCCAGAAGACAAGAAGGCCAAGACCAAGGAAGCCAAGCGCAAGGGACCAGCCGTGCTTGCGGCTGAGCCTGAGGTGAAGTGCGGGTGCGACTACCCAGAGTCTTCCAAAGCAGCCGCCCGTTCTGCGTCTTACACAACGTGCACAACCACAACACCAACGACTTCCAGGAGCTTAGGGCCATCCGCGACGAGCGCCTCGGTCGTCGCCCTGAGCGCGGCGACAGAGGCTACGGTCGTGGAGGTGGTCGTGGTGGAGGACACTAGGAGAACCATCACTCTCGCCGAGGCTGGCGTGATCAGCCTCGCGAGGACCACTGGCAGGGCCAACCTCGTGAGGGCAATTGGACAGACCAGCCTCGCGAGGGTCCCTAGAGGGACCAGCCTCGTGAGGACCTCCCTCAGGGTAACGATGGCCTTCCTCCGCCGCCACCATCACCAAGAAGGAACAACGACCACCACCAAGATGATGGGGCTGGGGGCTTTCAAGAGCCTCGTGCCTTCGCTTGCATCCTGGGTGGTGCTTAGGCCCCGACATCTCATCACGTCTTCAAGCAGTTTGCTCGTGAGGTGAACGCAGTCCTCCCCAAACTCGAGGCAACACGTCCGCTCAAGTGGTCCAAGTACGCTGTCACCTTCGACTCAGCCGACCAGCTCAGGTGCGCGGCTGCGGCCGGCTCCCTCCCGCTGCTCTGCTCACCTACCATCAGCAACGTGCTCGTCACCAAGACACTCATCGATGGTAGTGTAGGACTCAACGTCCTCTCTGTCGAAACCTTCGACACGCTCCAAATGCCATATGACCAGCTTTAGCCTACCAAGCCCTTCTCAGAAGTGACCGACGGCTGCACCACCCTGATAGGGCAAATCCGCCTCCCTATCACCTTTGGCGACCGCAAGAACTATCACACCCAGTTCATTGACTTTGACGTTGCCCACATCGGGTATCCGCCTTTGGCCAAGTTCATGGCAGCAACCCACCACGGCTACAATGTCCTCGAGATGCGAGGAAGCGGCAGCATCATCACAGTCGTCTGCAATGAGAAGGATGCGGTGTGCTCCCTCGAGCACGTCTACCAAGCTATGGCGGTTGCGAACTCAGATGCCGAGGGCTTTGCCTACCCACCTAAGGATGTCCCAAAGAAAAAGAAGTAACTGCTCACCCTGGGACCATAGGAGGGCGGGACGCCCGACGGTCATGCCTCGGGACCTGCGCCCATGGACGGGGCGCCTTCCTCTCTCGCATAGGAAGGTGCACCCGGTGCCCCTCTCAGGCTGGGCTTGGGGTCTCTCCTCTAGAGGGCCTCTGACCTAGCCAACGTCACGAGGGAGGCGCTCAGGCACCATGTGGAGGCGTGTTTTAGCGCGTGCTCTCGCGAGGAGAGTACAGGGCACAAGGCGCCAGGTGCTCGGGAGTTCATCACCAAGGCGATCAAGGATCTTCAGGAGGCAAGGGCGATGCGAGGCGAGCGTCGCCCTGCACCACCAAGCACCTCTCTTTCTACCGATGAGGGCGGGGGGCTACATCTCTGCATCAACATCCCAGGGCTCAACAGATCCGCGTCTCAGGAGCTCTTCTGGTTGTCCCATGTGGGTAGGTGCGAGGGCCCCCCTCACAGCTATGCTCGCATGCCTTTCGGCCTGCCGAACAACACTGCCATGCACCACCGCGGCATGCGGAGCATCCTGGCAGCTCACATGGCCAAGTGCCAGGAGATCCCGGTGGAGGAAGCACTAATCCTTTGTGAGACTCCTGGACCACAGGAGCCTCGCGAGACTTAGGAGCCAGGCGATTCGTGAGGAGCGACTTCGGCGGCGCACGTCTTCAGCTACCCCAACACTTGTCCCGCAGCCGTGCCAGGTGACATCTTTTTGTTTTGATCAGTTGGGGGCGCCCCTCGGGCTGCATCATCGCCAAGCCATGTGGGTCTGTCCCTACGGTATGTATCATCTTTTCATTTCGTTTAGTTTGGGCGCCCCTCGGGCTGCATCATCCCCAGGCCGTGTGGGTCCGTCCCTGTGGCATGTATCGTTTTTGCATCTATCAAAACTTGCCTTACCTCAAGCTGCTTTATGGTTATCACCTGTCTGTCCGGCGCTTCGTCGCCATGAACATCGTGCGCCCTCGCGAACCCGCCCTCGTCCGCCTCATGATTAAGTACTGGCACGACGTCTATGCTCGGGTCCGTCCCTGCAGCGTCACTAAATCCAAGTGGCTGAGCTCTGGCTTGCGGGCCAGCTCCCATGTACGTCACCTCCCATGGTCCTTGGTGCCTTGTTCTCGCATGAGCTAATCGGGAGTGGATGAGCCAAGGCGCGCGACCCAGCGCCTCGCCACCTCGGGAGCCACACGCCGATTGTCTTTCTTCAGGACCGTTGCATGAGAAGACTGGGCACGGCGTCTGTGCTCGGGTCCATCCCTCCAGCATCGACAAACCCAATGGCTGAGCTCTGTCTGGCGGGCCGGTCCCGTTCAGGTCACCTCCTGGGGTCGTTGGTGTTTGGCCTTCTCATGCGATATCCTCAGGAGATTCACTCGGCGCAGGTTGCCTAACCATCTTGCAGGACCCTCACAAGTGTTCCAATTCAAATCCCGGCGCAACCTGCCTTGAGGTAGGGCCTCGTGAGTCCCGCGCTGGCTCACGAGTGCCCACACACACCTCCTCCAGTCCTGCCGTTCAAGCCACGTGTGAGGACGGGCATGTACACGCCCCGTGGGCTCCACCCAGAGGATGCCCCCACCCACACGCCAGTGGAAGCCCCATGCTCCGCACTGGCAGACGACACTGTCGAGGAGCGGCTATGCCCGTGCAAGAGCGGAAGCACCATGCTCTGTGCTGGTGAATAAACAATTGCGGGTGGCCTCACGGCCGCAGTAACCTCAGGAGAGCCACCAGGCTCGCTGCTCAGCCTCACCGCGTTGCTTTCCCTCGAGAGGGTAGCGCGAGGGGGCTGGGCACGAAGGCTATCCTCAGGTCACACCTGGCGTACTCCACCTTGCCAGGTCCCTCGGAACTAGTCTTCGCGCGCCCCTTCCGATCGAAAGCCCGACAAGGAACATGTATGGAGGTTTGTTCGTACGTCAAGGGGGACCCCTGGGCATCGCGACCTAGGGGCCTAACCGGCCAAGTAGCCCCTCACCCCTTGGTCTCGTCCTGGTGATCCGTACGCCCCAACGGCGGCTGAGGTATGCGCGGGGCCGGACCCTGCCAAGGCAAAACGCTAGAACCTACACTCGCATCTCCTTCCTAAGGGTTGTTGGAACGTCAAGGGGGGCCCCTGGGCATCGCGACCCAGGGGCCTAACTAGCCACGTAGACCCTCACCCCTTGGTCTCGTCCTGGTGATTCGGACGCCCCAACGGTGGTTGAGGTATGTGCGGAGTCGGGCCCTGCCAACGCAGAACACTAAAGCAAGCAGAAAGGAAGATAGCGAAACCCTAGAAAATTATTATAAAGCATATTGTCTCTCAAAGGTTCACAGCAAAAGTTCTCACGCCTCCACGATGCACGATGAATGTTGTAGGGACAAAACAGGAAGCAGTGGCACCCCCGTACTCCTCTTCAGCCCTGGACGCCACCATCGCCCGCCTGGGGTGACCCATCAACAGCAACATCACCGCCGTCTCCTCCATCGGCTCCCGCTGCCGCTGTCGCGAAGTCGACAGAACGAAACTGCTGCAGCAGAGCCTCCACCTGCCATCTCATGACCTCGGCAGCGGGACCTTTAAGCTCGGGAACAACGGGCTCAAGCAAGGTGCCAAAGTTGAAATTGGGGTCTCAGAGGTGGAGGTGGTTGTAGATGCGCATCGTGACCGAGGTGGGAAAAGCACGAGCCTCAGCCTCCACCAAGGGGCCTAACCCGGCGATGATGCCCTCGAGCACCGTGGAGAGCCTAGGGAGAAGTCCGGCGGGGCCCTCCTCCAGTGTCGCCAGTGGCTTCTTATACCATGTCCCGTAAAGGGGTCGCAGGGAAGTGCGGAACCTCTTCTCGACGGTGACGAAGGCGTCGCGCTTCACGGTGGCCGCCTTCTCAGCCTCGGCAAGGGACTTCCGTGCCACTTCCACCTCCTTCCTCAGCTTCTCCAAGCGGCTGCACTCTGTAGCCTGATCCTGGGCTGCCTGCTCCAGTTTGGCATTCCGGTCGTCAAACGCCGCCTCCCGGGCCTTCAGCTCCTTCTCCTGCTTCTCCAGACAACGGGCGTCACCAGCGTGCTTGTCAGTGAGGGCCTTCAGCCTGGCCTCCGCTGTGCGATAGCGTTCCTCGGCAACCTTTTCGTTGGCCCTCGCCATGTTGCGCTCAGCCGTGGCCAAGCCGGTCACCTTCCTGGCCTCTTCAGCAGTGGCCTCAGCCTCGCTCCAGGCCGTCCCGACGGACGAGTCGGCCTGGAGCCACCCCGAGATCAGCCCCAGACGTCCCGTCATCATGCGGCGGTCAGCATCGCGAAGATCGACCCGAAGATGGTTTAGTGCGGCGAAGGCATCCTCCAAGGCGCGGGACATGGTGGCGGAGCCATGGCCCGTCGGCGTTATGGCTTGAGGAGAGGACGGCGTCAGCGCATGGGTCAACGGAGCAGCAGGAACATGGACGGCAGGGGGCTCCGGAGCCCTTGCACCTCCAACAAGGTCACTGGGGGCTGGGGCCTCTGAAGTCATCCTGGCTGCGGTTGCGGCCTTCTCCTGAGCCTAGGTCCCCGAGCCCCGAGAGCCGTGCCTAGGTGCGGGCAAGCGCAAGGTGTCCCCTTCTTTCCTCGCCGGAATCGTAGTAGCTACAGCAAGAGGAGCAGCCTCAGAAGGCATGGCCTCCTCCTTCCTCTTCTTCGCCGCTGGCGGCGGCCTGGCCATCAGGAGGAGAATACCTTGAGTAGAGTACCCAAAGCAGAAGCGTAAATAAGGTAATAGACTTACTGGTTGATAGAGATGTACGTTCTCTTCTTGGACAGGAGTGAGGCGGCCCCAAGCTTCCCAGCCACAAGACTCGGCGCGCCCTTGGGGGGGCGGGTGAGTGCATGGCAGCGGACCCTGCGACACCAGCGATCGGCAGCGAGATGGAAGCATCGCCCCGGAGGGGCAGGACCGCCCCACCCTTCTTAGGGGCTCCACGCGTCTGCCTGTTCAAGGGGGAGACCCCGGACCTGGTGGTCACCCTGGTGGAACGTGGCGATCCCTCAACCAAGTGCTCGCCGGCGTCATCATCATCAGAGAAGTCGCGGAGGAGCTCGCCCTGCCACGGAGGAGAGGTCTCCGCCATCCCCTCTAGGGTAGCCTCCGAGTCATACCTTCCCTCCTCATCGGAGCTCTCGCCAGAGGACACCGGCACCATAGGAGGAGGGGCGTGAGGGCTGGTCAGTGGCACGAGCCCTCGCTCGTTGAAGACACGCATGGCGGCGGCTATGTTTTCCCCGTCGTCACGACTGTATAGCAGGACGTAGCCGTCTGGAAGGTCACCAGGGTCCTTCTCGAGCAGGATGCGCAGGACCTTGCCCAGTTCCTCATCAGTCAGGGCCTCCGGGTGCAGCCGGAGTTTGTCATCTTCGCCCTTGAGTCTCCACAAGAGGCGCGAATGCGCCTCGAGTCGAGCCAGATGCTGCCTCATGAACTCCCTGACAAGCAAGGCCCCCTCAGCTTCCCCGTCATCAGCTCCTTCGTCATCGTCTCCAACAACTACTCCGCCAGTGGGTCGGTGAGCTTCTCATGATCCCACCGGGTCAGCTTCTCCGGTGGCACAGTTGGCAACTCCAGCCAAACATGGTAACACTTGGCATCCACGAAGACCCACTTGCGCCGAAAGTCATCCACCTTCTTCTTGGCCTTCAAGATCACGTTGTCGGGGTGGACAGCTGTAGGATCAAAATTATGTCCAGAGGGGGGCTGATTAGACTACTTGACCAAATAAAAACTTAGCCCTTTCCCAATTTTAAGTTTTGACAGTTTTTAGCAATTTAGCACAAGTCAAGCAATCTTTCTACACATGCAATTCTAGAGTTGTGGCAGCGGAAAGTAAAGCATTGCATATGAAGGTAAAGGGAGGGGTTGGAGAGTGCAAACACAATTGGAGACACGGATGTTTTTGGCGTGGTTCCGATAGGTGGTGCTATCGTGCATCGACGTTGATGGAGACTTCAGCCCATGAAGGGTAACGGTTGCGCGATTCCACGGAGGGCTCCACCCACGAAGGGTCCACGAAGAAGCAACCTTGTCTATCCCACCATGGCCGTCGCCCACGAAGGACTTGCCTCACTAGGGTAGATCTCTATAAAGTAGGCAATCTCCTTTCCCTTACAAACTCCTTGGTTCAACTCCACAATCTTTTCGAAGGCTCCCAATTGACACCTAACCAATCTAGGTGACACCACTCTCCAAAAGGTAATAAATGGTGTGTTGATGATGAACTCCTTGCTCTTGTTCTTCAAGTGATAGTCTCCCCAACACTCAACTCTCTCTCTCACACATATTTGGATATGGTGGAAAGAAGATTTAAGTGGAAAGCAACTTGGGGAAGGCTAGAGATCAAGATTCTTGTGGTTGGATTGGAATATCTTGGTCTCAACACATGAGCAGGTGGTTCTCTCTCAAAAAATTAATAGTGGAAGTGTAGACACGTTCTGATGGTTCTCTCACTTATGGAGAAGGGGTGGAGGGGTATATATAGCCTCCACACAAAATTTAGCTGTTACACACATTTGACCCAACTCGGTCAGACCAAATAAAAGAACTCGGTCAGACCGAAGCAGTTCAAAATGTGAACGTTAGACATTTCGGTGGGACCGGCAGTATCAACTCGGTGAGACCGATGTGTTAGGGTTAGGGCAAAACATCAACTCGGTTTGTCCGATTACACAAACTCGGTGAGACCGATTTTGGTAATAGGCTACCAGAGTGTTGGTCAGGCAAACTCGGTGGGAACAATTCGCTCATCTCGGTGAGACCGAAACTTTACGAAGAGGAAACAGAGAGTTTGCAATGCCAACTCGGTGAGACCGATTCACTGATCTCGGTTAGACCAAAATGTTACGAAGAGGAAACAGAGAGTTTGCAATCCCATCTCGGTGAGACCGAACTGATTAGGGTTTGTGGAAGTGGCTATGTCAAGTGAACTTGGTGGCGCCGGATAGATCAAATCAGTGGGGCCAAGTTTGACTTTTAGGTTTGGGACATATGTAGAAATAAGAAAGTGGTTGAGGGATTTGGAGCATATCACTAAGCATTTTGAGCAAGTAACCCATTAAGCAACACCTCATCCCCTTTTAATAGTATTGGCTTTTCCTATGGACTCAGTGTGATCTTGGATCACTAAAATGAAAATGTAGAGTCTTGAGCTTTTGCCAATCTTTGTACTTAGCATCTTGAGGGGTCCACATTATAATCCATGCCATGCCAACCATTGAACTTCCTGAAATATTTATCTTGAAAGGATATTAGTTCAATGAGCTATATGTTGTTATTAATTACCAAAACCACTCGGGGATTAGTTGCACTTTTAATCTACCCATTTTTGGTAATTGATGACAACATATAGATCAAAGCTTCGACAAATGATAATAAGAGTGAAATATATGGTCGCTTTGAGAAGTATGTGATAAGCAAGAGCTCCCCCTAATTTGTGCATTACTTGAGATTTGCTTTTGAATGCAAATGCACAATTGATTAGGATCATGGGTTACTCTTCCATGTCACATACATCTTGGTGGTGCGGTCAAAATGATAAGATTTAAGCAATAGGCACTCATCACCAAAATAACAAAGTGAATGATCATACATAATCAAATAAGCACACATTAAGCATAGTATGATATGATCAAGCACAAAAAGTATCTCACACACATAAGCAAATTGTAGCAATAACCAAACGATCAAACGAGGTAGCAAGCAAAAATCAACAAATAGAAGCAAGACACTCTCTCTCGAAGCCTAATGATATATACACTTTCTCCCCCTTTGGTAACAAGTTACCAAAAAGCTCGAAAATGCATAGTGCTATACAACACTCTAGGCACGATCTCCTGGAGCTGCTGAAGAAGTATTCTCACTGGTGGCTCTGGTGTATGTAGATGGCTTGGAGATAAGAGCATCTGCAAACACTTCCGATGAAGTCTGTGGAACTGGAGGTGTTGATACTGGAGGAACAACTATGGCAGTGGCTGTAGGAGCTGAAAGTATAGGCCCGGGCTTGACAACTGGCACAGTTGAGATCGTGGTCCTCTTGGGACTCTCTGAAAAGCATTGGTTGTATCTCTGTCCTCAGCATCTTCCTTGAGCTTCTCCACAGCAGTATGGATCTCTGTGACCTTCACATCTAGATCATAGAACTTAGCCTCAATGATCCTCTCAAGACTCACTTGATTCTGAGTCAAGTTTTCCAAACTCTTTTCAATCCTTAGAGTGGCCTCAAGTAGATGGCTAAGCTGATCTTGCTTGGTCTTGGGAATGCCAGAAGCACTTGCTAGCTTTGCTGCCTTTGCTTGTGCAATATTCTCTTGGCCTTCAACAGATGTAGGATGGGATGCATCCATGACAACTTCATTGTCCTCAAATTCTGGCCTAAGAGGTAGATGCCTCTTGTCAAGCAGATATGTCCCTTTCTCCAAACTGGAGTTGATCAACATCTGAATATGAGGGGCATATCCACAAGACCTCTTCTGGTTTGCTGCTGTCATCTTGATTGTCTCCACAATCAGGCTCATGACTTTGAACTTTTCTGGAACATCAAAAATGTGAAACAAGTTAATGGAGTGACCTCGGATCATCCTATGATCTCCTGAGTTGGGCAACAAGGTGTGCCTCAATATGGTGTTGATGGTGGTCAGTCCAGACATCAGATGATACATAGAACCAAGCTTGTGAGTCTTCAAGTCTTTGTCAGGAATAGGCTTGTACATGTTTACCATAGAGTCATGATCCTTCCTGGGCTTGGCATACACATATGTGTCATTGTCATCCTCCTTGGGGGCATTGATCAAACTTTCCCATTCAACAACTATTTGACCGATTACACAAACTCGATGACACAAATTTTGGTAATAGGCTAACAGAGTGTTGGTCAGGCAAGACCAATTCGCTCATCTCGGTGAGACCGAAACGTTACGAAGAGGAAACAGAGAGTTTGCAATGCCAACTCGGTGAGAATGATTCGCTCATCTCGGTTAGATAGAAACATTATGAAGAGGAAACAGAGAGTTTGCATTCCCATCTCGGTGAGACCGAGATCCCTATCGGTGAGACCAAACTGATTAGGGTTTGTGGCAGTGGCTATGTCAAGTGAACTCCGTGGCGCCGGATAGGTCAAATTGGTGGGGCTGAGTTTGACTTTTAGGTTTGGGATAAAAGTGGTTGAGGGATTTGGAGCATATTACTAGGCACCTGAGCAAGTAGACCATTAAGCAACACTTTATCCCCTTTTAATAGTATTGGCTTTTCCTACGGACTCAATGTGATCTTGGATCACTAAAATGAAAATTTAGAGTCTTGAGCTTTTGCCAATCATTGTCCTTAGCATTTTGAGGGGTCCACATTTATAATCCATGCCATGCCATCCATTGAACTTCCTGAAATATTTATCTTTAAAGGATATTAGATCAATGAGCTATATGTTGTTATTAATTACCAAAACCACCCAGAGATTAGTTGCACTTTAAACCATGACAAAGCAGAGGCCCCCGGAGCACTGGTCAGTGCTGCTCCAAAGGTAGAGGAAGTGGCAGAACAATGCAACATAGGGCATCACCCTGACGAATGCCTCGCAATAGAAGGAGGAGATCGACAGGAGGAAGGTGGAGTTGTTATGGAGATGAACGGTGTGGATCTGTTAGTGATTGAGAATGGCAAGGAAGAAACTGGAGAAAGGGGGACGAGCCCAGTGAATGCCTCGCAATAGAAGGAGAAGATCGACAGGTCGAGGGCATCACCCCGATGAATGCCTCGCAATAGAAGGAGAATATCGACAAGCGGAAGGTGGAGCTGTTATGCAGATGAACGGTGTGGATCTGTTAGTGATTGAGAATGGCGAGGAAGAAACTGGAGAAAAGGGGACAGGCCCAGCGAAGATGTTGTGCAGGAAGAGGGGGTAGAAGGTCTTACCCAAATATTCCGGCTTGGTGAAGCCAAACTGGACCACCGTCTCCCCTCCCTCATTGTGGCTAGACGGTAGCAGGGAGAGCACGGCGGTGAGATGCTTCTCCTTGGTTATGGTGGAGATACTAAGGGTTGGCTCCGGCTCGGGGGTCGGACCCGAGGGAGAGACAGCGGGCTTTGACTTCTCGGTGGCCATTAGTGCCAAACTCGGCAGCAGGACTCAACAGATCTGGAGGCGCTCGCGGTGAGAAGAGAAAGTGGGTCTGGAGCAAGACAAGAGGAAGGCAATGAAGGTTTGGATGCAAGCGCCAGCCTTTTTGTCAGCCCAGAATGGTTGCCGAGGCAGTGTGGGGAAGTGGAGGCGCCCACGTCCCATCCAGTCGCCACGCGTCAATCAGATACACAGGCGGTTGGGGCCAGCGGCGCTTTGCCCTTGCCCTTTGGCTTTGTCTCAAAGCCAAGTACGAGTGTGCCTTAGGCCCGGGGGCTACTGTCGGTGTTCTGGGAACCAGGGTACCCAGACGTGCCTGCCTGCAGCCCATGACATGGCTCCTTCACCGGCCTGGTACAGCCTATCTTTAGCATCAACACTCAAGACCTTCGCGAGGGGCCAAGCCTCGCGAGGCGGACGGCACCAAGACCTATGGAAGAAGCAGTCTCACTAGGATGGCTCCTAAGCAGTGGAGATCTCTAAGCAAGCCCCTACCTCGCGAGGTTTATATGACGCAAGAGATGACGACCAAGGCCAGGCGGGCGCCAGCGGGCGCAGGATAGCAGGTTTCCTCTTTGGTGCTAAAGAGGCAGGCGCATGCGCGGAGTCCCGAGGAATCAGCGAAAGGTTTCCATTTCCATGCAACAAGACCAGGATCGCTAGGACGACAGCACGGAGGTCGTCACTAAGCCCACCGTGGCGTCATGATCATAAGCTTTGGAGGCGAAGACCACCTTTCGTCAGGATAAGATGTACTAGTTGTCTCCCTTCAGATTTGGCCGTTGTGGAATCCTTTCCCGCCTACATTTTGGGGGATGATACGTCCCCAACGTATCTACTTTTCCTAACGCTTTTCCTCTTGTTTTAGACTCCAATTTGCATGATTTGAATGGAACTGACCCCGGACTAGCGATGTTTTCAGCAGAACTATAATTGTGTCGGCTTTTGAGCAGAAATAAAAGTTCTCGGAATAAAGCAAAATTTCACGAGGATTTTTATACAATAAAAGAAAACTACCGGAGCCAAGAACCACTGGAGGGGCACCTGGGTGGGTACAACCCACTAGGGCGCGGCCCCTCTCCTGGCGCACCCAGGTGGGTTGTCCCCACCTGGTGGCCCCATAGACGACAACCCTGATACTATAAGTTCACATTTGTCCAAAAAAATCAGGGAGAAAGAATTATCACGATCTATGAGACGGAGCCGTCGCCACCTCATGTTCTTCCTTGGGAGGCCAGATCTGGAGTCCGTTTGGGGCTCCGAAGAGGGGGATATTCGTTCTTCGTCATCACCAACCCTTCTCCATCGCCAATTCCATGATGCTCCCCACCGGGATTGAGTAATTCCTTCGTAGGCTCGCTGGTCAGTGAGGAGTTGGATGAGATTCATCATGTAATCGCGTTAGTTTTGTTAGGGCTTGATCCCTAGTATCCACTATGTTCTTAGATTGATATTGTTATGACTTTGCCATGCTTAATGCTAGTCACTTTGGGACCTGGTGCCATGAACTCAGATCTGATCATCATTATATCCATGTTCTAGATCCGATCTTGCAAGTTATAGTCACCTACTATATGTATGACCCGGCAACCCCGGAGTGACAACAATCGGAACCACTCCCGGTGATGACCGTAGTTTGAGGAGTTCATGTATTCACTATGTGGTAATGCTTTGTTCCGGTTCTCTATTAAAAGGAGGCCTTAATATCCCTTAGTTTCAAATATGGACCCCGCTGCCACGGGAGGGTAGGACAAATGATGTCATGCATGTTCTTTTAATAAAGCACATATGACTATTTAAAGAATACATGCCTACATTACATCGATGAACTGGAGCTAGTGCCAAATCTCCCTAGGTTGTAACTGTCTCATGATGAATGTCATCCAACAAATCACCGATCCAATGCCTACGAATTTGTCCTATATTGATCTTGCTAAGTTACTACTAATGGTGTTGCTACTGTTACACTTGCTACAAAATTACTGCTATCACTGTTACTGTTACTATTGATGTTGTCACTACTATCAAAACTATCAAACTACTTTGCTACTCGTCACTTTGCTGCAGATAATTAATCTCCAGGTGTCGTTGAATTAACAACTCAACTACTAATACCTTAAAATATTATTTGGCTCCCCTTGTGTTGAATCTATAAATTTGGGTTCAATACTCTACCCTCAAAAATTGTTGCGATCCCCTATACTTATGGGTTATCAAGACCTTTTTCTGGCGCCGTTGCCGGGGAGCATAGCTATACTTGTTGAGTCACTTGGGATTATTATCAATTTATCACTATGAAGAATCTGAAGGATGCTAAGACTAAGATTTATCCCTCTAAGACGAGGGGAGGTAAGGAACTGCCATCCAGTTCTGCTTTAGATTCACCTTCTGTTATAAGTAAACTTGCAACACCACAATATGCTATTACTTCTGATATGTCGCAAGTTATTGATGATGCTACTTCTACTATGAATGATACCTATGATGATGCTAGTACCTTGCATGATGATGATGTGCCACTTGGTGAATTTGTTGATGAACAAATTGCTAGAGTAATACAACATGGTGTTGTTGAATCTGATGATGAGCTTGAAATTGAAACTCCTGAAACACCTACTAGAACTAGCCTTCCTAAATATGAATTTCCTAAGGTACCGGAAGGTTATGTTATGAGTGAAGAAGCAACTAGAGATATTTTTGCTTGTAATGATAGAGATGCTCTAGAGAAATTACTACAGAAGTATAAAGAAAAATCTTTGAATGCTAGAATGAAATGTGATCCTAAGTTTGCTACTTCACCTATCATTATTGATGATAAGGATTATGAATTCTCTGTTAACCCAGAGTTAATCACTTTAGTTGAATCTGATCCTTTCCATGGTTATGAAACTGAAATTGTCGTGGCACATCTCACCAAGCTAAATTACATAGCCACCCTTTTTACTCACGATGAGAAAACTCGTTGCTAATTTATTCTCAAATTATTTCCGTTCTCATTAAAGGGTGATGCTAAAGTGTGACACCCCAAGACCGATATGCCAGGTGTCTTCCTCTGATTCGCCGTCGTTGCCATGTCATCTGCTTGCGTGTTGCATTTTGCCATGTAATTATGTGCATTGCATCTGCATAGTTTTAAAATTGCATCCGTTCGTAGTTGCCGAGCCCCCTCGTCCGTTCTGTTGTCCGTTCTGAGTCCAGACACACTCGCACGCGCCCGCGGCACCTCCGAATATTTATTTTATAAGTGGCTGGAAAATATTCTCAGAATGGGTTGAAACTTGGCATGCGGTCTTGTTATAGTGTAGGTAGACCGCCTGCCAAATTTTGTCGCATTCGGAGTCCATTTGATAGCCCAGCCATTAAACTATAGCGATACTATCGTCGGATAAACGTGAGGCGTTTTTGGTCTCTAAAAACCCCCCACAGGCCTCTCTCTCTCTCTCTCTTCTCTCCCCGCAGCCCACCTCCTCTTCACCGCCCCTAGCCCACCTACCTACCCCTTCCGCTCTGGAGCCGTCTAATCGGCATCTGATGGCCCCGTACACCCCCAAAACACCTAACCTAGCCCCCTTTCCTATATAATCAGTCCCCCTTGCCAAAAATGGCCTTCTCCTTCCCCCTCCTTGAAATCCGCGCCCTCAAACCTCTTCCAGCCGCCTCCCACCTTCCTCTCCTCGAAATCTGCCGGCCACCACCTCGCCGTTGCCACTTGTCGCACCACCAGTGGCTGTCCCGCCACCTGCTCAGCCGCGCGGCCAACCCCGAGCCGCCAAGTGGCGCACCCGTCGCCCAGCCAGCCTCCCACCTCGCTGGTCCCGCCCGAGCCCATCAGCGCCCCGCCCCGGGCCGCCACGGGCCCGGTCGAGACCGCGCGCCCACCTGTCTCTCTGCTCTCGACGTCGGCAAAGGTCCTCGTCGGAGCTCCCCGCAGCCGTCGCTCGCTGGCCTCCCCTTGCCGCAGCTCGCCGCACCACCGGATCCGACACTCACGCGCGTCGTCGACCCTTCCCAGGCCAGATCCGGCCGGCCTCGCTCGCTAGAGGTCCCCAGGTCGCCGCCCCGCCGCATCCTTCGCGCTGCAGCTCCGCCCCGCCGGCCTCCATTGACCCCGCCACCGGACATCGCCGCCACCATCGGATCTAGCCGTATCCGGCCCGATCCACCTCCCTCCGGTCGCCTCCACCCTCGTTGGCGTCGTCCCCGTCGCCGGCGACCGCCGTGGCCGCGACCTCACCCTGCGTCCATGGCCTCTGCCTCGCCTCCGGCCTCATGCCACTGCCACGTAGGCCCCAGCCACCGGACGTGTCCGGTCGGGCACGGACACGTCCACCTCTCCCCTAGGTTGTATTTTTTGCTAAGTCTTTTTTTTTCTAAAAATGTCATATGTGCATGTTTGGGAGGTCATAACTCTGTGCATATGTGTCCAAATGGAGCATATAATATGTCAAATTGTTCGTCTCTGAATGCTCTACATGTTGGGTGCATTTGCATGCATGTTAGGATCCATATTGACATGCTAATCTCTGCTGCAAAAGTGCTAAGTTTTGTTAACTACTGGAATTTGATATAACTTGATGTTTTGTCTTTTTCATATCTTTTTGTGTGATTTTTGCTTGAGCATCATGTCAACATGTGTTAGGAGCACAATCATGTCATCCTTGCTGTGGTGCAATCCACTTTTCATGTCATGCCTTGTGGTGAGTGGAACAAGCTTGCAAAGTGGCCTACTCGTTGTTTGCTGATTTCTGAGACTTGTTGAAAACTGGTAAGTCTGAATCTGTTATATTGTGATGCAATGTCTGCTTGATGCTACACTCAAATCCATGCACATTTGGGGATGTCCAATGATCATGTCTTGAAGTCCATGTTATTGTATATCCATCCATGCCCTTGTTAGCAATTATAAGTTATAGCTTATCTTTTTCTTGCTCTCAAATTGCTATATAATGTTTCTGTCAGCCTGTTATCAGTAAGTTCAGTTTTGCCATGTGAATAGCTAGTGTTCTATGCATCCTATGACCATGTTCTTGCCATGAGTAGCTGCATAAACATGTCTTCTTGTTGTTGGTTATATTCACATGCCATGATATGCTTTGAGATGAGTTGCACAAGCTTGCAAACATGCCTACTTGTCGTTGTTGCTGCCATGTTCAGTTTATTTCACTAAGTCTGTGAAACTGTTATCATTTGCAATCTTGCCATGATGTTTTCAGCATGTTCTAGTGGTATTTGGCAGTAACTCAGTGATCACCTTTGTAGTGCTTGACATGTGCATGCTTGCCATGCCCTTTGATGCCATGAAATATTCCTGTAGCATGTTGTTTTGATGATTGCAAAGTGCTTAGTTGCTATTTTGGGACAGATCGTTGTTATATCTTGTTTCATGTGTATGTGTTGAACCGTTTCTTCCTTTTGAGTGTGCTCTATATGAAACTTGCTTGTTTTTGCATGTAGATGCATCATATCATGTTGTATACATGTTTGGAGTGTGTTTGCTTGATGTGTGAATGCATTTTGCATCAATGCCATGTTTGACTTGTTTTGCTCATATCTTCTAGGACGTAGCTCCGAATTAAATGAACTTTATATGTAACTTGATTAGAATTTCGAGTTGATCGTGATTGTGCATGTTAACTTGCTGTTTAACAACTTAAACTTAAGGTTTGTTCACATCTGGACCAATTTCGAAATTTGCATATGAGGACTTATCGGCATTGTTATATGTTGTTTCCGGCCTCATTTAAACTTGCTTTGTTGTGTGTTCCTGTTTGCTTCATAGCTTGCCATGTTTTGCAGCATGTAGCCTTGTCATGCATCATACTTAGTTGAGAATGATGACTTGTTTATGTGTAGTGTGTTTACCGTGTTGTTTGCTTCTTCTCGTTAGTTCCTGTTTAGTTGCGATCGTGAGGATTCGTTCGGCTGCACTTGGTTCGCCTTCGTGGCTTCATCTTATTCATAGACTCATTCTTCTTCCTTGTGGGATTCCAGGCAAGATGACCGTCATCTTGGATCTCATTATTATCATTGCTATGCTAGTTGTCTCGATGCTATCGCTATATGTCGTGCTACCCACCTTTTGTTTGTCAGCCTCTCTTTGTTGCCATGAAACCTCTAGCCTTTGACACCATCCCAGCAAATCGTTGTGTGGCTATGTTACCGCTTTCTCATCCCCTCTTGTAGTGTTGTTAGTTGCTGGTGAAGATGAAGATTGCTCCATATCGGATCTTGGTTTTGGAATATCACAATATCTATTAATTAAATTAATGCACATATATACTTGGCAATGGGTGGAAGGCTTGGCCTTTTGCTCGGTGTTTTGTTCCACTCATGCCGCCTTAAGAACCGATAAACTGGTGTTATGTTCCTTGAGTTTGTGTTCCTAACACGGTTGGGGCTTATGGGACCCCCTTGATAGTTCGCCTTGAATAAAAATGCTCCAGCAAGGCCCAACATTGGTTTTACCATTTGCCATAACTAAATAACTTGCATAGGGACTTTCCGGACCCCGAGGACTTAATTTACAACCCGGGCCAGTGATCCTCATGAGTGTTGGTCCAAACCTGTCAGCCGTCGGTGACCGCTAGGGGCAACTCTGGTATTTGGCCTACCGAAAGTTTGGAGAATCCGGACGTGGCCTGAGACAAGATACGCGCGTATACTATCAGGGTGTCAGCACGCTGGGAGGTCTTACTGGACTTGTTTTACCATTGTCAAAATGTCTTATGCACCGGGATTCCAAGTATGATCTGGTCTTCCCTAAGATAAGGGGTTTTACCTCTGCTGTTCGTGAGAGCTTGTGATGGGCTAAGTAGGGACACCCCTGCAGGGTTATGATCTTTCGAAAGCCGTGCCCGCGGTTATGTGGCAGATTGGAATTTGTTAATGTCCGGTTGTAGAAAACTTGGCAGAGGATCCGAAATAAAATACGCCAACCGCGTGAGTAACCGTGACCGTCTCTTTTCATTTTGAGAAGAGAACACGGTGGGGTTATGTTTGACTCGTAGTTAGTTCAGGATCTCTTAGCGATCAATACTAGTTTGTAGATGCTCATATTATTCTTCTACTCGTAAGTTACCTACCATATAATGCTTAGCCGCTGCTGCAACCTCACCACTTAACCTCTCCTTACCCATTAAGCTTTGCTAGTCTTGATACCCATGGTTATGGGATTGCTGAGTCCTCGTGGCTCACAGATACTACAACAACAGTTGCAGGTGCAGGTTTCCGATGACTTGAGGCGAGAGCGATATTTACTTGTGCTGGAGTTCTTTCTTCTTCTTCTTCGTCAGTCTTGGGTTAGGTTCCTGGTCGGCAGCCTGTCATAGCAGGATGGATGTC
Organism: Secale cereale; assembly: GCA_902687465.1. NCBI lineage: Eukaryota > Viridiplantae > Streptophyta > Magnoliopsida > Poales > Poaceae > Secale > Secale cereale. The sequence goes on along the minus strand of LR738713.1, from coordinate 445,127,609 downwards.
GTTGTGTTTTTCATGTTTTCATCTGTAGTCGGATGCTTGTGTATATTGTGTTGTATTCATGTGGAGTTGTCTGACTTGTATGTATCCCCATCTATGTATGTAGTGGTACAATGTAATGATGTCCATCTTGCTAAGCGCCCAAAATGCGGTTGTGCCCCAATCACGAGTTCATGACGTGATCGGGATAGAATCGCATCTTGGGCGCGACAAGTTGGTATCAGAGCCTTGACTGACCATAGGAGCCCCCTTAATTGATCGTAGTTTGGCCGTTGTTGAGTCTAGAAGAAAACTTTTTCGGAGTCTAGTTATATCGGAGAGTAGGAATTCTTTTTACTCCTCAGTCTCTTCGTCGCTCTGGTGAAGAATCTTGATGTAGGTGTTTTGAATTACTCCTCTTCCCATTCAATTTTTTTAGGATCACGCAGTTAGTTTTCGTTCATTGCGATGTCAACTTTTTTCATCCGGTGCAATTCTCGTCAAGTTGATTCAATCCTCTTCACCTTTTGCTAGTCAATCCCCAGTTCTTTCCAACTGGCGTCGTTTCCCCATCCGAAGTGGTCCTTCTTTTCGCCACCCGCCCACCCTTTTTCTTCTTGGACCCGGTGTACTTAATCGAGTAACCATTCTACTCGTGCGAAGTTCCTTCATTCTTTTATTAATTATTTCAACTGATGAATTCTCCTCTCGTTCGACATCCTTCATCTCTTTTCTTTTCCGGTGGATTAAATTGAAGTATTCGGTGTTCATCTCAAATTGATCGCTCGCCTCTCACCATTTAATTGTTCCAGAGTTCTAAATAAATCTCAGGAGATTCGTCTGTGTTCTAATTAATTCGAGGTTGTCACCTCCTTTGAGTCTTTTAATCATTCTGGTGCATTATCTCCTTTTCAATCCTTTCCAACGATGTTTTTTGTTCGGTGGGCTCTTAACCCACAGGTTTATTCCCAGGATCTTACCCGACTCTTCTGATATTTCCAGAGCTATTTCCAAATTCTTTTCAAAGTGTGACATAAGAATGGATTCCATCAGTCATATGCCTTCTCCAAGATCGCTTTCAAATTCTTTTCATGTTTGGTTCAACTTTTCTTCTTTTCATTCTTCCGGAGTATTTCAACAATTTTGGTAATGTTTCTCGTCGTCATTCTCAACATTTGAAGACCGAAGAAGAGTTTTCTCTAAATCTTCTCCGTTCTCTCGAAGATTCGTGGCTCTAGCTTCATGTTATCCTCTCGAATAATTCCACTTGTCATAAATTCTTTTTCCTAACCATCCGAAGCATTTCATGAATTCTTTCCATTGTGATCCTCCGAAGGCCATCATTTAATAATGATTTCTTCATTCTCAGTTTTCAACTGCATCCTCCAAATATTCTAAATTGATGCCTCTTCGTTCGTCTCCATATTCTTCCGGTGCTTCATTCAAGTGTTCTTTAATCAGTTTGCGATCTCTTCGTTCTCTTATATCTAAATTCCCCAAGTGCTTTATTCTTCCTGGCGATTCATTCTCTTGTATTCACTCAATTTCAATTCCTTACGGTGGTTTGTTCTCTTTCATCACTCGTTTTTAATTCTTCCCGGTGGTTCGTTCCTTTTCTTCACTCGGTTTCAATTCCTTACGGTGGTTCGCTCAAGAGTTCTTTTCCTTGTTATCAGATCAACCCATTCGTTCCTTTTCAATCATACCGGTGGTCCATGAAGACTTTCTCAAGTTTCACGATATATCCCACTTAATCAATTTCAACGCGGATAAGTGGTATGCAAATCCATTGCTTCTCATCAGTTTAATTGGTGGAGGATAAGCATAACATAATTCTTATTCTTATCTCATCAAGTTGAGTAATCCCTTCCTTCAGAATTTGTTCATGATGAATAAATCCTAATCCCAAGTGTTTTCATCTTTCTTTTCCGTAGTTCAAAGTTTTTCTCGGCTATCTCGTCGGAACACCCGTCTAAATCATCGCAAGGCCCTAGTCTTATTCTTTTAAACCTTCAATTCGATCTGATCATCTTTTTTTTGTTACCGGAGTTCCTCATGGTGGTTCTTCATGATATAATTCATCTGTCAAGTGTTCATCAATAATTCTTGCAGAGAAGCTCAAGTATTCTTCTTCTTGCTCCTCGAGATGCAAATAATTCTCCATATTCTTTTCAATGGAGTTTTGCATTTCTTCCTTCATCTCATCTATTCAATCTTTTGTTCGTGGTGTAACTCACCTCAAGTTTTGGGATGTTTTCCATATCTCCACAACAAGCTTATTCTTTTGTTGTTGACTTTCTCAACAACTTCGTTTAATCCTTCTTTATAAGGATAATTTTACAATTCAATTGTGGCAGAAGTTGTCATCGTCTTCTCCGTTCTTTTAATTCCATTATTTCAATTCTTCTGGAGGCAAATGTGTTGCTTCTCTCGTCATGTTTCGTTCCTTCTTGTCAAGCTCTTGTTCTATTCCATTCATATTCAATCGGAGTGGTTTCGAATTCATTCTTGTTCCTTCAACTCTTGTTTCATATCCTTCATCCTATTTGGTTCTCGTCGTATGCCTTGTTTCCGCATTTTACCGAAGCTTCTCAATCTCATTCATCTCCGTTTTGTCCTTCTTCCAAGTTGTTCAACCTCTCAAGGTTCCTTGGTTTCACCTTCTTCCTTTTTCACTTATGTCTCGTTCCTAAGATCTCGGGACGAGATCTCTTGTTAGTAGGGGAGTGTTGTGACACCCCGAGATCGATTTGCCAGGTGTCATCCTCTTATTCACTGTCGTTGCCATGTCATCTGCTTGCGTGTTGCATTTTGCCATGTCATCATGTGCATTACATCTGCATAGTTTTCAAAATTGCATCCGTTCATAGTTGCCGAGCCCCCTCGTCCGTTCCGTTGGACGTTCAGAGTCCAGACACACTCGCAGGCGCCCGCGGCACCTCCGAATATTATTTTATAAGAGGCCGAAAAATGTTCTCGGAATGGGTTGAAACTTGGCGTGTAGTCTTGTTATAGTGTACGTAGACTGCCTATCAAATTTCGTCGAGTTCGGAGTCTGTTTGACAGCCCAACCGTTAAACTATAGCGGCACTATCATCGGATAAACATCGGGCGATTTCAGTCTCCGAAAACCCCCGCGGGCCTCTCTGTCTCTTCTCTCCCCGCAGCCTACCACCTCTTCGCAACCCCTAGCCCACCTACCTACCCCTTCCGCTCCGGAGCCGACCGATCGGCATCCGATGGCCCTGTAAACCCCCAAAACACCTAACCCTAGCCCCCCTTCCCTATATAATCAGCCCCCCTTGCCAAAAATGGCCTTCTCCTTCCCCCTCCTCGAAATTCGCGCCCTCAAATCTCTTCCAACAACCTCCCACCTCCCTCTCCTCGAAATCCGGCGGCCGCCACCTCACCATTGCCACTTGTCGCTCCACCAGTGGCTGCGCCGCCACCTGCTCAGCCGCGCGTCCAAACTTGAGCCGCCAAGTGGCGCTCCCGTCGCCCAGCCAGCCTCCCACCTCCCCTTGCCAGCCCGAGCCTATTGTCGGCCCGCCCCGGGCCGCCACGGGCTCGGCCGAGACCGCGCGCCCGCCTAGCTCTCTGATCACGACGCCGGCAAAGGTCCTCGTCGGAGCTCCCCGCCGCTGTCGCTCGACGCCCTCCGCTCGCCGCAGCTCGCCGCACCACCAGATCCGCCACTCGGGCCCGCCGTCGACCCTCCCCAGGCCAGATGTGGTCGGCCTCTCTCACCGAAGGTCCCCAGGTTGCCGCCCCGCCGCGTCCTGCGCGCTGCAGCTCCGCCCCACCGGCCTCCATCGACCCCGCCGCCGGGCATCGCCACCACCACCGGATCCAGCCGGATCTGGCCTGATCCACCTCCCTCCGATCTCCTCCGTCCTCGTCGGCACCGTCCCCGCCGCCGGCGACCGCCGTGGCCGCGACCTCATCCCGCGTCCATGGCCTCTGCATTGCCTCCGGCCTCGTGCCACTTCCACGTGGGCCCCAGTCGCCGGACGTGTCCGGTGTGGCACGGATAAGCCCACCTCTCCCCTAGGTTGTATTTTTTGCTAAGTCTTTTTTTCTGAAAATGTCATATGTGCATGTTTGGGGGGTCATAACTCTGTGCATATGTGTCCAAATGGAGCATATAATATGTCAAATTGTTCGTTATGAATGCTCTACATGTTGGGTGCATTTGCATGCATGTTAGGATCCATATTGGCATGCTAATCTCTGTTGCAAAAGTGCTAAGTGCTGTTAACTTCTAGAATTTGATATAACTTGTTGTTTTGTACTTTTCATATCTTTTTGTGCGGTTTTTGTTTGAGCATCAAGTCAGCATGTGTTAGGAGCACAATCATGTCATAATTGTTGTGGTGCAATCCACTTTTCATGTTATGCCTTGTGGTGAGTGGAACAAGCTTGCAAAGTGGCCTACTCGCTGTTTGGTGATTTTCGAGACTTGTTGAAAACTGCTAAGTCTGAAACTGTTATATTTTAATACTACGTTTGCTTGATGCTACACTCAAATCCATGCACATTTGGGGATGTCCAATGATCATGTCTTGAAGTCCATGTTATTGTCTATCCATCCATGCCCTTGTTTGCAATTATAAGTTGTTGTAGCTTGCATCTTTCTTGCTCTGAAATTGCTATATAATGTTTCTGTCAGCCTATTATCAGTAAGTTCAGTTTTGCCATGTGAATAGCTAGTGTTCTATGCATCCTATGACCATGTTCTTGCCATGAGTAGCTGCATAAACATGTCTTCTTGTTGTTGGTTATATTCACATGACATGATATGCTTTGAGATGAGTTGCACAAGCTTGCAAACATGCCTACTTGTCATTGTTGCTGCCATGTTCAGTTTATTTCACTAAGTCTGTGAAATTGTTATCATTTGCAATCTTGCCATGATGTTTTGAGCATGTTCTAGTGGTAGTTGGCAGTAGCTCAGTGATCACCTTTGTAGTGCTTGACATGTACATGCTTGCCATGCCCTTTGATGCCATGAAATGTTCGTCTAGCATGTTGTTTTGATGATTGCAAAGTGCTTAGTTGCTGTTTTGGGACATATTGTTGTTATATCTTGTTTCATGTGTATGTGTTGAACCGTTGCGTCGTTTTGAGCGTGCTCTATATGAAACTTGCTTGTTTTTGTATGTAGATGCATCATATCATGTTGTATGCATGTTTGGAGTGTGTTTGCTTAATGTTCGAATGCATTTTGCATCAATGCCATGTTTGACTTGTTTTGCTCATATCTTCTAGGCCGTAGCTCCGAATTAAATGAACTTTATATGTAACTGTAATAGAATTTCGAGTAGATCATGATGGTGTATGTTAACTTGCTGTTTAACAACTTGAACTTAAGATTTGTTCAGATCTGGACCAATTTCGAAATTGGCATATGAGGACTTACCGGAATTGTTATATGTTGTTTCCGGCCTCATTTAAACTTGCTTTGTTGTGTGTTCTTGTTCCTTCATCTCTTGCCTTGTTTTGCATCATGTAGCCTTTTCATGCATCATACTTGGTTGAGCATCATGACTTGTTTATGTGTTGTGTGTTTACCGTTTTGTTTGCTTCTTCTCGTTAGTTCCTATTTCATTGCGGTCGTGAGGGTTCGTTCGGCTACACTTGATTCGTCTTCGTGCATTCGTCTTCTTCATGGACTCATTCTTCTTCCATGCAGGATTCCAAGCAAGATGACCGTCACCTTGGATCTCATTACTATCATTGCTATGCTAGTTGTCTCGATGCTATCGCTATATGTCGTGCTACCCACCTTTTGCTTGTCAGCCTCTCTTTGTTGCCATGAAACCTCTAGCCTTTGACACCATCCTAGCAAACCGTTGTGTGGCTATGTTACCGCTTGCTCAGCCCCTCTTATAGTGTTGTTAGTTGCAGGTGAAGATGAAGATTGCTCCATATCGGATCTTGGTTTTGGAATATCACAATATCTATTAATTAAAATAATGCACATATATACTTGGCAATGGGTGGAAGGCTTGGCTTTTTGCTCGGTGTTTTGTTCCACTCATGCCGCCTTAAGAACCGATAAACCTGTGTTATGTTCCTTAAGTTTGCGTTCCTAACACGATCGGGGGTTATGGGACCCCCTTGACAGTTCACCTTGAATAAAACTCCTCCAACAAGGCCCAACATTGGTTTTACCATTTGCCATAACTAAATAACTTGCATAGGGACTTTCCGGACCCCGAGGACTTAATTTACAACCCGGGCCAGTGCTCCTCATGAGTGTTGGTCCAAACCTGTCAACTGCAGGTGACCGCCAGGGGCAACTCTGGTATTTGGCCTACCAGAAGTTTGGACAATCCGTACGTGGCCTGAGACAAGATACGCGCGGTTACTATCAGGGTGTCGGCACACCGGGAGGTCTTGCTGGACTTGTTAAACCATTGTCGAAATGTCTTGTGCACTGGGATTCCGAGTCTGATCGGGTCTTCCCTAAGATATGGGGTTTTACCTCTAGTGATCGTGAGAGCTTGTGATGGGCTAAGTTGAGACACCCCTGCAGAGTTATGATCTTTCGAAAGCCGTGCCCGCGGTTATCTGGCATATTGGAATTTGTTAATGTCCGGTTGTAGAAAACTTGACAGAGGATCTGAAATAACATACACCAACCGCGTGAGTAACCGTGACCGTCTCTTTTCATTTTGAGAAGAGAACATGGTGGGGTTATGTTTGACTCGTAGGTATTTCAGGATCTCTTAGCGATTAGTACTAGTTTGCGACCGTTTGCGTAGATGCTCATCTTATTCTTGTACTCGTAAGTTAGCCACCATATAATGCTTAGCCGCTGCTGCAACCTCACCACTTAACCTCTCCTTACCCATTAAGCTTTGCTAGTCTTGATACCCATGGTTATGGGATTGCTGAGTCCTCGTGGCTCACAGATACTTGACGCGAGAGCGATGTTTACTTGTGCTGGAGTTTTTTGTTCTTCTTCTTCGTCAGTCTTGGGTTAGGTTCCTGGTCGGCAGCCTGGGATAGTAGGATGGATGTCATTGTGTTTTTTATGTTTTCATCCGTAGTCGGATGTCTTGTGTATATTGTGTTGTATTCATGTGGAGTTGTATGACTTATATGTATCCCCGTCTATGTATGTAATGGTACGATGTAATGATATCCATCTTGCTAAGCGCCCGAAATGCGGTTGTGCCCCAATCATGAGTTCATCACATGATCGGGATAGAATTGCATCTTGGGCTCGATATAAAGCTTTGTACAACACTTTTGTTCCTGGTTATGTGCGTAGTCCCCATGATATGATTTATTATTTCTCTAAAAAATATTTTCCTACTCATAAGAAACTAGTTGCCTTACAGGAAATATTTAACTTTGTGAAAACTAAAGAAGAGAGTCTCCCACAAGCTTGGGGGGCTTTGCCAATTACTTAATGCTTTGCTTGATCATCCTCTTAAGAAAAATGAAATACTTGATATCTTCTATAACGGACTAACTAATGCTTCTAGGGACTTCCTAGATGGTTGTGCTGGTTGTGTTTTCAGGGAACGAACTGTCAAACAAGCTGATACGTCCAAAACGTATCTATAATTTCTGCTTGCTCCATGCCTCTTTTGGGTGATATTGCTATGATATTTATACACTTCCATACACTTTTGATCATATTTGGACTAACCTATTAACTCAGTGCACCCCAGTGCCAGTTTCTGTTTTCGGCTATTTTTGTATTTCAGGTTTTCACGTTACGAGAACTGCCAGGAAAAATCCAGAAAAATTATATAAAAAATCAGCGTTCCAGAAACTACCGTGCGCCCGAAGGACAGCCGGGGGGGGCACCAGGGCTCCAGGCGCCCTGGCGGCGCGCCTCCCCTGGGCCGCGCCGGGGGGGCGCCTGGGCCCCCCGAGGCTCCTCCGATGCCCCCCTTTGTCATATATTTAAAGCGTCTCCCGAAACCCTTGAGGGAGGAACTCTTTTCGCGATCCCATCTCTGTTCCGCCGCCGCCGCCGCTTCCAAGATCGGGAGCACCAGGAGAACTCTTCCCGGCACCCTGCCGGAGGGGAGGATCACCACCGGGAGCCTCTCCACCACCATGGACGCCTCCCGGATGAGTTGTGAGTAGTCTCCCTTGGACCATGAGTCCATGACCAGTAGCTATGTGATGTTCTCCTCCCGTTCTTGTGCTTCACTAATTAGTCCTCGTGAGCTGCCCTACATGATCGAGGCACATATGTAATCCTTCTGCTGTTGCTATGATGAGTTTGCTGGGATCCGATGGATTATGAGATTATGTTCAGATTGTGCTTGAGTAATATATTTGATCTACCTCTTTTATATTTATGTTCGTAAGTAATTCTTGCATGTTCTCCGTTGTTATTTATTGCTTTGGCCAAGTAATAGGTAGTGACTCCAAGAGGGAACGTTATGCTTGATTGTGGGTTCATGCCCCTCGATGACTAGCTTGAGTGACAGAAACATGAGTCTAGGGGATGTGCTGTTGCCACAAGGGGGAAAACAACGGTGCTTGTGCCCGCGGGTGCAAGGATTGTTTACTTTACGCAAAGTTCTTTTAATGCAGTTGTCTATTGCATTGAGTTTACACTATGGGTGGGACTCGCAACTTAATACCAGCGAGATGTTCTGGATAGATATCTCAAGGTGGATGATTAGTAGTAGATATTGATGGATTTCGGTCTACTTACTTCGGCGTACCGCCCATGCTTTGAATCTCAACCTTTCTTGCAATGTAGTCAGCATTGGTTTGCGCACATGGTCCTGTCAATTGCCCAGCTGTAATTCGTTTACCACACATAGCTGTTTTATCGTCTTTTGGGAGAGAGACATCACTAGTGAACATCATGAGACTCCGGTCCATATTACCATCATTGATCACATCCGCTATTTACTTTTCGCTTTTATTTACTATTGCAATTATATCTATCACTACTATCACTTGCGTTTAATCCTTTGTGAACTACAAGGCCGGAGGGATTGACAACGTTGATTGCTAATATCTGGCGCCGTAGCAGTTGACACCTTCTTGTTGAACCTAGGAGTCTCTGGGGATTCGATCATTGTTATCTTTTCTAAGGGAAAAACTTCCGCAACACTACATCTCACACCTTCCACTTGGGGTAACCAACGAGGGGCGAGAAGCCTAGCAAGAGTTTTTCTGGCGCCGTTGCCGGGGACTCCACTCTTCAAGATAGGGGAGGTGCACGCTATCTTTTACCTTTGCTTTTAGTCTTGTTAGTTTACCCTTCAGTTTTTGCTTTAGTACCTTTTTATCGAAAATCACAAAAATAGTTATCTCGTTCTTTAGTTGTCATTATGTCGGGTCCTTTTGTCTTTGACGAGGTAGAAGTTCTCACCTTTAAACAAAGAGGTGGGGAAAGTTTGAAAGATGCTTGGTATAGAATTAATGATTCACAAAAAAGAGCCACCAAGAAGCAACCTACTACTATCCTGCTTAGAAATTTTTATGTTGGAATTACTTCTTGGAATAGGTTTATTCTAGATACTGCTATCAATGGGAATTTCCTAGAGGCCCCAGTTTGGGAGTCCCTTAGTATTATTGAAAATCTTGTTGGGAATCTCCCTGTTGTTAGCATTCGAGAGGACATCACCCTAGCTCACATTATGAAAAAACTTGAAAATATAGAGCTAGAGATGCCAAGAATTAATAAGATAAATGAGTTGGATCGTAAGATCCAAGGGAATTTGAATAGACTTGATAGCTCCATGGATAAAATTTTCAAAATTTTGGAGACCATCAAATTCCATGACTTGGACTCTTCTAGGATAGACAAGATTGAGGATATCTTTGATACTCTAGGAACCACCTTCTCCTCAATCAAAACCAAAAAGGTAGAAACTCCGGCAAAGAAGGAGCCTAAGTTCGTTCACGTTCCAAAGGCTCCCCGCTCTAAAAGTAATCCACCTATTGCCAAAGGGGTTGAAACTGTAAAGACTTTGGAAGAAACACCTGTCTTTGATGAATTTATAAATGAATCTTCCCTTGACTTTTATCCTTTTGGTCTTCTACCTAGAAGTATCTCTATGAGGCCTTTATTTGAAAATCCTCTTAAGACTAGTTGTATTATTGAAGAGCTTTTTGATGATCTTGATGATGGTTCAATTGATACAACTTGATATATATGCATTATGCCTAGCTTAAAGGCATAAAAGAAAGCGCTTTTGGGAGGCAGCCCACATGAATAAATTTATTTTTCTTTTCTTGTGTCTAGATGTTGTTACTACTGTAGCATAATCATTGTATCTTTGCTTTTCAATTTTGTGCCAAGTGTAGCCTCTGATTGCTAGAAAGTTCAAAAGTTGTGAGGTGCAGTCCAGGAAACAGATTTTGTCCTTGGATAGAAAAATTCGTATAAAATCACCAGATCATCTTTTTGGTCTGAATTTTTTCGACAGCGTGCTCTATTTAATTGTCTTTCGTGCGTCTGTTCTGAGTTTTTTTATTAGAGTTGCAGAAGTGCCCCGAACAAATCAATTACTACCTACTGTTCTGTTTTTCACAGATTCTGTCCTGTTTTGCTTTTCCTTCATTTTGCAAACCAAGAGCTTGCTTTTTCTTTGCAAAAACCTTTTGGCAATCTTGAGAAACAGTAGACCTTCGAGAATATCTTTATTTCCAGCAAGGTACAATTATTTTATCATGGGTACTAACCTCGCTAATCAGATTATGATGAGTTATGTATGAAGGGAGTTTTCAAGTGTGCGAGGGAAGATGATAAAAAGATTCAGGAGTGTCAAGCGCTCAAGCTTGGGGATGCCCCCATGCACCCCCAAGAAATATTCAAGGAGACTCAAGCGTCTAAGCTTGGGGATGCCCCCGTGCATCCCCTTCTCCATCAACATTATCAGTTCGTCTTTCGTTCCACTATATTTTAATCACTTCATGTGTTATGTGCTATGCTTGGAGCGTCTTGCTTTTGGTTTTCTTTAGATTTCATAACGAGTCGGAACTCAACTTTTTTTATGTGGGAGAGAAACACGCTCCACTTCTACCTAGAACATAACATAGAATTTTCATGTCTATCCTTGATGTGTGTGTTCTTTGTCTTTTAATAGCTACTATCATGTTCAGCTCTTAGCTTTCATGCTTATCTTTTCAAGAGCTTTTGTTTAGTTGGTTGCTTGAACTCTCTTTAATTACCATGCTCACCTTATTAAGAGAGTTTGCTTCCGTTGCATTGGTTGATATGTCTATGATAAAGATGCTACGTGCATGATGGCGCTTAGTAGTTCATGTTTTCTTATGGTTAGTCTCAAATAACTGGGGGGTTCCCAATGTGTTATTGGAGTACCAACATGATTTGTTTGCCTATGATGTGGTATGGTTTAGTAATATCTTCCTTCGAGAATTTATTTTGATTGACTTGGCGTATGCTCACGCATATTTAAGACTATAAAGAAAGTCTGTCAAGCCTTGATGATCTTTTGTTTCTGAGTAGCGATATAACTACCATGCCTGATTCAATGTTGCTTTGTCGCTCTGCATGATTATGACCGTCATTGCTCTCTTAGTTGGTCGCTCCCAGTCTTTTGCTAACCTTCGCCTGTACTAAGCGGACCGACTGCTTGTGCATCCACATCCTTTAATCCAGTTATGCCATATGAGTCCACCATACCTTCCTACATGGTATTTACCTGCCATTCCTAACGGAGACTTGCATGTGCCATCTCGAAATTATTCAAAGAAAAAGCATTCTTATTTTGTGCCTCTGTTGTAAGTTCATGTGGAAGTAGTGGTTAATTCATGACCTTTTTAAGTTGGACAAGCTTCACCCCGGGATTGCATGTATAATGTGCAAACCCATAATACGAGAAGGAACTGGCATTGAGTGCGCCCGGCTCAAAAAGATAATATAACAAACAAACCCTCCTTCACGCTTTGTTCATGAGAAATCAGAAAACTTTGGCAGTGATAAACAAAGGAGATTAAGAGGATGTGATCGTCCTCATTCGGGAGCCGTTCCTCGAAACTTGTCCATCTCAAAAAGTGATTGAGTTGTCTGCTAGCATTCGTTGACGAAACATGCATGATCTAAAATAAATTATTACCTCTGTTTTAAAGCCAAGAGCTTTGGTACATGTTTTGTCTTTGTTTCCGACTACGGGTTTTCAACCTTGCCAACAAAAGCCACGGTTCGAGAGTCTTCAACTTCTTTTAAAAGCACCAACTACTGAGAGCATGATTGTCATTCTGAGTGTAATGTGCATTGTCCCAAAGTAGCATTGTCTTTTGCATGATTGTGATATCGTTTATTCTGAAATCATTGTATCTAGTCATCACTTAAACCTTGGAGGTGCCCCTGCATTTATGTTTTGCTTCACTAAAGGGGGCAAGCTAGATATCACTTTATCATATTTGCACATCATGTTCATTGCAAATCTATTTGATGTTTCAGTATCATATTGTAAAACTTTCAGTCCTTTGTGATTTTCTCATGAGGCAACTTAATTACTATAGATTCATTGTCTCAGTAAGCTTTTGTCATATGACTATGAAAAAGTCCTATATGGTTAATAGCATGTCACCACAGAAATTATTCTTGTTATCATTTACCTACTCGAGGACGAGCAGGAATTAAGCTTGGGGATGTTGATACGTCCAAAACGTATCTATAATTTCTGCATGCTCCATGCCTCTTTTGGGTGATATTGCTATGATATTTATACACTTCCATACACTTTTGATCATATTTGGACTAACCTATTAACTCAGTGCACCCCAGTGCCAGTTTCTGTTTTCGGCTGTTTTTGTATTTCAGGTTTTCACGTTACGAGAACTGCCAGGAAAAATCCAGAAAAATTATATAAAAAATCAGCGTTCCAGAAACTACCGTGCGCCCGAAGGACAGCCGGGGGGGCACCAGGGCTCCAGGCGCCCTGGCGGCGCGCCCCCCCAGGGCCGCGCCGGGGGGGCGCCTCGGCCCCCCGAGGCTCCTTCGATGCCCCCCTTTGGCATATATTTAAAGCGTCTCCCGAAACCCTTGAGGGAGGAACTCTTTTCGCGATCCCATCTCTGTTCCGCCGCCGCCGTCGCTTCCAAGATCGGGAGCACCAGGAGAACTCTTCCCGGCACCCTGCCGGAGGGGAGGATCACCACCGGGAGCCTCTCGACCACCATGGACGCCTCCCGGATGAGTTGTGAGTAGTCTCCCTTGGACCATGAGTCCATGACCAGTAGCTATGTGATGTTCTCCTCCCGTTCTTGTGCTTCACTAATTAGTCCTCGTGAGCTGCCCTACATGATCGAGGCACATATGTAATCCTTCTGCTGTTGCTATGATGAGTTTGCTGGGATCCGATGGATTATGAGATTATGTTCAGATTGTGCTTGAGTAATATATTTGATCTACCTCTTTTATATTTATGTTCGTAAGTAATTCTTGCATGTTCTCCGTTGTTATTTATTGCTTTGGCCAAGTAATAGGTAGTGACTCCAAGAGGGAACGTTATGCTTGATTGTGGGTTCATGCCCCTCGATGACTAGCTTGAGTGACAGAAACATGAGTCTAGGGGATGTGCTGTTGCCACAAGGGGGAAAACAACGGTGCTTGTGCCCGCGGGTGCAAGGATTGTTTACTTTACGCAAAGTTCTTTTAATGCAGTTGTCTCTTGCATTGAGTTTACACTATGGGTGGGACTCGCAACTTAATACCAGCGAGATGTTCTGGATAGATATCTCAAGGTGGATGATTAGTAGTAGATATTGATGGATTTCGGTCTACTTACTTTGGGGTACCGCCCATGCTTTGAACCTCAACCTTTCTTGCAATGTAGTCAGCATTGGTTTGCGCACATGGTCATGTCAATTGCCCAGCTGTAATTCGTTTACCTCACATAGCTGTTTTATCGTCTTTTGGGAGAGAGACATCACTAGTGAACATCATGAGACTCCGGTCCATATTACCATCATTGATCACATCCGCTATTTACTTTTCGCTTTTATTTACTATTGCAATTATATCTATCACTACTATCACTTGCGTTTAATCCTTTGTGAACTACAAGGCCGGAGGGATTGACAACCTCTCTGTACTCGTTGGGATCAAAGTTATTTGTATCTGTGTGCAGGTCCACGTTGATTGCTAATATCTGGCGCCGTAGCAGTTGACACCTTCTTGTTGAACCTAGGAGTCTCTGGGGATTCGATCCTTGGTATCTTTGCTAAGGGAAAAACTTCTGCAACACTACATCTCACACCTTCCACTTGGGGTAACCAACGAGGGGCGAGAAGCCTAGCACAAGCTGAAGAATTATAAAAATAATATATTGAAAAATTATGATCATTGGACACTTCCTGAACCACCGCCTAAACCCACTCCAAAGAAGAGGGGTATATTATATCTCAGTCCTGAAGATATGCAAGAAGCAAAGAAATCTATGAAGGAGAAAGGTATTAAAGCTGAGGTTGTTAAAAAAATTATCTCCTATCGAAGAAATACATGGGCTTAATGCACAACCACTTCCTAAGGTGGTATAGGTAAATTCTCTAATGAAGTTCAATGATAATGATCATCCTCACAATATGCATCCTAGCCAATGCCTTTATTAGTTCGAAAACTATATTAGAACGCAAGATCACTTCAATGCAAATGTTATGAAACAATTGAAATACAATTCTGATATGATTGCTCGCTTGAGTGACTTGCGATTTAGAATTTCAAATGATGTTAGAGGTGTTAGAAAACATGCTTCTATGGTTCAAACACAATTAGAACAAGTTGTTAAATCTCAAAGGGAATTGCTTGATGAAATGAATCATAATATGCATGACTTTGCTATTAGAGTTGCAACTAGAGGAGGTAAAATGACTCAGGAACCACTTTATCCTGAGGGACACCCAAAAAGAATTGAACATGATTCACAAAGAAATAACACCACCACACCTAGTCCTCCTAAAAAGAAAAAGAAAAAGAAAACTGATAGGACTTTGCATGCTACTAGTGAACCTCAAATAGAAAAACCTCCTGATAATGATAATAAAACTTCTAACTCTGATGTTGAAACTCAATCTGGTAATGAACACTCACCTAGTGATAATTAAAAAAGATAATGATGAGGTTCATGAAGACTCTCAACCTAGCAATGACAAGGAACTAGACAATGATGTTGAGATAGAACCACGTGTTGATCTTGATAACCCACAACCTAAGAATAAAATGTATGATAAAAGAGACTTCATTGCTAGAAAACACGATAAATAAAGAGAACAGTGGGTTCAAAACCTATGTCTTTTCCACCCCAGTCAACTAAAAAGAAAGATGATGAAGAATTTGAACGCTTTGCTGAAATGTTGAGGCCAGTCTTTTTGCGTACTCGTTTAAGTGATATCTTAAGAATGCCTCCTTATGCAAAGTATATGAAAGACATCATCACAAATAAGAGAAAAATACCAGAAGCTGATATCTCCACTATGCTTGCCAATTACACGTTTAAAGATGGAGTACCTAAAAAACTTGGAGATCCGGGTATACCAGCTGTACCTTGCTCTATAAAAAAGAATTATGTGAAAACTGCTTTGTGTGATTTAGGAGCTTGTTATATAGTGTTATGTCTTCCTCTTTATATAAAAGACTTGACTTGAATAAAATCACACCTACGGAAATATCTTTGCAAATGGCTGACAAATCAACTGCCATACCTATCAGTATCTGTGAGGATGTGCCCATTGTTGTTGCTAATGTTACTATTTTGGCTGACTTTGTTATACTTGAGATGCCCGAGGACAACAACAAGTCGATTATCCTTGGTAGACCCTTCTCGAATACTCCAGGGGTCGTTATTGATTGTAATAAAAAGCAAGGTCACTTTTCATATTAATGGTAATGAGCATACGGTGCACTTTCCGAAGAAACAATTCCAAGTGAATGGTATCAATGTTATTGAAAAATATCCGACAATCACTATTGGAAGTTTTCAAATACCTCTACCTGCTCTCAAAAAGAAGTATGAAATGCTTATTGTTGGGGACATTCATATCCCCATTGAGGTAACTTAGTGATTTACGAAAGTTCTTTGGTTTCATGCTAATCAAAAGTGGTTGTTAATAAGACCTTATCAACCTTATTAATGAATCATTTTTTAGCAGTATGAAGTTGATGAATTTAGTAAGCACTACCTTATGTCCCCATCCTTAGTGTTCTGTTTTTATTAGTTAAATAAAATAAAATGCCATGCTTTGTCTGTTTTCTTATTTTCCCCGTGCAACAAAAATGACCCAAAAATAAAAGTTCTCAGAATGCCCTGAAAATTTAACATGATTGTTTTCTGAATATTTAAGATTTTTTGGTGTAAATTATACCAAAGGGAGGTGCACCACGTGGGGACCACAACCCACGTGGGCGCGCCAGGACCCCCAGGCGCGCCCTGGTGGGTTGTGGTCCCCACGTGGGCCCTCTCACTTATCCCTTTAGCATACATCATCACTTACCTCAAGAAAAAAATCTCCATTGCCATCTCTCCCGTGTTCTTGAGCTCAAACCCGTGGATTTCGATCTCCTTGCTCGAAGCTCCGTTTCTGAAACTGTTTCGGAGGATTGTTGCTTGGTATGTGACTCCACTATTTGTCGAATTAGTTTTTGTTTTAGTGGTTTATACTTTGAATAATTAGCTACTCTTGGTGCTGCTGTAGTTGTGCTTGCATGTTGAATTCTTAGTGTCATAAGTAGTTTGAATGCTTGATATGGCTTCTATGTATCCCCATGAGTAGTTGCTATCGCTTTTATAGAGTTTTGTTAACAAATTTTTGTTACCCCCAAAAAAATATTTTTCAGAAAATTGTACGCGAACATGAATATCTTCAAGAAGTTTGGCTCTAGGAAGAATTCCAAGGGTGTTATTGTGAATCATCTGACAGTGATCTCCACCCTTGGAGATTGCCGGAGGTGCGGCCATGCGAATGGCCGCACACCCCATTCCTGGAAGAGGCCGGAATCCTTCAGGAGTTCAAAAAATATGTTGCAAATGCTGGACTCACCGACTTCATCGCAGATGAGTGTGACCAGCATCAAATCCTCACAGATATCTTTGTTCAAAGTTTTACTTTCCTGGCTAGGAATACTCCTCCTGAAGTGAGCTTTGATTTATATGTTGAAAACCATCAGATACCACTTACTGAATTTGGTGACATATGTTTGATCCCTTTTGATGGGAGCTTAGCCGAGCCTAGGCCGGCTGGGTTTGAGGATTTTTATCGCACTTTGACAATGGGAGATGAGAGAGGGGTGTCAGCCACCACGGCTGCTAGCATACACTTTCCTGCCATACATTATTTTGTTTTATTTGTCCAACTGCTTGCTTGCTAGAAGAAAGTGGGTGCGCTCAGCGCACCAGACTTTGATGTTTTAGGCCGAGCACTAGAGGGCGACAACACTCATAGCTTGGGAGCTATTGTGGCTCATCGCCTCCACCTTAATAAATCTCAGGGTGAAATACATGGAGGTATTTTTGCTACTCGTTTAGCGGCTCACTTTAATGTTGGGACACGCTCTCATGATTACCCTCTGACCAAGGTTTATTTAGACCATGCAGCCATGGAATACCATCATTTCCTTGCACGAGATTATCCTAACATCCCATTCCTTATAACCTAGTCTTCGGTGTTAAAACTCGTGATATTATTCCCTTGCATGCACCTGCTTTGTTTGATTCTGTTGCCAGGGGCGGATATAGGATTATGCCTGCAGACATCATTGCATACCGGAATGCTCAGGATGCTGTTGAGGTAGCACAGGAGGAGCCTCGGTAGTGGGATGAGTGGACGCCTGCCCCTCAGGATCCCTACTACCCTCCAGGCTATTGATCAACTACCAACTTAGGCCAAAAGCCTAAGATTGGGAGAGTACGTGTTTCTCACCGACATTACATTCATGACCACTTATCATTCTATTTGTCGGTGTTCACACTCTTTCCTTGTGTCATCCATGCTTAGATTTATTTTCTTGCTTTTCTCCTATGAGTTTGAAAAACCTTAGAAAAACCAAAAAAAATTAGTTGTAATCAATTTGCTTTCTATGCATGCTTAGTAGTAAGTTTAAAAAGAAAATCCAAAAAGATTTCCTTGTTCTTCTTTTGCTTGGAGGGAGCTTTCCCATGTAAATAGTTTTTCTCATTTTTGCTTTCCCTCTTTTATTTCGCCTGTTCTAGAAAACCAAAAAGTCCAAAAATATTTTAGGGTGTTTTTCTGAACTTCTTTTCTTTCCATTCGAGTTGTACCAAGGAGAAGACCACGATGAAAATGTTGAGTGACTCTCATATGAAAAATTGTTGAACTAATAAAGAGCACGTTTACCTTGTCTTCTCATGTTGAATAAAATGTTTGCAGATCCCAGCTTAGTCCACCGCACTCTTGCCCCTTTATTATTATTTCACATCGTTCGAACATGCAAGTATAATGACGATATTCGATGAACTGGCCGTGGCAGAGAGAAACTGGTATGAACTCGACTTGTTCTGTTTGTGTAAATATGTTTAACCTAGTATTCATGATTCAGCCCATGATGATTAAACATGTTTGCAATGACAATTAGATATTATAGTTTCACATGCCATGCATAAGTAGCTAAGAGTTAATAATGATTTATCTTGGATATCAACATTGCGTTAAAATGATTGTGATGAAGTATGATGATATGGTATCCTCCTCTAAATGTTCGAGTGGCTTGACTTGGCACATATTTATGCTTGTAGTTGATTCAAAACCAACATAGCCTCTATGATATTTATGTTCATGGTGTCCATATCCTACTCATGCGGTGTCCAATGTTTATTATGCATGATGCATGTTCATGACCATTGTTTCTCTCTAGTTGGCCACTTCCCAACCTATTTGCTAGCCTTCACCTGTACTAAGCGGGAATACTGCTTGTGCATCAAATTCTATAACTCAAAGTTATTCCAGATGAGTCCACCATACCTACCTATATGCGGTATTACCCTGCCGTCCTAAGTAAATTTGCATGTGCCACCTCTAAAAACTTCAAATAAATATCCCTTTTGTGTGTCTGGGTCGTTCATGGAACGACAGGAGGTGGTTGGTATTTTCCATGCTAAGCTGGTTATTCTCAGGTTGAGTGTTTATTCACTCACCATTGCACGAGAAAAGGGCGGTAATTGGGATTCCCAGTCCCAATTTGCAAAAAGAAAAAGCTTACAAATAAACAAACAAAAACTCCCAATGGAGTTCAAACATTTACTTTTCTGCTTGGGAACCTCCACTAGCTCATTTAGCATGGGAGATATTGATAGCTAATAGTCGTGAAGTGAATGAGAAGGGTGCACCTCTCAAAATTTCATTTACCTCTGTTTTAAAAACTTGAGCACTGACACCTCTGCAAATCACTGCTTCCCTCAGCGAAGGGACCGTCTATTTACTTTTATGTTGTGTCATCACCCTCTCCAATAAGCGCCAGGTCTGAGAGCATTGTTGTCATGCATATACATTGTGTGCAGTGAATGTTGGGTGTTACCATGACTAGATCTTTTCTACCATGAATTACAATGTTTAGTCGCTGCTCGGACTTTGGAGGTGCTATGCATTTATGTTTTGCGGTCTCAGAAAGGGCTAGCGAGATGCCACTATTGTCATATTATATCATGGTTGTTTTGATAACGTGTTGCTGTTTGAGATATATTATTATTGCTTGTTAGCTAATTATGTCATTGATATGAGTCATTATAATCTTTAAGAGTAATTCTCGATATGGTTAGTTATAATGCTGGCTCAAAACCTGGGTGTTGTTTAAGCCTATTTATGCAAACAAGAGTAAAAGAGTTTGTAAAAGTTTTTCTTTCTCACTTTGAGTTTATCAACTGAATTGCTTGAGGACAAGCAAAGGTTTAAGCTTGGGGAAATTGATATGTCTCCAACATATCTACTTTTCCTAATGCTTTTCCTCTTGTTTTGGACTCTAATTTTCATGATTTGAATGAAACTAACCCCGGACTGACGCTGCTTTCACCAGAACTACCATGGTGTTGTTTTTGTGTAGAAATACAAGTTCTCGGAATAAAGCGAAACTTCCCAAGGATTTTTTATACAATAAAAGAAAAATGTCGGAGCCAAGAACCACCGGAGGGGGCACTTGGGTGGGTACAACCCACCAGGGCGCGTCCCCCTCTCCTGGCGCGCCCAGGAAGGTTGTCCCCACATGGTGGCCCTCACCGAGAGTGATGCTCCTCACCGAGAGTGAGTAATTCTTTCGTAGGCTCGCAGGTCGGTGAGGAGTTGGATGAGGTTCATCATGTAATCGAGTTAGTTTTTTTAGGACTTGATCCCTAGTATTCACTATGTTCTTAGATTGATGTTGCTATGACTTTGCCATACTTAATGCTTGTCACTTTGGGCCCGGGTGCCATGAACTCAGATCTGAACCGTTTACATTATCACCATTATATCCGTGTTGTAGATCCGATCATGCAAGTTATAGTCACCTACTATGTGTTATGACCTGGCAACCGCGGAGTGACAACAACCGGAACCACTCCGGGTTATAACCGTAGTTTAAGGAGTTCATGTATTCACTATGTGTTAATGCTTTGTTCTGGTTCTCTATTAAAGGGAGGCCTTAATATCCCTTAGTTTCCAATATGGAGCCCGCTGCCACGAGAGGGTAGGACAAAATATACCATGCAAGTTCTTTTAATAAAGCACATATGACTATTATGGAATACATGCCTACATTATATCGATGAACTCGAGCTAGTGCCGAAACACCCTAGGTTGTAACTGTCTCATGATGAATATCATCCAACAAATCACCGATCCAATGCCTACGAATTTGTCCCATATTGATCTTGCTAAGTTACTACGTATACTACTGATGCTGCTACTGTTACACTTGCTACAAAATTACTGCTACCACTGTTACTGTTACTATTGCTGCTGTCACTACTATCAAAACTATCAAACTACTTTGCTACTGATCACCTTGCTAGAGATAATTAATCTCTAGGTGTGGTTGAATTGACAACTCAGCTGCTAATACCTTCAAATATTCTTTGGCTCCCCTTTGTGTCGAATCTATAAATTTGGGTTGAATACTCTACACTAAAAAACTGTTGCGATCCCCTATACTTGTGGGTTATCAGGGGAAGAGGACCAAGGCCACTATAAATATAGCTTAGCTACCACTATAGGAGGGGATCCGGATCTAGATCGATCGGATCAACCGGCACCCTCACATTCAAGAACACACCTCCTGAGGTTGTTCCACCACTGTGCTAGTTCTTCCTCAGCCCACCTCGAGGCAATCCACCACAAAGCAGGAGTAGGGTATTACACTGCAAGGTGCCCCAAACCTGGGTATACTGCTTTGTGTCATTTCCTCCCTGTTCATCGACCTAGATCGTGGAGATAGCGAGTAGGCAGATAGGGGAAGTTGAGTTCTTCACACACATCCTAGTGTTCGAATCTTACAAGGGTTTTGCGGAGCCCTGAATTCGACAAGCATCGACAAAAAGCAAGAAATCGCTGGAAGATCTTAAGGGCTTCACCCAGCAGGTGCGCTGGCGCGCCCCCGCTGATGGACAACTCACATACCGCGGCTTTTGTTCAAGTCGGCGGTCTGCTTGGCGAGCTGCTGACTCTGCGAGTTGAAGGCGGCCGCGCAGACATTGTGGTAATCCAACAACAAGCACAACACCCCGATAATCAGATACGCGCCTAAGAAGTTCCTACCCGCCTACTCAGCAGCCGGCTAGGAATTCGGGGCCAACACCAAGCGGGTGCGCTAGCGCGCCCCGGCAGAAGTTTGCAAAAATAAGAAGCAAGATCAGAAGACATACCCGAACAGCCGTACGCCACACCATCATGTTGCTCCTAGCCTTCTGCAGAGTGGCGCCGAGGGCGTTGAATGAGTCCAGAACGTCCGTCGCCGCAAGGTTCAGGATGGCCGAGTCGGCTCCTGGTGTCCAGCCAGGCAGAGCGGGGCTTGTGGCCTCGGCATCGGCTGCCTGCAAGCTCACGGCCTCGGCGCAGAAGCTGCCTGCGCAGGGCGTAGGCGCGCGGAAGTCCGGGTCGCCACCACCTGGCTTGTCACCAGCCTAGTGTTGGCCGGGAGCAATTCCAACCTATCGGGCTGGTTGCCCCCTCGCCCTCCGGCCTCCGGCGGGCGGAACAGCCTCCGCCTCTGGGACAAGGGGGTCATCCCCTCCCGCTCCGGGGCTGACTGGTCAGCTCCGCATGTTCCAGTCGGCGTCCGGCCCTCCATCACTAGCGGCTCCAGCTGCCACAAATCGGCGGCCTCCGGAACCACACTGCGGGTCGGGTCCTCCGCGGACTTGACGTCGGCTTCCGCTTGTGCCTTGGCCATTGCGTCCTCCCGTGCCTTGGTCGCGGCATCGGCCTCCGCCTGCGCCGCGGTCGCCGCCTCGACCTTCGCCCGGGCCACGGCCTCCCGCTCTTCGTGCGCCTCCCGTGCATTCCTCTTCGTCGCCACCCGATGGGCGGCTGACGGATCCACGCGGCAGGACCCCTCCGAGCCGCCTGCTGAGCTGATCAGGGAGGCGGATGGAGCCCGCAAAACGGAGAGGGGAGACCTTCTCAGCAAGGGAAGCAAAGATAAGAAACAGGCGAAGGAGAAAAAATCAAGAAAAATAACTATGACAAGAGCAATCGGAGCACTTACGCGGAAAGCATGGGGCGCTCCTTCGGGCCCCTCCGGATGGCAGCCGCCTTCGCGGCCTCTTGTCGCTTTGTCGCGGCAACCGATGGCTTGGCCTTCTTGGGCGGCCGGCTGTCGAATAGCACCCCTGAATGGCGGTGCTTAGGTGCGTCGGTGCCCCAGCTGGCGCCTTGCTCGTGGGCCGCGAGGTTGAAGAACCTGCCTGGTCCTGTTGGCATCTTCATGGTGGCGCGGCTAGTCGCCGTCCTTGTCATTGTCCGGCCAGTCCCAGGTGTCGGCCCTTGCGCCGCCTCCTGCGGCTCCGCCTGCTCCTCCACCGCCTCCTCCGGTGGCGTCGTCCTCCTCCATCGCGGCTGCCCCCAGCTCGGGATCGCCCACGTCACTTACCTCTCGGTCCGGCATCCATTGATGGCTGGGAGCTGGTGCAGCGACTGCCCCTTGGCGAACGATGCACTGCGTCACAAGCTAATTGGTTAAGTTACATAAAAGAACACGGCGCAAGAAAATAAAAGGAGTCGGACACTCACCGCAGGCGGAGGGTTGGCGCAGCTGTATGGCGGCTTGCCAAAAACCACTCCTCCTCGCTGAGCTGGTGGTTGGAGAAGTGGTTGACGTGTCGGATCACCTTGACAGTCGACAGGACCTTCATGGACATTCGGCAAGGGTCCCGGCGGCCGCTCATGTCACACATCGGGTGCGGCCGGAACTGGAGAGGCGATACATGGAGGTGGACGAAGGTAGCCAGCAGATCCGCCGGCTGGACCCCTCCGACTCCGTCATCTCCTAGAGCCAGCCGAGGGCGATTTCGATGGCCGCCGACAGAGGCTTGCCAGGTTGTTGGCCCTAGTTGCTCTTTGCTCCATGAGGCGGGCCAGGCGTGAAAGCCGGCAAGTTGATGTAGTCGTGCACCGGGTCGACGTTGCGGACATAGAAGCCACAACTTCGCCGACTCGTGCAAGATGACTGCTGGGAACCAGACCCCGCTGCCGGTGTGCCGCACTGAGCCGGCTCGCCCTTGGCCGCGGTGCCAAGCTTGAGATAGAAGAACCTACCCCACAACTCAAGTGTGGGGAGGACGCCGAAGTAGCCCTCATAGAGCGTGACAAAGGCGGAGAGGAGGACCACCGACGGTGTCCTGGACTAGGGGGTACTTACCACGTCGTCTCCCGATCAGTTGGATTGGGCCGAGGACCCCCATGGCCAGTTACTCATGGGCCATTTCGGACATCCGATGCAAACACGAGGAAGATTCCACAAGACTTGGTGATCAAGACAAGGACTCCTCTCCACCGACGTATTCGACTAGGACTCTTATTATCCTAGGCCTCTGGTACATTATATAAGCCGGGGCTAGGCTAGTTGATAGGGATATGCTAGATCATTATGATATTATTAATCATACCTTTAGGTTTTAGACCACAACATATGATCTCGAGGTAGATCAACTCTTGTAACCCCTATATCCGTCAAGATCAATCAAGCAGGAAGTAGGGTATTACCTCCATTAAGAGGGCTCAAACCTGGGTGAAAACATCGTTTCCCTTGTCTCATGTTACCCATTGATCCATGACACATAGCTTGGGACCCCCTACCCGAGATCAGCCAGTTTTGACACCGACAATGGTGCTTTCATTGAGAGTTCCGTTGTGAGATCAAGGAAGGATCAATAACTCGTCTACAGATTAACTGCGACGTCGGCATCTTCGTCACCGGCTCGACGGGTCACCTTGACTCGACCGAGAACTGCACTCCATGTCAGACCGTCATGTTCGGATGATGACCTTCATCAGCATCAACTTCGATCTCTCTCATTATCATGGAGGAATCATCCATGGAGCTCGGGGGCTCAACGTCAACATTGTCCTCGGGCGACTGTGCTGTTTTTCGGAAAGTGAATTTGTATCCGCTGCCACCGCCTCCTCGAGTGCCGCTTCAAACAATTTCTTTGATGGAACTGTGCGTAATTAAGTCTACAACAACCATGCAAAATTTCGTCGAGTTCCGAGGGAGGAATCTCCGGCAATCTACGATATACCGGAGCCTATCAAATCTGGACGGGAATCTGAAAGAGTTTAGCGCTTGGTCTCTAGAGTCCCAGCTCGGAGGTCCTTTGGAAGATCCAACCGTTTATCTGCTGAGGAATTCTCATATCTACCACCCCTCAAAATTTCAGCTCGATCCGACGGTTCAAACTCCAGGAACCTTCCGATGAGTGGACCAATTTTCCGATATGTTTTCTGCTCGAATACGGATCCGACCCGAATTCATCTTTCTTCATGAACGGGGTATTGGACAACCTTTTTGGAGGAATCTCTTTCTAGGGTATTGTGTTTTGTTTAGAAACACATGCTCACAAATGTTTCCCCTCTTCGGAGGTAATCTTCACCGTTGCGCCAGTGTCAACCCGACCCCACAACATTGTTGTACGGCTGCAGACCTGCGCTAGACGGGTCGTCATTTCATCGAGCCAAGCTCAACCCTATCGGATCATCAGCTCAGCAAGCCGAACAAGAGTTTGGCATCGGGAAGGCTAAATCATCACCAACATCATCGCCCCACGGATTGCACGAATCAGGCGCACCGGCATCGCTACATGGTCACTTCCTCAACCAGGCATTGAGTGCGTCACATTATGACCTGCACCGGCATTGGTGTGATGCCTCTTCTTCAAGCCAACATCCAACACACCGACCTACTTCGGCTCATCGGCTGACATGGAGGCTTGGACACCTCGGCTGTACCGGGGGCTCTGCTATTTCTTCATCAACATGCTCCGGTGATTTCGGCATCACCGGCCTACCAGCTTCGACACATCGGCTGGCATGGTGGATGCAACATCACCTTACTGACCTGCTCCATCACCCGTCATTCATGCCATATTTCTTTAATTATTTACTTCACTTAAATTAATTAAGTAGAAGAATTTTTGTTTTTAAGCATATTACTATTATTATTTCTGGCTTGCACTATTTTATATGTGCAGGCGATTGGTTCGGACGGGACCGCGATGTCACCTCGGCGTGCCGACGTCGTTGTCCCACCTCCGTCGACACAATTGTGTCATCGCCTTGGCGTGCTGCCTTGTGTTGGCAACCCCGCGCCGTTCGCTTCATCAACCCACTCAGCCGAAGAACTCCGACACCAGCCGCCACGCCTCGGCTAGACTGGGGGCTTCACCTCTTTGGATTGCCGAGCTATTCGCTCGGCCACTTCGGGACCGGTTTGGGGGCTGGGACCTCATCCCACCATAAGCTCGGGCCGCATCATCAACGATGAGCACATTAACTAGCTAAGTCGTTTTCATGCTCAAGTTTCTTTTTAATATTTAATTTTTGTTCAGTTTGACCAAACATTATATTTGTGTTAAAAAAACATTTTGCTAAAACAATGTTTATTACAAACAGTATTTGTTAAAAACAATTTTCTTTACCCAATTTAACTGGGGGCTCTTCAAATTATATGAGTCGTTTTATAGTAAACATGTCTTCTTCTTGGTCGTTGCAAAGTCTTTTTCTGTCGCTCCTTTTTCGACTCGAGTGTGTGGTCAATAGCCGAATAGACTGGTTTCTCTTTAAAGCCGCTTGAGTTTAGTTTGTTAAACTGGCCTCGGAGAAGCACTCCGCCTTCCAGATAAGGAGGTTGAAGCCAAAGGCTGACCTGCTTGAAGTTTCGAGATCGGATGTGTCATGTTAAAGCACGACAGAAGCACAATTTTTTTTAAGACCAATGTTCGGATTGGCACAAAAATCTTGATTTAGTTCGGAAATCAAACTTTTACATAAGTTTTTTGGCTTTTCGAGCTTATGGCACTTTTTAGCTATTTGTATGTTTTTGTTTCAGGAAGCGGATCATCCTCATGACCGAGGTGCCCAGCATTATAATTCAGCTCGGAAGATCTCTTCCGACCCACAACTCGGCATCTTTCCCACCGAACTACAGCTCAGCGTTAAAAATACACACGCCACATCGGGACTAGTTCCCGAGCAGTGCAACACCACACGCCTTTAAAGCATTGGCAATATTTTACGGGGGGGCGAGACTACAACTGAACCCACCAAAGCCAAGGTACTCCGAGGAGTCTTCGGCAAAACGTTCTTGGATATTGCTTTATATGCACCAGTTTCGAATTGTGTCTTTGGTCAATAGTTGGATTGCCCGGCTCCTGTGATTGTCTCCTACGTTCCGCTTTGTTCGGCTAGGTGTGCAAAGGGAGAACCACTGCGATTGTGCCTCCAGCTCGAATGGGTAAGCGCCTCAGTGGAGAAAGCCAAAAACTGACTGTCACACTGGGCATAAACTGGTCAGCGATCCGATGACGGTGTCAAACTATATATCGATAGCGATTACCCCGTGTTAAATGATGGGCCTTTCATAACATTGGCCGAAGTGTTAATGGCTAGACTTTGGTCGGTGCCGAACACTAATCGAGGGCTCGTAGCTAGCCTCCACAACTTTAAGCTCCTACGACTAAGTGAAAGTTATAAAGCCTGCATATCTGATTGCCTTGTTTATACTAACACAACCGCCTTCGGGCACCGAGATGTCAACTAAGGCTTCTTTTGTTATTGCAGAAACACCTTGCATAGCATCTACAAAGGGGTGGAAGCCTACGATGGGCCACTTTCAAATGATAAACGGTTGCAACAGAGTCGAAATAAACATATATCATCAGCGTTTGTATTCATGATACAAGCGTTGCCTTTCGTAATTACTGTTATAAAGCCATACATATGCATCAATTTGACTTAAGATTTTGGACAAGCTGGGTTACCTGGCTCCTCTGATTACCCCCTATGTTCTCGATTGTTCGGCTAGGAGGTAAAGGGAGCACCTCTGTGATTGTTACTTCCGGGTCATCCATGTTAGTACCTCAACTGGGAGAAGCGAAAGCTAGCCATCTTAAAGAATATAATTGGTCGGCAACGATGGATGTGAAAATTTTGGTTCATTTAGACCATAGAGTTCGGAAACTTTCCCCGAACTAGATCCTCAATCTTTTCCTCCCACATTGATTGGAGGTGAGGTTTCATGATCATGGTCAGCATGACAACCCAAAGAAAGGAACCGATAGTGGGACTATTTTCCTTGGAAGATGTTTCTTACATTAAAAAGTAATATAATATATCACTCCGCGTACCTTTGTTTATAAAACCGTATGGCCGGATTGCCTTGTTTGCCATAAAACTTTGCCCTTGTAAAGGCTTTATAAAGTAGGACAAACACTCCCCGGCTACTGGCCGAGGAGGTTGAAGCCAATGGTCGATCAACAAAGTTTTGTACAATGCGAATCTGAGCATTAATGATGTAAAGTACTTGGATACATGTAATCATTACGCATAAAAATTGTGAGTAAAATCCATTTACTGCAACCTATCTTTTAAACCCCTTGGGGCCTACCTTGGTGAGCTCGGATTTTGACCAGCTCTAAGCTTTTTTAAGATATCTTCATTCTCTTTTTGAGAAGTTTGTGTTAAACACAACAAAATTTTCTGTCAAACGGATATCGATCCTTAATTCAGCCACCCGTGCCCACATTAAGGCTCGGGGCTACTGGGCTTCGCGCTCATTATTTATAAATATTAAAGGGGCACATCGATCCCCTGATCTGGTGTTGCCACTCGACCAGTGGCTCGGGGGCTACTGCATTGCCTATTCAAGGCCGAAAAATCAAAGTGCTTAGTGTTCGGCATGACCGGACTATGGACAAGTGCGTCTTCGGACAGTAATAAGTACCATCTGGGACTTATCCGGCATCAAGCTAATATACTATATATGGCGACTTCTCACGACCCTCTCTCAAGGGCCCATCTGCAGATCACTATTACCTCTAATATATTACGCTACGTTTCTATTCCTATGTATGCAGCCGAGCTACGAGTTGATCCTCGGCCCGATTTCACTAATCGACCTGAGTCTCAGGGGCTACTAGGATTAGCGGTTTCATGTTTTCCTTCGGTGCATCTCAGATTTTAGGTCGACAGACACCTTGAGGTCTATTGGCAATACATCTAGTCAACAAATAAATTTACACTGATCGGAAATAAAATCCGCAAACAATCAGCCCACAACCGAGGTGGTGCACCACCTCGGAAGCAGTTCGACATATAGCTCGGATGCTAGTGGCTGGTTCCTTAGAGGGCATTTTCGGCATTAAGCTCGGATAAACTCCTTCAACTTTTCTGAGCCAAGGTGATCTATGACACCTCGGATATAGTCCGCTGTTGGAGCTTGGACACCGTCCGGCATTGGAGCTTGGACACCGTCCGGCGTTGGAGCTTGGACATAGTCCGGCGTTGGAGCTTGGACACAATCCAGCGTTGGAGCTCGGATATAGTTCGGCATTGGAGCCTAGATGCCAAAAGAGAAGTCAAATGCAATGGAGCTCGGTCGCGAGGGGACACAGCCGCTCGGGGAACACTTCAAACTCGAGGTGTGGCGTAAAAAAATTAGAAGGCATTGATAAAGGCCGGAGACTTAAAGGGCTCCTCGGATACCCGACGTGTGAAATCTTCATATTTAGCTCGGCAATCCTCAAGATAGAAGATGGGAAGATTTGTTGAACTACTTTTCAAGACCGACGACCGAAGATGAAGAACATTTCGGAAGAACCAAGGAGCGTCCCCAACTTGAAGACTTGTTCAGGGGGCTACTGACGATGTCCTGGACTAGGGGGTACTCACCACCTCGTCTCCCCATCAGTTGGATTGGGCCGAGGATGCCCATGGTCGTTTACTCATGGGCCAGTTCGGACAATCGATGCATGCACGGGGAAGATTCCCCAAGACTTGGTGATCAAGACAAGGACTCCTCTCCACCGACATATTCGACTAGGACTCTTGCTATCCTAGGCCTCTCGTACATTATATAAGCCGGGGCTAGGCTAGTCGATAGGGATATGCTAGATCATTATGACATTATTCATTGTACCTTTAGGTTTTAGACCACAACATATGATCTCGAGGTAGATCAACTCTTGTAACCCCTATTTCCATCACGATCAATCAAGCAGTAAGTAGGGTATTACCTCCATTAAGAGGGCCCGAACCTAGGTAAAAATATCGTGTGCCTTGTCTCATGTTACCCATTGATCCATGACACACAGCTTGGGACCCCCTACCCGAGATCTACCGGTTTTGACACCGACAACCACCGTGTTTGGCTTGAGGTGGTGAGGTTGCAGTCGGTAGAAATCCAAGAAATTGTGGAGAAAGCCACTCATCGGCAAGCCGAAGCCGTGGATGAAGTGGTTGCATAAGATGACGACCTCGCCGGCCTCCGGCACTGGCGAGATCTCCCACTCGTCCGGGAGGCGCGTCCCCATGCATGCCCCGTTGAGCATCCTCTGCGTCGCACGGAAGAACTCGACGTGGTCGTCGTGGACGTTTGATCCGGCCCATTTGTCTCACGCCATGGCTCGAGGTCGGGTGGCGGCAAGGTTACGGTGGCACGGTGAAGGCGAGAAACGGCAAGCCACGGTGGCTCTTTGGCAGCGCAGCAGCACGGCGGCGGCAAGAAGACGCAAGAGCAGAGAAGAGGAAGAAGATAGAAAGCAGGGGCGCGTGTGCGCTCTGCCGCACCCCCTCCCTCCTATTTATATGGAGGCGGTGGCGGAGCTGAAGAGGCGAGGCGTGGGGACGTGGGGATTAACCGCACCCATGCCCCGCACGTCCCGCAAAACCAGCGGTCAGTTACTCTGCTCAGGAAGAGCAATAGCCCGCCTCGGCCATAGCGGATCCGCGTGCGTGCCGAGGCCCTGTAGTGGCGTGCCCAGGCTTGCGGTGACGCCCAGTCGCGCGTGTGGGCTGGTAGGCCGGCCTGGCCTGCTGGCGACGCGTGGCAAGTGTCCAACGGGCGGCAACCACACCACCCGGCGAAGCGCCATGCGACGCCCGCCTTGACGATTCGAATTCACCAGGCGGCCGGCCCGGCCTCGGCCGGCTCCTAGCAAACGGCATCTCACCAGCCGAGCGAGCAAGGACGACGGATCTCCCAAAGGAGTAAGTTGTTGAGACGCCCTGGCATCGAGCCGCGACACCTCACCAGCTTCGGGGACTACTGTCGGGATTATGTTCCCCGGGTAGCCTCATCCGCCCCCAATGATATTTTAAGACATCGGGGCTGGCTAAGCCCCTCAGGCCGACTGGCGTCCGGCTGGCTTCCTGGCCGCGTTCCAATAGGCGGCATGCCCCTGGCAGGCGGCCCCAAGAGCTAGCCGGCTCCTAGCTGTCGACCTCTCCCTCCTTGGAGTCTGCATCAATCGATCGTGATCAAGACGGAGCATGGCAACAGTGCTGCCGGCGTCCTGGGAACCAGGGTACCCAGACTTGCCTGTCCGCGGGCCGTGACGCATTCCTACAAGCGGCCTGGTACGGCCCAGCTGATCGACCAGCTGTCCAAGACCCTCGCGAGGGGGCCAAGCCTCGCGAGGAGAACAACGTTAAGACCTCCTCGGGAGCGGCCTTAGCAAGGCGTTCCGGAGGGGCGGAGAATCCAAGGCCGAGCCTGCCTCGGGAGGAGGCAGTGATGTCAGCAGTGACGCACCGCACCAACGGGTGCCAGCGTCCGCCAGCGGCGTAGTTACCATTTCGGTGCAAGGGGGACAGCGCAACCGCAAGTTCTCGAGGAGCGGGGCAAAGGTTTCCTCTTTGGTGCAACAAGACCGAAGACCGCAAGGAAGACAAGGGGGATGTCATTGTCGAGCCCACCACCGTGTCACCGCCTGATCCTTTTGCAGGCGAAGACCGCTTTTGTCAGGATAAGAACGTCCTTGTGTTCTCGCTCAAAAATGGTCGTTGTGGGATCCCTTCCTGCCTAAACATTTCGGGGGAAGAGGACCGTGGCCGCCTATATAAGTATCTAGGACTCCCACTGCAAAGGGAGGAGGGGACGAACACACTGTGCCACCACACAAGGAGCAAGATCACTTGCCTCCTGACCCTCCCGAGCTCGCCTCCTGAGCCCAGGAACCGTTGTACTCGCTCATATTCTAGCTCGCCCGGAGCCAATCCACCAAAGCAGGAAGTAGGGTCTTACACCACGCGGTGGCCCGAACCTGGATAAACTCTTGTGTGTTTTGTTCGTTGTTTGCTTGAATCCTTCCACCACGATGAGAGCGATGCGCTAGGTAGACGAGAGTGGGAGAGATCTTCATTCACGCCTTGTGTTCGAACTTAATGGGTTTTGCGGAGCCCTGAATCCGACATTTGGCGCGCCAGGTAGGGGGCGTGTCGAAATCTCGCCTCTCCAACGACCTCGTCACGTTCTCGTCATCGACCCTGCTCCACAGCCACGGTGGACACACGCCGAGCTCGCGCCGCCCGCCGCGCTGCGAACGTCGCTCAGACGGCGCCCGCGGGCAACGGCGCGCCGCTCCACCCTAACTCGTCGGTCGCCAACGCCGCCACCGACCCGGCTGTCCACGAGCTGCAGGACTCCTCGCTGCCGCTGTCCATGTGGCGGGATGGCCGCACGGCAACACCTTCACCCTCGCCGGCCGCAGCGTCGCCCTCGCTGGTCCACCGCGGGCCGGCCTACCAGCAGCATGTGCTGCTGATGGCGCGGGAGCTCTTGCGCTACCGCCCAGCAGATGACCTCTACAACGAGTGGCTCCACCGCATCACCGAGCTCGTCAACGCCGCTGGAGAAGCGCCTACACCAACGCACTATGCACGTCCTCCATTGCCCCCGGCGGGGAACGAGGGCCATGGGGTCCCGGCTCCGCCTCCACTCCACCACGCCGGCCAGGAGGGCCGTCACGAGGCCCCTCGACGTGAGCAACCCTGCAGAGCCCACGCCCGCGACAAGGAGAGCTACCTGGTGATTCCACACCCTCATGTTGGGGCTCGTGGGCCCCCTGGCCCATAGCGCCCAGACCGCGCGCCACAAGAGGTGGTGGCGCCAGCACCTCAAGAACTAGCATCACAAGCGCAGGGGGCGCCTGCGATCGTGAGCGTGGCTGGATGTCGCGCCCTAGCCCCTGAGCTACGACGCCTCGTCTGGCCCGGCAAGTTCAAGTCGGACCTGCCTCCACGCTACGACGGCACCACCGACCCCATGGAGTTCCTCCAACTCTACGAGCTAAGCATCGAGGCGTCCAACGACACCGAGCAGGTCATGGCGAACTGGTTCCCCATGGCTCTGAAGAACGGCGCGCGCTCCTGGCTCATGAACCTCCCCGTGGGATCCATCTCCTCCTGGGAAGAGCTTCGCGAGTGTTTCGTCGCCAACTTCCAAGGCACCCGCGACCGAGCCTCGGCAGCTGCTGATCTGCGCCGCGTGAGGTAGCAGCCAGGAGAAACCCTGCAAAAGTACATCCAACGCTTCAACACCATGCGCCTCCGTATTCCCAGGGTCTCGGACGAGGCCATCATCTCCGCGTTCTCCGATGACATCCGCGACATCAGGATGAGGGAAGAGCTCACCATTCACGAGGACCTGTGCATAGCCCTCGAGATGTTCAAGCTCGCAGCAAAGTGCGCTAGGGTGGAGGAAGGCCGCCTCTCTCTTCAGGAGCTGCCCGAGGCAGAGGCGGACAACAAGAAGACCAAGGCCAAGGAGTCAAAGCGCAAGGGACCCGCCGTGCTAGCTACGGAGCCAGAAGTGAAGTGTGGTTGCGGCTACGATGACCTCCCCAGAGACAACCGACCATACTGCGTCTTCCACAATGTCCACAGCCACAACACCAACGATTGTCAGGATCTCAGGGCGATGCACGGCGGGTGCATTGGGCAGCGCCCTGAGCGCGACAACCACGGCTACGGCCGTGGAGGAGGCCGAGGAGGAGGACGTTGGGACGGCAGGAACTCGCGCCAAGGGTGGCGTGAGCAGCCTCGTGAAGACCACTGGCAGGAGCAGCCTCGTGACGCCCCCTGGCGCGACCAGCCTCATGAGGGTCGCCCTCAGGGCAACGGAGGTCTGCCTCCACTGCCACCACCGCCAAGGAGGAACGACGATGAACGCCAGGGAGATGGGGCAGGGGGCTTCCAGGAGCCGCGTGCAGTTGCATGCATTCTGGGAGGAGCCCATGCTCCGGCTTCTCACCGCATCTTCAAGCAGTTCGCCCGTGAGGTGAACATGGCGCTTCCCACGCCAGACGCCGCGTGCAACCTCAGGTGGACCAAGCAAGTCATCGCCTTTGACCCCAAGGACCAACTCAAGTGCACTGCGGCCCCAGGCGCCCTCTCGATGATCTGCACCCCAACCATCAGCAACGTCCTCGTGACCAAGACCCTCATCGACGGCGGAGCAGGGCTCAACGTCCTCTCCGTCCAGACCTTCGAGACGCTCCAGGTTCCCTACGATCAGCTCCACCCGACCAAGCCTTTCTATGGAGTCACGGATGGCTCCACACTCCCGATATGGGGCAGGTCCGCCTCCCCGTCACCTTTGGCGACCGCGACAACTACCACACAAAGCTCATCGACTTCGACGTCGCCAACATCCACCTCCTGTGCAACGCCCTCCTAGGGTATCTTGCCCTCGCCAAGTTCATGGCGGCGGCCCATCACGGCTACAACGTCCTCAAGATGCCCGGGAGCGGCGGAGTCATCACGATCGCCTCCGACGAGAAGGAAGCGGTGCGTTCCCTGGAGCGTGCCTACCAGACCGCGACGGTCGAGTGCTCCGATGAGGATGGATCCGTCCTCGCCCTACAGGCCGCCCCCAAGAAGAAGAAGAACCTACCCGTCAACGGACCTCAGGACGCGGGGGCTCCCGACGGCCTGGCCTCAGGACGCGCGCCTGCTGACGAGGCGCCCTCCACCCTTGCATAGGGAGGCGTGCTCGACGCCCCTCTCGTGACGGGCTTGGGGGCTCTCCTTTAGAGTGTCCCCGAGCTGACCCGTGCCTCGAGGGAGGTGTTCGAGCACCACCTGCAAGTGTATCTTGATGCGCGTTTTTGTGAGCCCAGCGTGGGCTGTTCAGTGCTGGGGGCTCAGGACTTCATTGACCAAGCTACAGAGGAACTTCAGTACGCCAGACTCATCTGCGGTGGGCGTAACCGCACAACCCCAAGTTCACCTGCTCATAGCCCAAGCGACAGCTTCCGTGTATGTGTCAACATCGCGGGTCTCAACCGAGCTGCTTCTCAGGAGCCCTTCTGGCCGACGGTGGTCGGCCAGAGGAGGGCCCTCCCCTGCAGCTACGTCTGCACACTCTTCGGCTTCCGCAACGCAGCTGCCACGTTCCAGCATCTCGCGCAGCGGGCCTTGGGGGCTCGGAAGTCTCAGTGGCAGGCGGTCCGGACGGAGCGAGAGCCGGACCCGCGCGACCACTAAGAGCCTCTAGAGCCCTTGGACCTCAGGAGCCCGACGATCCTCGGGAGTGACCCACACAGCTCGCGTCTTCAACTACCCCAACTCTCCTTCGACAAGTATCAGGTGACACTTCAGGTATCCAAATGAGGGCGCCTCTCGGGCTGCATCATCCTCGGACCGCTAGGGGCTGATCCCCCGCGGTTATCTCCCTTTTTGCATGATCAAGGCCAGATATTTCTTTCCATTCGCATTATCTATATGCTCGGCGTCCTCACCGCCACTAAGGTCATGAGCCCTTGTGATCCCACTCGCGACCGCCCCATGATTAAGGACTGGCACGACGTCTGTGCTCGGTTCCGTCCTTTCAGCGTCGATAAACCCAAGGGCTGAGCTCTGTCTAGCGAGCTATTCTCGTGACGGCACCTCCCATGGTCCTTGGTGCCTTGTTCTCGCATGGGCTAATCGTGGATGGGTAAGTAGGGGCCCGTGGCAGGTGCCTCGCTCACGCGGGAACCGCGCGTCGGCTTTTTTTCTTTCGGATCGTGGCATGAGAAGACTGGGCACGACGTTTGTGCTCGGGTCCGTCCCTGCAGCGTCGATAAATCCAATGGCTGAGCTCTGTCTCGCGAGTTATTCACGTGACGTCACCTCCTGGGGTCGCTGGTGCTGCGGCCTTCTCTTGCAATACCCCTAGAAATGCACTCGGCGTAGGTCGACACAACACCTCTCTTTTCACATTTTACAGAAGAAGACTCAGGCGCAACCCGCCTCAGGGTAGGGTCTCATGAGTGATGCGTAAGCTCACGACAACTTCCTCAGAGTCGTTCAGCTCGTCCTGAGGAGAGCCCATATACACCTTGGCTGTCCTGCCGTGCAAGCCACGCGTCAGTACAGGGCTGTACACGCCCCGGAGTCTCTCCCGGTGGGAGGCTCCCTCCCACGGTCCAGTGGAAGTACTAAGCTCTGCGCTGGCAGATCCAACCGAGGAGCGGTTATGCCCATGAACCAGTGCAAGCACCAAGCTCCGCGCTGGCCGCTACGACCGAGGCGCGGTTATGCCCACACTCCGCGCAAGTGTGGTAGCTCTATGCTCCGCGCTAGTTATAAACAACTGAGGGTGGCCCCCGGTCGTCGCACCAACCTCAGGGAGCTTTTTAGCTCACGACGCTCACAGCTTCTCCTTGGATGGGTGTCGCGAGGGGGGCTAGGCACGGGGGCTATGCTCAGGTCACGCCTGGCAGACGCCACCTACTAGGTGCCCAGACACCTGGCCTTCTCGTGCCCCCATCCCAGGCGAAGGCTCGTGGGCAAGGTATGGTGCTCGTTCTTCTTCATGAGAGTCGTTCGTACGTCAAGGGGGGCCCCTGGGCATCGCGACCCAGGGGCCTAACTGGCCACGTAGCCCCTCATCCCTTGAGTCTAGTTATGATGATAACCCCGGTCATCCGGAGGGCTCAATGGCGATCGAGGTATGCGCGGGGTTGGGCCCTGTCGACGCAGAACGAAAACGGGATCGCTTGAACGTCAAGGGGGACCCTTGGGCATCGCGACCCAAGGGCCTCACTAGCCACGTAGCCCCTCATCCCTTGAGTCTAGTTACTACATTAACCCTGGTCATCCGGAGGGCTCAATGGCGAGTCTAGTTACTACGGTAACCCCGGTCATCCAGAGGGCTCAATGGAGCCACGTACCCCTCATACCTTTAGTCTAGTTACTACGGTAACCCTGGTCATCCGGAGGGCTCAATGGCGAGTCTAGTTACTACGGTAACCCTGGTCATCCAGAGGGCTCAATGACGGTCGAGGTATGCGCGGGGTTGGGCCCTGCCGACGCAGAGCACCTAAGCAAACATGAAAGGAAGCAAGCATGGAATCATCTAGCTATTACAATAATGTCAAGTTTTCAAATTCAAACAAAGTTCTTATGCCTCCCCGAGGCACTCGCACTTCTCTCACTAAACAGGACGGATCAGGCATCGCCAAGCACAGCATCACCGGTCTCCACCTCTTCGGCTGCGATGGTAGCAGCCCGGAGAAACATCTCCACCGGCCATGTGGCTTCTGTCCCCACGGCCTCGGGAGCGATCATTGCCGCCTCCTCACGAACGCACCTGGACGCAAAACCTTGCCTCAAGGGAAGGGCAACAGGAATCAAGCACCACCTGACCACAGGAATAGCTAAGATAAGTTTTCAACGCCGCACCCACTTGCATACCTACACCACCACTTACTATAGTTACAGATCCGCTAAGGCGTGAAAACCCTTCCTGATGGACCAGTGGGTGGCTGCCTGCACGCCAAGAGGGACCTCCTGAGCATCGCGTCTCGGGGGCTCTTACTGGACCCTGGACCCCTCACCTCCTGGCCTTGGCCACGGCATCGTGACCTAGCATACCAGCACAGGCTGAGGCTGGTCCCGGGACTAGGTCTCGCACGCGTAGGGCCTTAGGCTACCGCGGGAACGGAAGAAAGGGGAAATCGTGCTCTAACAAGGGGTTCATGCAGGACATAAGTTTATAACGCCAGAATATAACAAAAGTATTACAAGAATTTACATGTCCTTGTGGAGCCCTCCATGATGTCCCATAGGAACTAAGCTAAGGAAGACGCTCCCAATGAACTAGGCTTGAACTCCTTCAACAATGGCGACGCCGGGAGGACACCGTTTCCCTCGGCGGATAGGGGCGGCGACTTGGCGGCTCATAGTTCTCGTCGGAGCTCGAGGCCGTCTCAGGGGTAGCGTAACTACTACCAGGAGAGTTGGAGACGTAGCCAACGGCGAGCACCTCGCTGCCCTGACGGCATGGGGAATGGTCGCCGGCGATCCCATTCCCTGCGCCACACGGCAGCCGGAGGCCGTCCGCCCCGAAGACTTTGAAGGTCATCACGCCCGTCGTATCCAGCACAAAATGAAGAATGTGCCTCCCAGCGGGGGTGCAGGCGCGGTGGACGACACCCCAGCCCCAGGTCATGAAGACCTGGCCAGAAGAAACCACCTCCACGTCGGCATGCGAAGGAGGAAGGCGACACCCCTCGTGCCTCAGCTCCATCATCACCCGGCCACGAGCCGGGAGCACCTCCCTCAGGAACGGAGGAAGAAGGATCCATGAATGCGGAGGGGCCCACGCCCACACGATGAACTCGCGGGCATCATCCTCAGAATGGGACAGCAGTGGGGTGCAAGGAGACACCCGTCTCTCCGGGCGACTGGCGGCGCCACCCCTATTGCCGTCTCCGCTCTATCTGCCTACTGCTGGAGCATACAAGGGAAGCGGAAATCCTGGTGGTGCCCGCGTGCACCATGTGCGGGCGTCCGACGGCCTCAGGAACACACTCGGAGAATTACGGCGCCTCTTCTTCGGGGGGAGCCGCCCAGGCTCTACCATCGGGCTCTTCCCTTTCTCCGCGGCCGAGAACCTACGAATCGGCGCCATGGAGCCCTGGGAGCAATAGAAACGTGGGGATCGGCCTGCGACAGTCAAGTGAGAGGCGTAGTGCCTCACCCCCCATTTATAAGCCAAGAAGATCAACCGGCGGCCACTCGCGCGCAGCCATAATGGCCCTGCTGCCCGCGCCAAGGAGTTGTCAAGTCGCATGGTTGCCAAGATTGCGTGGGAAGTGGAGTCGCCCATGTCCCATCCAACCGTCACGCACCAGCCTGGCCCGCAACCTTTTTGGGGCCTACGGCGCTTTCCTCGACTAAGGCTTTGCCCTGCAGCCTACTCCACGCGAACCTTGGGCCCGGGGACTACTGTCGGCGTCCTGGGAACCAGGGTACCCAGACTTGCCTGTCTGCGGGCTATGACGCACTCCTACAAGCAGCCTGGTACGGCCCAGCTGATCGACCAGCTGTCCAAGACCCTCGCGAGGAGAACGACGTCAAGACCTCCTCGGGAGCGGCCTCAGCAAGGCGTTCCGGAGGGGCGGAGAATCCAAGGCCGAGCCTGCCTCGGGAGGAGGCAGTGATGTCATCAGTGATGCACCGCGCCAGCGGGTGCCAGCGTCCGCCAGCGGCGCAGTTACCATTTCGGTGCAAGGGGACAGCGCAGCCGCAAGTTCCCGAGGAGCGGGGCAAAGGTTTCCTCTTTGGTGCAACAAGACCGAAGACCGCAAGGACGACAAGGGGGATGTCACCGTCGAGCCCACCACCGTGTCACCGCCTGATCCTTTTCCAGGCGAAGACCGCTTTTGTCAGGATAAGAATGTCCTTGTGTTCCCGCTCAAAAATGGCCATTGTGGGATCCCTTCCCGCCTAAACATTTCGGGGGAAGAGGACCGTGGCCGCCTATATAAGTAGCTAGGACTCCCACTGCAAAGGGGGGGACGAACACACTCAGCCACCACACAAGGAGCAAGAACACTAGCCTCCTGACCCTCCTGAGCTCGCCTCCTGAGCCCAGGAACCGTTGTACTAGCTCATATTCTAGCTCGCCCGGAGCCAATCCACCAAAGCAGGAGGTAGGGTCTTACACCACGCGGTGGCCTGAACCTAGATAAACTCTTGTGTGTTTTGTTCGTTGTTTGCTTGAATCCTTCCACCACAACGAGAGCGAGGCGCTAGGTAGAAGAGAGTGGCAGAGATCTTCGTTCACGCCCCTGTGTTCGAACTTAACGGGTTTTGTGGAGCCCTGAATCCGACAAGTGCCACCTGCTCCCCCCGGGATACAGGGGAACGTGGCAACAGTGAACCTCGACTAGGCGGACACCCTCCGG
Organism: Secale cereale; assembly: GCA_902687465.1. Classification (NCBI taxonomy): domain Eukaryota; kingdom Viridiplantae; phylum Streptophyta; class Magnoliopsida; order Poales; family Poaceae; genus Secale; species Secale cereale. The sequence goes on along the minus strand of LR738713.1, from coordinate 445,088,025 downwards.
CACGGTGCGGCACTATAGCCACGTGTGCTGTGACGCTGCCCTCGTCAGCAAGGACGACGCTACAGTGAAAGGCAATCGGCATGGCCCACAGGAGGCGGGCCCTACCTGTCGGCCAGATTCTCGACAACCGATGGGGTCCACCCGAGGCGGGCCCCAGCAGCCGGTGGAGAACTTGGCGACCGAAGACACTGACACCCGGGTCCTACCACCCGGTGTATTACAATTGTACCCCTGGGGGTAGGCCTACATAAACCCCTAGGTTCACCCATGCAAAGGGTTAAGCCATTATTTCACCATACCTGCCATAGCTACGAGAAGCAAGAGAGCTAGCCTGGTCCTTCTTCCTCCTCTAGCACACAGCTCAAGGAGCAACCTTGTACCCCCCTTGTGATCATAGTCATCATCCGGAGACCCCGTAGAGCAGGACTAGGGGTGTTATCTCCACGGAGAGCCCCGGACCTGGGTAAGACTCGTGTGCGATCGAGATCTCGCCCATTCTCGCTTCCAGTGCCCGACGATGTACTCCTCTCCCACACCATGATAAGCCACCCCCTAGCATCTGTCTCGAGAATACTCTGACATGTAGCAACTAGGGGAGGAAAAATGACTCAGGAACCACTTTATCCTGCGGGAAAACCCTAAAATAATTGAACAAGACTCTCAAAGAATTAACACTGATGCACCTAGTCTTTCTAAAAAGAAAAATGATAGGAGTTTACATACCTCTAGTGAACCTGAGATAGAAAAACATCCTGAAAATAATAATGATGTATCTATCTCAGATGCAGAAACCCAATATGGTAATGAACATTCATCCAGTGATAATGAAAAAGATAATGATGATGTTCATGAAGACACTCAACCAAATAATGATAAAGAACCAGACAATGATGTTGAGATAGAACCTGTTGTTCATCGTGATAACCCACAACCTAAAAACTAAAGATATGATAAAAGAGACTTTGTGGCTAGAAAACATGGTAAAGAAAGAGAGCCATGGGTTCAGAAGCCCATGCCCTTTCCACCTAAACCAACTAAGAAAAAAGATGAAGAAGAATTTGAACGCTTTGCTGAAATGCTTAGGCCAGTCTTTTTGTGCACTCGCTTGACTGATATTCTAAAGATGCCCCTTATGCAAAGTATATGAAAGACATCATCACTAATAAAAGAAAGATACCGGAAGCTGAAATCTCCACCATGGTTGCTAATTATTCTTTTAAGGATGGAGTACCTAAAAACTTGGAGATCCAGGAATACCAACTATACCTTGCACCATCAAAAGAAATTATGTCAAAACTGCTTTGTGTGATCTAGGGGCTGGTGTTAGTGTTATGCCTTTCTCTTCATATAAAAGACTTGATTTGAATAAACTCACACCTACTGAAATATCTTTGCAAATGGCTGACAAATCAACTGCCATACATATTGGTATCTGTGACGATGTACCTGTTGTCACATCATCAACATCGTCGCCACGCCGTCGTGCTGACGGAACTCTCCCACGTCCTCAACTGGATCAAGAGCTCGAGGAACATCATCGTGTTGAACGTGTGCTGAACACGGAGGTGTTGTACGTTCAGTACTTGGATTGGTTGAATCATGGATGGCTTTGTTATACTTGAGATGCCCGAGGACAACAACATGTCGATTATCCTGGGTAGACCCTTTTTCAATACTGCAGGGGTTGTTATTGATTGTAATAAAAGCAAGGTCACTTTTCATATTAATGGTAATGAGCATACGGTGCACTCTCCAAAGAAACAATCCAAGTGAATGGTATTAATGTTATTGAAAAATCTCCGACATTTACTATTGGAAGTTTTCAAATCCCTTTACCTACTGCCAAAAAGAAATATGAAATACTAATTGTTGGGGATGTGCATATCCTAGTTGAGGTAACTTAGTGTTTTACGAAAGTTCTTCGGTTTCATGCTAATTGAAAGTGGTTGTTAATAAGACTTGATCAATCTTACTAATGGATAATTTTCAAGAGGTATGGAGTTGATGAATTTAGTGAGCACAACTCTCAGTCCCTACCTTTTATTTTAGTTTTTTTCTACTTAAATAAAATAAAATGCCATGTTTATCCCGTTTCCTGGATTTTTCATGCAATGAAAAATGACACAAAAATAAAAGTGCTCATAATGCCCTAAAAATTAAACACGGTTTTTCTTCTGAATTTTTAGTGCAAATAATAACAGAGGGGGTGCACATGGTGACCACAAGACACCAGAGTGCGCCAACAACCCCAGGCGCGCCCTGGTGGGTTGTGGTCCCCACATGGGTCCCCTCACTTATCTCCTCAGCCCATTCCGTCTCCTACCTCTAGAAAAAAATCACCATAGCTCTCTCTCTCTCTCTCTCTCTCTCTCTCTCTCTCTCTCTCGTGTTCTTGCTCTCAAACCCGTGGATTTGATCTCTTTGCTCGAAGCCCCGTTTCCGAAATTGTTTTGGGGGATTGCTACTTGGTATGTGACTCCCCAGTTGCTCCAACCAGTTTTTGCTTTAGTGAAATATATTTTGAATAATTAGCCACTCTTGGTGATGTAGTAGATGAGCTTGCATGTTCAATTCTTAGAGTTCTAAGTAGTTTGAATGATTGATATGGCCTTTATGCATCCTTATGAGTAGATGCTAACAATCTTGTGAAGTTTTGTTGATACAAAAATTGTGGACTAAAATTTTCAGAATTTTATTTATAGGAATAAGACGAGTTTCTTTAGGGAGTTTGACTCCAAGAAAAATGCCAAGGGAGTCATTGGGGAATCACCGTATAATGACCTCCATACTCGAAGAAGGGCGGAGGTGCGGCCATGCGAATGGCCGCATATTCCCTTCATGGAGGGGCGGGTGTCAACAAGAGTTTGCTCAATTCTCTACAAACGCCGGGCTAACCGACTTCATGACAGCTAAGTGTGAACAATACCATCTCCTTACAAATTCCTTTGTGCAAAAATTTCATTTCTTAAGTAGGAATAATCCCCCTGAGGTGCAGTTTAACTTATATGCTGAAACCCGTCAGATACCACTTACTGACTTTTGTGATATATGCTTGATCCCTTCTGACGGGGATATAAGAGATCCTAGACCTGCAGAGTTTGATGACTTTTATCGTACTCTCTCAGTGGGAGATGAGAGAGGCGTATCGAGTGTCACGGTCACTAGTTTGCAATTTCCGTATGTGCATTACTTTGTTATATTCATCGCTAAGTGTTTAACTTCTAGAGAGAAGGTTGGTGCACTCGGTGCTCCTGACCTTGCTATTTTACAACATGCAATGCACAATGATCGAACTTATGGTTTACGGGCTATTATTGCATGTCGTCTGCACCTTAACAAAAACAAAGGCAAAATTCATGGTGGTATTTATGCTACTCGCTTAGCAAGTCACTTAGCGTTCATATACGGCAACATGACTATCCTTTGACCCGAGTTTATCTAGATCACCAGGCGATGGCGGCTCACCGTTTCACTGACGATGCTAATTCTCTTCATAATATTCTTTATAACCTGGTTTTCAGTGTGGATTCCCATGATGTTATCCTGTTGCCTGCACCTGCTTTGTTTCATTCTATTGCCAGGAACGGATACAGGATCATGCTTGAGGACATTGTTGCTTATCGGAACAACCAGGTAGCCGCTGAGGAGGAACCTCGAGAGTGTGATGCTCAGGTACCTGCACCACATCACTTCAACATGGGACCGGATGGCTATTATGGTGATTTCCAAGCTAGGCCAAAAGCCTAAGCTTAGGGGAGTATGTATTTCCACCGACATTACATTCATGTTCACACATTTCATTTCAGTTGTCGGTGTTCATACTTTTTCATTGTATTATCCATGCTAGATTTATTTTTCTCTCTTTTTTTTGTGTCTTTGAAAAACTTTGAGAAAACCCAAAAATGTTTCTTTTTTATTTTCGGTTTTTCTTTCTAGCTTAATTAGTTGTAGTATTAAAAGAAACCCCAAAAAGATTTCTCGATTCGTCTTTTTCTTGTTGGGAGTTATGTCGTGTAAATAGTGTTTTCTTGTTTTTATTTTTGTTTCTTTAATTTGCTCTCTTCAAGAAAAAACTAAAAAATCCAAAATATTTCAGTGTGTTTCTCTGAAAGTCTTTTCTGATTATTGAGTCATACCAAGCAGAAGACCACGATAAAAATGTTGACTGGCTCTCAATTGCATTATTGTTTATCTAATAAAGAGACTGTATTGCCTTGTCTTCTCCTTTTTGAATAAACTATTTGCAGATTCCAGCTTAGTCCACGACACTCTTGCACTATTATTATTTTCATATCATTTGGTCGTGCAAGTGAAAGGCAATAATGACGAGATTTGATGAAGTGACTGTGGCAGAGAGAAACGGGTATGAACTCAACTTGTTCTGTTTTATAAATATATTTAACCTAGTATCAATGATCCTTCGTATTATGATCAAACATGTTTGCAATGACAATTAGAGATTATAGTTTCTCATGCCATGCTTAAGTAGCTAGGAGTTGATAATGATTTATCTTGGATGATAACATTGTGTTAAGACGATTGTGAGGTGGTATGATGATATGGTATCCTCCTCTGAATGTTTCAAGTGGCTTGACTTGTCACATGTTCATACATGTAGTTGAATCAAAACTAACATAGCCTCTATGATATTTATGTTCATGGTGTCCATATCCTACTCATGCTAGTATTCAATGTTCATTATGCATAATGTATGTTCATGACCGTTTTCTCTCTCTAGCTGGCCGCTTCTCAACCTAGTTGCTAGCCTTCGCCTGTACTAAGCGGAAATACTGCTTGTGCATCAAAATCTCAAAACCCAAAGTTATTCCATATGCGTCCATCATATCTACCTATATGCGGTATTACCCTGTTGTTCTAAGTAAATTTGCATGTGCCACCTCTAAAATTCAAATGAACATCTGTTTTTGTGTTCCTGGATTGTTCATGGAGCGACAAGAGGTAGTCGGTATCTTCCATGCTAAGCGGGTTATTCTCATGATAAGTGTTTATTCACTCATCCTTGCACGAGAGGGCAGTAATAAGGATTCCCAGTCCCAAAATAAAAAAATGCAAATAATTAAACAAAACTCCCCTAGGATTGTTGTTGGTATGGACGGTACCCGTGGATTCGGCTAGCCGTGGTGTGTGTCTATTGGTGGAGGGGAGTAAACCTTTACTTTTATCACTTGGGAACCGCCACTAATGTGTTTAGCATGGAAGATATTGATAACTTTTGGTCGTGATGTAAACAGGAAGGGTGCATTTCCCAAAAAATTATATATATATCTGATTTAAGCTTCGAGCTCTGGCACCTCTGTAAATCCCTGCTTCCCTCTGCGAAGGACTATCTATTTAATTTTATGTTGTGTCATCACCTTCTTAAACAAGCGCCAGATCTGGGAGCACTATTGTCATCCTCATGCATTGTGTGTAGTTAATGTTGAATGCAGCATGACTGGATCTTTTCTATCATGAATTACAATGTTGATTCGCTGCTTGAACTTTGGAGGTGCTCTGCATTTATGTTTTGCAGTCTCAGAAAGGGCTAGCGAGATACCATTATTGTCATATTATATCATGGTTGTTTTGACAAAGTTTTGTCATTTGAGATATGTTATTATTGCTCACTAGTTGCTAATGCTATTGATATGAGTTAATATATTTTTAAGAGTTATTGTTGACATGGTTAGTCATGATCTTTGCTGAAAACATGGGTGCTACTTAAGCTTATTTATGTAAATAAGAGCAAAAGAGTTCGTAATTTTTTTTATTTTTCACTTTCAGTTTGTCAACTGAATTGCTTGAGGACAAACAATGGTTTAAGCTTGGGGGGTTGATACGTCTCCATCGTATCTACTTTTCCTAACGCTTTTACTCTTGTTTTGGACTCTAATTTGCATGATTTGAATGAAACTAACCCGGACTGACGCTGTTTTCAGCAGGACTACCGTGGTGTTGTTTTTTGTGCAGAAATAAAAGTTCTCGTAATGGAACGAAACTTTTAGGAGAATTTCTTTACAATAAAAGAAAAATATTAGAGCCAAGAACCACCGGAGGGGGGCCCTGGTTGAACACAACCCACGAGGGCGCGCCACCCTCTCCAGGTGCGCCCAGGTGGGTTGTGCCCACCTAGTGGCCCCGCAGACCCTTACTCCAACTTCTTAAATACCCATATTTGGAGACAAAAAATCAGAGAGGAAGAATTATCGCATTTCACGATACGGAGCCGCCGCCACCTCCTGTTCTTTGTCGAGAGGCCAGATCTGGAGTCCGTTTGGGGCTCCAGAGAGGGGGATCTTTGATCTTCATCGTCACCAACCCTCCTTTATCACTAATTCCATGATGCTCCCACTGGGCGTGAGTAATTCCTTCGTAGGATCGCTGGTTGGTGAGGAGTTGGATGAGATTCATCATGTAATAGAGTTAGTTTTGTTAGGGCTTGATCCCTAGTATCCATTATGTTCTGATATTGATGTTGTTATGACTTTGCCATGCTTAATGCTTAACACGTTGGGCTCGGGTACCATGAATTAAGATCTGAACCATTTATGTTTTCACCATTATATATATGTTCTAGATCCGATCTTGCAAGTCATATTCACCTATTACGTGTTATGATCCGTAAACCCTAGTGTGACTGTAATTGGGATACTTTCCGGTGATGACCGTAGTTTGAGGAGTTCATGTATTCACTATGTGTTAATGCTTTGTTCCGGTTCTCTATTGAAAGGAGGCCTTAATATCCCATACTTTCCTTATGGACCCCGCTGCCACGGGAGGGTAGGACAAAAGATAGCATACAAGTTCTTTCCATCAGTACGTATGACTATTTACGGAACACATGCTACATTATATTTATGAACTGGAGCTAGTTTTGTATCGCCCTAGATTATAAATGTTATATGATGAATATCATCCAACGAGTTCACCGATCCAATGCCTACGGATTCCCTACATATTGCTTTTGCTAAGTTACTACTGTTGTTGCTACTGTTACAACTGCCACAAAATCATTGCTATCACTGTTACCGTTACTACTATTGTTACCACTACTATCAAAACTATCATATTACTGTGCTACTAATCACTTTGCTGCAGATATTAAATCTCCAGGTGTGGCTAAATTGACAACTCGGTTGCTAATACTTGCAAATATTCTTTGGCAACCCTTTTGTCGAATCTATAAATTTGGGTTGAATACTCTACCCTCGAAAACTGTTGCGATCCCCTATACTTGTGGGTTATCACGCTCCCCTCGGTCATTCTCGCAGGTGACCAGGGAGCAAACCCTAGCCACCATTAGAGCCCCAAACCGGCGCTCCCCTCCCCTCCTTGTTGTCGGCAGGAGTCGTCGGGCGAAGCCCGCGCGGCTCGGCTGAAAGAACATGCGGTACCCCCATGTTTGGTTTTGGTAATTGATGGAAATCTCTATGGACTAATGGTTGCCTTGAGTTATATTTGAAGGGTTTGTCCATAGGCTTTTCTTGGAGTCCATTTGTTGGTTTCAAGGAGAGTTTGTGATGACCAAGGTGCTATTAAGGAATTATTCAAAGATTGGCCTTGTGAAGATGTGTCGAATAGTGGCCCACCCAAAGTGGAGTATGGGGGGCAATCTACTTGTCTTCACCGAGCCAACGCAATGAAGAAAGGTGGTCCAGCTTGAGGGAGTCAAGATCGTCATCATCCAGCTCAAGTGGACTATGTGCAAGGCAAAGGTTTGCCCTTGATAGGTTTTCTATTTTATCGGTCTCATTGTAGTTGTGGGAGATTGGGTTATAGGATCGATTGTCGTACTATCAAGGGGGCTCTCGATGAGTAGCTTGATCGTATCGTTTGTAGAGAGCTCAAACCAATGCATCCTTGCATTTCTTGTTTGGTTTTTATCCTTGTGAGATTTGGAGCTTTTGGTCATCTTCGTGACAAGCTCGGGTTCATCAAAAATGGAGTTAACATGCATATTCTATGATGTTTTCGATGTTGGAGGTTATGTTGGTTCTTCTCGGTTGGAGGTTTCTCTCCTTTATATATTAGGCATACCTCCCCTTCCTCTTATCATTATAACCTTTTGTTGTTTTGATGCTACTCGTTGTCATCTATCCAACAAGCTTGAGTTTGCTCAACTCGGAGTTCATTTGTAGAAGTTGTGGCAGTTTAGGCTTTATTGCATCCTCTATTTTCTCTGTTGTGTTCTTGAAAGCCTCAAACGGTAGTACTGCTCTCTCGAGCGGTAGTACTACTTGTAAGCGGCAGTACCACGGCCATGTGTTTGGGGAAGCGATTTTTTGGGTCGGGTTTCGCAGTAAGCGATACTACCTCTCCCCTCGAGCGATAGTACCTCTTATAAGTGGTACTACCTCTCCCAAAGCGGTACTACCTCTTATAAGTTGTACTACCTCTCCCCAGAGCAGTACTACCTCTTATAAGCAGTGCTACATCTCCCCCGAGCGGTACTACCTCTCTGGCAGAACTTCAGCTCGTGTTTTTCTCTCTCGTTGAGCTGTTTTGACCGTGCTAAGCGGTAGTACCTCTCCCCAGAGCGATACTACCTCTTATAAGCGGTACTACCTCTCCCCAGAGCGGTACTACCTCTTACAAGCGGTACTACCTCTCCCCCGAGCAGTACTACCTCTCTGGCAGAACTTCAGCTCATGTTTTTTCTCTCTCGTTGGGCTGTTTTGACCGTGCTAAGCGATAGTACCGCTCCTCCAGCGTTAGTACCGCTAGTGTGCGGGCTGAGCACATAGCGGTTGGATTCGGGAGGCCCTATAAAAGGGGGTCTTCTTGACCAACCTTATCCTTTGAGCTCGTGTTCTTCCCCCATTGTTGACCTTCTTCGAGCTTGCTTTCTCTCCATCCCCCGTGGATTCTTGCTAGTTTTGGGGGGGGGGAGTGAAAGGAGATCTAGATCCACATTTCCACCAATCACTTTCTCCTCTAGGTGAGGGGAACCCCTTGGATCTAGATCTTGGAGTTCTTGGTGTTCTCCTTCTTGTTCTTCCTCTCTTTTCCCTCCCTAGCATTAGTTGCTTTGGTGGGATTTGAGAGAGAAGGACTTGGGCACCTTGTGTGCCCTTTCCATTGCATTTGGTGCATCGGTTTGAGTTATCCACGGTGATACGTGGAAGTTACAAGTTGAGAAGCTTATTACTCTTGTGTGATTGGTACCCTTGAGCTTTTTCCTCTTGGGTGCTTGGGCGCCCTGGACGGTTGAGGTCACCGCGGAGCCATATTCCATTATGGTGAAGCTTCGTGGTGTCGTTGGGAGCCTCCAATTAAGTTGTGGAGGTAGTCCCAACCTTGGTGGTGTTCGGAGCTCAATCATTGTGGTGTAAAGCTCCGGGAAAGCGTCGGGGTCTCCAATTAGGTTGTGGAGATCGCCCTGAGCAATTTGTACGGGTTTGGTGACCACCCCCAAGGGTTTCCATTTGTACGGGTTCGGTGACCGCCCTCAAGGGTCCCTTAGTGGAATCACGGCATATTGCATTGTGCGAGGGCGTGAGGAGATTACGGTGGCCCTAGTGGCTTCTTGGGGAGCATTGTGCCTCCACACCGCTCCAAACGGAGATTAGCATCTGCAAGGGTGTGAACTTCGGGATACATCGTCGTCTCCGCGTGCCTCGGTTATCTCTTACCCGATCCCTTTACTTATGCACTTTACTTTGTGATAGTCATATTGTTTCTTGCCATATATCTTGCTATCACCTAGTTGTTTATATTTCTTAGCATAAGTTGTTGGTGCACATAAGTGAGCCTAGTTATTGTAGGTTTTGTGCTTGATAAATTTACCGCTAGGTTTATTCCGCATTTGTTCAAGCCTAAACCATAATTATTTTAAAGTGCCTATTCACCCCCCCCTCTAGGCGACATCCACGGTCTTTCAATTGGTATCAGAGCCTCGTCTCTCTTTATAAGGCTTAACCGCCTAGAGAGTAAGGATGTCGACTAGGGGCTTAGGATTCTCTGACACTCTTAGTTTCAATGGCACAAACTTTGATGTTTGGGTAATTCGCATGCTTAATCTTTTTAGGGTCATGGACCCAAATTTAGAGCGAATTGTAGATATGGGTTTTTCTCCTCCAAAGGATCCCCAAAGATTATCTTTAGAGGATGAGAAAAACTCTTATCTCAATGCTCAAGCTTATAATGTGCTTTTCGATGCTTTGAGCAATGTAGTTATGTTTCAACTCATGCCGTTCCGGGATGCTCATGAGTTGTGGACAAAGCTTCAAGAAAAATATGGCGTGTCCAAGATGTGTGGAGATGATTGTCCTCCTTCCACCTCCGGTCGTATAGTATTCTCAACTTCTTCTACTTCACCTACATGTGGTTTGCCACAAGGTAATGATATGGTGAGTAGTGGTGTTCATTGCAATGATTATGGTGAGCTTATTATTGATGATCCTTCATCACTTTATTATTGCAATGCTTCACCTTTGGAATTTAACACTTCGATCACTCTAAATGTTTCACATGCTTGTGTTAAAAGTTCTTGCATATCATGTAGAAATTGCTTGACTAAATCTCATGATGATATGCTTCCTTTGTCTCGTTGCCATGATAAAAATGCATATATTTCCTAGAATTGTGATGCTAACAATGTAGAGGACATCCAACACCCCATGGAACAAGACGTGGCCTTGAATGGTGCTTCGAGGGATCCAACATCATCATTTATTGTGTTTTGCCTTATGGCTAAGGCTTCAAAGGTATCTCCCACTTCGAATCCCAATATATCAAGTGATGATAGTGATGATAACAAAAATGATGATGATGTTGATAATGATGAAGAGAATGATAATGTTGCCTCCTTACAAATTAAGGGGGAAATGATTTTTAAATCTCTTCTTAAGAATAAATTAGCTCGTTCCAACTTTATGGAAATCATGTATATTTCCATTGAGGGCAAGAAATATATTGATGAGTAAATGGAAGGTCATGAGCATGATTACGCTAATGAGATCGTGGACCTCTCTCAAGCTCTTGAACTTGAACAAACCACCAAGGAATCTCTTGAGGAGACTTTTGCTCTAGAATTTTCTAGAGTGAGGGAATCTCGTGATAGAGCTCTTGTGGTGGCCAATGATTTTGAAACTAAAAATGATAAGCTTCAAGTTGTGCATGCTAAACTCCTTGAGGACTTTGAGCACCTTGGAAATGGCTCAAGGGTCATTAAGAGTGAGCTCATCAAACTCACCGAGTCTCATGCTCAACATAAAGCTTCATATTCAAAAGAGCTTGCCAAGTTGCATTCTCCTCTTGCTATTATTGATGATGCTTGTGCTACTAACTCTATTTCTAGTGAAGCATCCATTTTGAAGGAGAATGTTGAGCTAAGGGCTCAACTTGAGTTGCTATCTAGCAATTATGGGAAATTGGAAGAAAGTCATGTAAAGCTCACAAGCTCTCATGATGATCTTCTAGTATCCGATAATGTGCTAAAGATAGCTCATGAGGCTATGATTGCTAAGGTAACATCTAGTGAGTCTCATGTGGATACTAGCACTACTTCAAGTCAAAATGCCATCTTTCCATGTGCTAGTCCTCGTAATTCATCTACTCATAACATTGGTACATCTTGTGATGAATTACTTTCCTTGCCTTGTTGCTCTAACGATGAAGCTTATACTTCCTCTAGTACTTTTGTTGACACTAACCATGTAGAGGAAATCAAAGAGCTCAAGGCCCAAGTCACTTCTTTGAAGAAAGACTTGGAAAAGTGTCATGAAGGGAAGTCCACACTCAACAATATCTTGAGTGTGCAAAAATCCCCCAATGACAAAGGTGGACTTGGATTCAACTCCAATAAGAATAAGAAGTCCAAGAGAAATAAGAAGTGGGGCCAAGAACAACTCAATAATTCGGCCAAGATTATTTGCTTCAAGTGCAAAATTGAAGGGCATCATGTTAGATCTTTCCCATTGAAGAATAAGCCCACTAATGACAAGCAACAAGGGAAGAGGCCACAAGTTCAATCCCATGCTCAACCGCAAGTTGAAGAAAGGCCACTTCCCAAGAAGGCTCAAGTTAATGCTTCTCATATTGAGAAATCAAGTGAGAAGAAAGTGAAGAGTAGATGTTGCTACTTATGTTGTGAGAAAGGTCACAGTGCTTCTTCATGCACTAGTGGTAACTTATCCAACCCAATTAGTATTGATGATGTCTATTCTCTTGGGAAGGATAATGTTGGCAATGTGTTTGCCAAGTTTGTTGGTACTCAAAGTGGTGTCAATAAAAGAACCATTTGGGTGGCCAAGCCTATTGTGACTAACCTCTTAGGACCCAACTTGCTTGGGGACCAACAGGCTAAAACTTGATCAATAGATGTTGTTGGAGGATATTGGAGACTTGGCTACATTATGAAGAATTAAGGGGTCTTCATCATTCATATTGTCTCAAGCCAAGTCATTCGGATTATCAAGTTTCTATCTTATATCCAATGTTCCTCCTTGTGGTCACTCGTGCTTAAATTGTTTACGTTAAAAGTTACTTGCCCCTTAGCATGTTGTGGTTTTGTACCTTGCATGTGCTTGTATATGTTGTGCTTCCAATTTGCTTCTCTTGAGAAATCAAGTATGTGTATGTTGGTTTGCACATCATGTATGTGTGTGTCGTGTGTTGAGTCTTTTTGCATCTTGTTTATATCTTAGTTGGCTCTTGTGAGAGATTAATGGAACATCCCTTTTTGGGGGAGTGATGTGCTTTGTGCACCTCACAATCCTAAAAATGTGTGTACATGAGGAATACCATCTAGTACTGATATTGCAAGATTATCTAGTCTCTATGTGGTATGTCTTCTCATGAGAAATTCAAATTTTAAATGGTCCATTAATTATATCTTGTTGGTTCTCTTTTGCATCTTGTTAAGTCTTTCATTGGTATCACATTATGGGGGAGTAATATGCTATGTGCATATTACAAGTCTAGAAAATGTGTACATTTGAGATATTGTCACCGAGAGTTGATAGTGTAAATTATGTTGTTCCTAGGTGACATGTTAGCTCTACAAGTTGCAATTTGCGTTTGTGTTTTGTGTGAAGATGATGTTGGATATCTTTGAAATCTATCACCGGAAATTATTTCCAAATACCTCTTGTCTTTTGACAATTGGTAATCATTTATGTGGTAGAAATTATTGATCATCTTTACCTTGGATGTTGTTTTTATTTGTCTTATCTCTTGCCAAGATTGTGTCAATTCCCATTGCCTTCCATGCCACTTGTGTATCCTGTTGTTTTCTTGAATTTGTCGAGTGTTTTCTAGATATAGTGAAAGTGGTGATCCCACCTTGTAAATTTTGTATTCAAATGCAAATTCTCTTTAAATGCACAATTCTTAGGGGAGCTATCCTATTTTCGATAGAACACTCATCTTGTGATCCATATCAAGTGTGTGTTGATGGAAGGCAAGCCGTTTCATTTTGGTACTTTATGCCATCATGAAATTTTGTAGATGGGTTGGTTTGTTCGGAACCATCCTCTCTTTTGGGAGTTCGATATCTTTCCTTTTGCGTGTATCAATGGATATCTCATTCCTTGATGTATCTTTTAAATAGATATCTTCCAAGTGATGATTTCTCCATTTTGTATCCTATTTTCATTTGGTATTTCTTTTTCATTTGGTTTCGTTTCTTGAAAGTCTTGAGCATGCATATTTACTACATGTATTTTGTTTTGCATGAGTTCTTTCTTTAACCCAATATATAGGGGAAACTCCACCTAGTCTCAAATTGGATGAGATGTGCATGAAATTCATTTTCATATATAAATGCACATATGTTTGTGGAGTTTGTCCTATGTATTGGTGTTTCTAACTCTTTGGTCCCTATGAATTTGGGTACCATTTTGTTTGTGTTGTTGTTCTAGGAACAATTGGAGATGCATTGGATGCTCGTCTCACTCACAAGGAAGGTATTGTCACCATGTTCTTATTGGAGCCGAGCTAGGATGATCAATGAACTACTTTCTACCTTCAATTGGTATATCTACATCATTCCAATGCTATCTCGGTAACAAGTATCATCATCTACTTCATGCACACATTTCTTGCATCAACCTTGTGTAGATTGTATCATGGCATGTTAGTCATTCTTACTTGTGATACTTGTTTCCTTTCTCAAATCATCCCAACAATGATCTATTGTTGCTAGTTGTGATGTCTTTGATGTTCGCTTGGTTGGGATTCATGTATATACAATAAGACCATATCTAGCCATGTGCTATGCTCTCATGCAAATTTCTTATTGGTATATTTATGACTTCCTTGTGGGTATCTTTTTCTTTCCTTTTTGTAAATATTTCGTGTGTACATCCTTCTTTTTGGATTGATATCATCATGACTTCATCTACCTAGAATCTTATACACTCGAGAGAAATTACATATCTAGAAGATATCCTTGTCTATCACGTCCACCTTGTCTTTCTTGTATTATTTCTTTGGTGGCTCCGTGAAAGCTTTTGTCTTGAGTGCAGATCTTATCTTGTTACATCTTGATGCACTCTTGTGTGGTGAAGATATTTTGTCTCTTGCTTGTCTTGATGAGGATTTTGCCATCTCGTTTGGTATCCCTCCTCTTGACAAAGCTATCATTTCCTTTATTAACCATGGGTTGTCACCAGTGTTGGTTATTCATTTTGCATATTTAGTGTGCTTGTGAACCCATTTGCCTGGTGTGTGTGGGAAGGACATGTCATGCACCTTGTATCTCCACTATTCAAGACTATGTTGATGCTTAATGCTCACCCTTGCATTAGTCTTCTCAAGTGCTTTGCCATGACTCACACACATCATTTTGGTTGAGCCTACTCTTAAGCTGCCTCTTTTATATGTTGCTCAACCATTTGTTTGTTGCAAGTGCTAGGTTTTGTTTCCTTCATGCTCACTTGCACTTAGTGTGAGTATCTATTGATTTTGGGGGAGTGATGATCCTATTTTGTGCACTTGGTATCCTAATGCAAATATTCTAAGGAGTACACAAACTGTGGGGAGCTTCACTAGTGTCTTTAGAACACTTTGTTGCTCTCTTGCACTTGTCAAGAGGCTCTATTGATCATGGGGGAGTGACGATCCTATTTTGTGCTCGTTGTATCCAATTACAAAACTATATTGTGCACAAATCATGGGGAGCTTCTCTAGTGTCTCTAGAACACTCCTTTGCTCATATCATAATATATTTTATTCATGTGGCATGTAGGATCTTTTGTCTAGTTGGCTCAATTGGTATCTTTTGGTAGCTTGTTTCAATTGATATCCTTTGATTGCTTGATTGCTTGTTTCTCTCTTTGTTATGTCTTTGTGGCATATCACTCTTTTGCAATCTTTGGGCCTCAATATAGTTTGTATTCCTCCAAGTATTTACCATTGGATATGTGTATTGCATTCCACTCTCTTGTTGAGAAATACACAAGTTATGGAAGAACACAATTTATATTGGCCTTATAAGCTTTTCGCCCATTTTGGCAATCGATGCCAATGTGGGAGAAGTTTCAGAGAGTTTTGTGAGGAAATTTAGAGAGTCGTTTCTTCCCTTCTTGCTTTGGTTTTGTTCCTAAGCTTTTGCATCTCATGCGCATACATTATTGTTGCATGGTATGGTGATGCATAATTCCTTACATAAACTCTCTTGAAAGTGATTGTCATCAATTACCAAAATGGGGGAGATTGAAAGAACATGCGGTGCCCCCATGTTTGGTTTTGGTAATTGATGACAATCTCTATGGACTAATGGTTGCCTTGAGTTATATTTGAAGGGTTTGTCCATAGGCTTTTCTTGGAGTCCATTTGTTGGTTTTAAGGAGAGTTTGTGATGACAAAGGTGCTATTAAGTAATTATCAAAAGATTGGCCTTGTGAAGATGTGATAAATAGTGGCTTACCCATAGTGGAGTATGGGGGGAAATCTACTAGTCTTCACCGAGCCAACGCAATGAAGAAAGGTGGTCCACCTTGAGGGAGTCAAGATCGTCATCATCCAGCTCAAGTGGACTATGTGCAAGGCAAAGGTTTGCCCTTGATAGGTTTTCTATTTTACCGGTCTCATGGTAGTTGTGGGAGACCGGGTTATAGGATCGATTGTCGTACTGTCAAGGGGGGCTCCTGATGAGTAGCTTGATCGTATCGTTCGTAGAGAGCTCAAACCATTGCATCCTTGCATCATATTTATTGGTTCTTGTTTGGTTTTTATCCTTGTGAGATTTGGAGCTTTTGATCATCTTCATGACAATGTCAGGTTCGTTGAAAATGGAGTTAAAATGCATATTCTATGATGTTTTTGATGTTGGAGGTTATGCCGGTTCTTCTCGGTGTAGAGACCAGACCTCAAACAGTCTGATCTCTGTGCTTTAGTGTCATCCCTGGATTAGTAATGCTGACACGCACAGTACATGAAGGATTTATAACAGAGTAGCAATCACACACTTATTACATCGAATGTCTCAAAAGAGAACTTATTACAATAAGTAAGGCTTAAGGCCATCTAATAACGATAACATCGGAAGGCTTGGAAGATAAGTGAGTCCATCAACTCCAACGGCATCAATGAGTATAGAACCACGACCTAAAAGCACCTTACTCATCGTCTGAAAAGTCTGCAACATGAACGTTGCAGCCCGAAAACGGGTCAGCACATGGAATATGCTGGCAAAGTAACACATAGAGAGTAATGGAAGAATAAAACTATACTACATGCATATATGGCTAGTGGAAAGCTCTATGGTTACAGTTTTTGCATAAAGCCAATTTTTCCCTACTGCAAAGGAATAGATTTTTATTTAACTATCAAGGTGGTTGTTGAACATTGAGAAGATATACATCCTCTCAAACCCAATTAAGCATTATCATCAAAACCCAACAATATTAATTTTAGTAACATGATGAGATTCACATGATAATCCAAGTACTAGATACTCAAACGTCCATAACCGGGGACACGGCTAACCATGATTAGTTTATACACTCTGCACAGGTTTGTGAACTTTCCCCCACAAGACTCGATCTCCTCCGTTGGGATTCCCGCACTACATGATGTTTGAGAAACGGATGACCGAGACATAGTCTTTCAGAAGCGCTAGCACCTTACGATCGTGTAGACCGTACCAACCTACATCCCCTACATCTGCTAGTCCACCACTGTAAGAGTTCGCACGACTTAGTCAACTATGCTAGAGCCCATAGTAGCTTGTGGCTGCACACGGAAGTTTCTAGTATGAATAATCTCATGATCCCTTTGAGCCTGGGTGGCGGTCCATAAAGAAAAACAGGCAATCGCTGGAATACCCAGGTGCCTCAATCCACCCAGATGTGTGTTTAAGTTGCCACCTTAAATAAACCATTAATTTAACAATCTCACATCTGTCATGGATACTCTCACCCAATCCACGCCTACTAGCATAGCATGGCATAACAATCAAACGTAGAAGTAACTCCCAAGGGTTTGATAATAAAACAGGTAATAGGTACTACCTCGTCTACTTCCCAAAACCTACATATTAAATCAGATCCTAGTCATGCAAGTGTTTGAGGATATAACTAATGCAATGAAAACTGGGTATTGGAAAGTATGATCAAAGTGTTACTTGCCTTGGTGATGATCCGCGAAACCTAGAGATTCAAAGTAGCAAGCGGTGCACTCCGGGTACTCTATCACAAACAAACAAGCATACAATAAGTACTCATCTAATGCACGGGTAAACCTCAAATAAGAGAACTAACCAGAAAGTTCAACTTAAGAACTCCGGTTTGCAAAAAGAATCGAATCGAACGAAACAACGAAAGTCAAACGGCAAAAGAACCAAACTTCGTTTACTAATCTGGATCTAAGTCAAATTTTTACCCAAGCAAAAACGTGTTTGAGTAGGTTAAACGGAAAGAGGGTTTCGAGACAAAACTCCAGGCGCTTGAATCGCCTGATTCCGATAAACGAGCAAAAAATTATACTAGAACGAAAATCGGATCAGAAATCGCGATCAGAAATAACCGCGGAAAATCCGAGAAAAAGAAAAACTGACAAACAGATTAACGAACAAACGTTCGTTAACTGAAACTAAACGGTGAATTCGTCCGGTTAAACGAACGAATGGGCGAACGCTCGCTAAACAGCTAAACCGGAAAAAAAAGATCTAAAACTAAAAAAATGAATATAGGGTTTTCAAAAAAAAAATCTGGATCGGTTTTCTTCAGAAAACCGGCGGCTCGGTGTCGTGGTTATAAGTCTGACAGTACGAGTAGGGGGTACGAATGGGGAGGCAAGGCCCTAGCTATGGTGGAGTTCTACACAAGGTGTTTACGAGTTCAGGCCCTTCCCGGAGGAAGTAACAGTCCTACGTCTCGGTGCCCGGTGGCGGTCGACTGGTATGTGTATATGTGAGTTACAAAGATGCGAACCCTTGTACTGGAGGAGGGGTGGCTTATATAGTGCGCCAGGACCCCAGCCATGCTCCACGTTACCAAGGGTTCAATGTACATTAAGGCAGGCGTTACTGATAACGCCTACGGTAAAGAGTAATTAAGGGACCCTTGACCTTCGAGGGTCGAGTGCCTTGGATTGGTCGAGTGGAGTTGAGTCATCTTGTAGGTGATGTCCAGTCGAGTGGGATGTCCTCTTGGGCCGTCTCAGTCGACTGTCTTTGTCATCGTAAGTTTTGTCTTTTGATCTTCTAGGGTAGTGACCTTGGGTGCGGTACCTTGGTCGGGCCTGTGACCCTACCCTAGGTTTGTAACCTCGTCAGTAGCCCCCGAATGGACTGAGGCTTGAGCAAGAGAGAGAGAGAGTGCTGAGGAAAGCTCCGGTTCTGGCTCGACGCCCCTGGGGTAGTCTTCTTCTGAGCTCGCGGACTAGGCTGTCCTTCTCAATCTTGTCTTGGTTGCCCTGATCGATTCAGGAACCGTCGAGTGCGTTGGTTGCGTCTTCCGTCGACTGAACTTTGCGTTAGGCGTCGGGTGCCGTTGACGTGCGCAGTTTTCGGCGGGGTTGGTTGCTCTTTGGTCGCCGGATTCCACGGGGTTTCGAAATTTGGGGAAGCGCACGGGGTGGGACGTGCCGCAGCAATCAGACGGATATGCTTGAGACGCCTCGATCCTCGCGCCACCTTTTTCGCCACATATCGCGTCTGCGCCTGTTGCGGGATTTGATAAGATCGCTCGGGGCCACCGTTCAGCCACTCTACCGGGGCGCTATAAGTGCGCATCGAGCCCGAAGCGGGGGCATTGTGTGCCCATTCCTTTTTATTTCGCCTCTGCCTCTCCGCCGTGCCTCTGCTCCTTCTTGCCTTTCTCCACAGCAACCGCCAGCGTGTGTGCCATGGGCAAGGACAAGACCGCGGCGATGGAGCGTTCGAAGAAGGCGGCGACGGGGAAGGGAAGGCGGTCCGGTCAGAGCGGATCATCGTCGAGGTCTGGGCTCCCTCCTGGTTGGATCCAGGGGGATTGGATCTGGTCCACCGTCGCGGTGGAGGATCTGGAGGAGCTGGAGGAGGAGGGACTGATCGCTCGCGGCTCCTGGCGGGTGCCGGAGGGCGAGCTCGAGCCTCGGCCGCGGGAGGGCGAGTGCGTCCTCCTCGCGACACACGTCGACCGAGGTTTCTCCATGCCTCCGCACCCCTTTTTTCGTGCTTTTCTGATTTTCTTCGGCGCCCAGCTGCATTACTTCACGCCCAATTCCATCGATTTCCTTTCTGCGTTCGTTTCCATGTGTGAGAACTTCCTCGGCTGCCGGCCGCACTGGGGCTTGTTCAAGCATATCTTTACCTGCCGCTCGCAAACCGTCAAGAAGGCGAATCCGAGCGACGATAAGACGCACGTCCTCCAGGTGTGCGGAGGGCTCGGAATCCAACTTAGGAATAGGACCACTTTTCCCCCATAATCTTTCCGGAGTCGATTCGGGGCTGGCAGTCGACTTGGTTCTACTATAAGGACAGTCCGACCCCGGGTCAGTCGACTGGTCTTCCCCCTTTCTCTCTTGATCGAGCGAGCCAGCCTCCTTCAATGATAGTGGGTAAAGCCGAGAGGGCCGAAGTGAACATGTTGGTGGAGCGGGTCGTCCAGTTGGTCCACGAGGGCGTAACAGGGATGGATCTGTTTGAGGTGTACCTCATGCGGAGGATCCAGCCGCTCCAGGCTCGGGACCACCCGATGTGGTTGTACTCCGGCACCGACGACTCGTCGTGAGTCCACCCAGAGGCGGACGACATGAAGTACGTGGCGCAGTGCCTGAAGTACATCACGGGGAACAAAGACAACCCCAGGGGGTCTGGGAGGGTCCTCCCATTCGGTGCTGACCATCTGCCCGATAAGGTTTGTCTTCGGCTCCTGAGTGATGTTTCTGTTGTTGGCTTGTAATTTGTCTTGACGGATCCGACTGATATTTGGTCAATCTTCCCTTTTGCAGATTTATACTGAGGATTTGGTCCAGGACGGCGAGGAGGGCGTGGGCGACGCCACCGAGTGGAAGTCGGAGGAGGAGACCGAGGAGGAGAGTGAGGACTACAGAAGCAGGGAGGAAGTCGAGTCACCTCCCCGTGATGAGAGGCGGTCCAAGGGGAAGCACGACCCAGGGGTTGCGCGCCCTCGGACAGGTCCCTCAGGCTCCCAAACGCCCAAGCGCGCTCGCACGGCCACTCCTGACCCCTCTGAGAAGGCGCCCAAGCACCCCAAGGTTACCACCACTAAGCCCCGGAAGGCCCTGCCCAGGATTAAGGTGGAGGTCCCCATCGCCTCCACGTAAGTATCATTCGGTTTTGTTTCTTTCTGTATTTTGGAGGTCGGCCGTGTCTTCCGTCGACTCATCTTCGAGGGGTTTCTTCAGCGATGCTGCTTCCACGACCTCGATGGATATTGACAAGGGCCGGGACGACGAGGAGACCGCAGATGCCGCGACATCCCGCGCAGGTGCGGGTTATAGATCGTGTCTTGTTTTTTCGTCGGTTAGGGGTGACGGTCGACTGAACTTCGCTATTATTTGTCTTGAAGTGTCGTGCCACGTCATAGAGCTCCCAGATGACGATGATGATGTTGATGAGGAGCGCTTGGGAGGATATCGACGACGCACAAGGAAGAAGGGCCGGAAGGCGCCTTCTGGATCGGAGGCCCAGCAACAGGAAGACGCGGCCCGAGCCACAGTCTCCTTTGCCGACCCCGTGTCGACCGTATGCCCCGCTTCGTCGGCCGGAGGGGCCATCGACCCGGTGCTTGTCCCAGCTGTCGACCCAGCGCCTGCTCCAGCCGTCGATCGAGCGCCCGCTCCAGCCATCGACCCAGCGCCCGCTCTGGCCGTCGACCCAGCGCCGGCTCCGTCGTCCGTTCTCTTCTCCTCCTACCGCCTCCCGGAGGATCCTGTGGGAGCGGCTCAAGAAGCCGTTCGCCAGGCGGGGTTGATGATGCAGAAGACGAAGGCGGCGTACGAGGCCAGCATGGCTGCTTACGACGCTAGTTCTGCTCTTTGGGCCAACGTCCAGGTTTGTTTTCTCCAGTGGTTGGTTTGCTGCGCTGGAATAGTCTTTGGCTTTGAGAGAATCTGCTGCTTTGTTCATAAGATGATGTCACACCCACTGGGTGAGGGTCTTAATGTGTTTGCTTTCAACTTCCCTTGAACTCGAGCGAGACTGATCTTGGTCAAGTGAGAACCGGTGGGGGCACGCTCAGTGCACCCACTGGGTGTAGTCCCCGAGACCGTGGTCGACTGCTGGCAGTCGGCCATGGTCTGACGATAGAACTTTTCTTCCTTTTTTTTTTGAGCTCGAGCGAGACTGATCTTGACCGAGTGAAAACCAGTGGGGGCACGCTCAGTGCACCCACTGGGTGTAGTCCCCGAGACTGCGGTTGAGTGTTTGACTCGACTGTAGTCTTAGAATCTTGTTTTGTTGTGTTGATGCAGAAATCTTGCGAGTTTGGAGCCAAATTTGCAGACCTTGAGAAGAAGCAAATCCAGCTCAATCTCGACTTGCAGTTGGCTCGGAACCATCTGAAGAAGACGCAGGATGATGCGGCTAGTAACTAATGCCAACCATTTGCCGACTGACTTTTGATAAATATGCCTTGTGTTTCCTCATGTTCATCTGTCCAGTGATGTCTTTGGTAGGTCAACTGAAAGCGGCCTTGGATCAGAAAGATCTTGCCTTGCGACGGCGCAGCAGGCGGCTCAAGAGAAGGCAGAACTGGCGACGCGGAAGCTGGCTTCTGTAGGCGCGCTCGAGGCGGAGATCATCGGGCTGAGAGGCTCACTCGACGCAGCTAATCAAGAGGTGACTCGACTGAAGAATTCCAAGTCTGTCCTGAACGACAAGTACGAGGCCCTTTTCCAGAAGAGGATTGATCTTGAGGCCTATCTGGGCGACCTTACCAAGAAGTGGTACCTTGTGCTGGAAGGTATGTCTCTTTTGGCTCGGGTTAAGCTGAATCGGTCGACCCATGTTTTGCTTGCTGACTCGACTCGCTGTTTCCTGTGCAGAATTCTGTCGCAACTTCAAAGAAGAGACTGGGCGGTCGAGCCCGGCCTGGACCCAGCCAATTCCATCGTGAAGGACGAGGTTGCCATGAACATCTTGAGGCTGGAGTCGCGCCTTACTGCGGCCACGGACTATCTGGGACGGCTGAAAGCGGTGATGGCCCGGATCGACACCGCACTCTGGAGGGGAGTCGTGCAGGAGAACGGCCTCGAGTCTCTGATGACTCGACTCAACGAGATCCTCAACCGAGTGCAGGAGTGGAAGAAGTCATCCGCCCGGGGTGGAGCCGGCGTGGTGTTGTCTCTGGTCCGCGTGCACTGCAAGGAAGTGAAGGAGAGAAGGCTCGCGGCGCTCAAGGTTGCCAATACAAAGGAGCTTCAGTTCCAGTCGTTCATGGAGACTTTCTTGGAAGCCGCCACTCGTATCGCTGACGGGATCGACCTGGACCAATTCGTTGCGCCCGTGAGTCCGCCTCCGCCTGAGGAATGAGCTAACTTTGACACTTTAATTCAATTTGCCTCGGAATGCCGAGTGGTCTTGTAATCGTTAAACTCTGGTGGGCCTATGGCCCAGGTACTCTTGCCCGAATCTTTGCAGGACTTTTATCTGGATTCGACTTTTTGGCTTGCGACTCTCTTTTGATCACTTGAATCTTCGAGTCGACGTCCGCAGCTAAGCCCCCGAGTGAGAGGGTTGCTCTTCACTCGGAGTGAGCGTTTGAAAACTTAGGCGAGTCACGGGGTCGCAGCTAAGCCCCCGGGTGAGAGGGTTGCTTTTCACTCGGAGTGGATGTTTGTAACTTAGGCGATTCCGAGCTACGTTGTATTTGTGGCGGAGCTCGGAAGACAGAGCCACATTATACTTATGACGCAGCTCGGAGGACCGCAGCTAAGCCCCCGAGTGAGAGGGTTGCTCTTCACTCCGAGTGGATGTTTGTAACTTAGGCGATTCCAAGCTACGTTGTATTTGTGGCGGAGCTCGGAAGACAGAGCCACATTATACTTAT
>LR738713.1:444962258-445064537 GCA_902687465.1 Secale cereale | reverse complement strand
AAGCTACGTTGTATTTGTGGCAGAGCTCGGAAGACAGAGCCACATTATACTTATGACGCAGCTCGGAGGACTGCAGCTAAGCCTCCGAGTGAGAGGATTGCTCTTCACTCGGAGTGGATGTTTGAAACTTAGACGATTCCAAGCTACGTTATATTTGTGGCGGAGCTCGGAAGACAGAGCCACATTATACTTATGACGCAGCTCGGAGGACCGCAGCTAAGCCCCCGAGTGAGAGGGTTGCTCTTCACTCGGAGTGGATGTTTGTAACTTAGACGATTCCAAGCTACGTTGTATTTGTGGCGGAGCTCGGAAGACAGAGCCACATTATACTTATGACGCAGCTCGGAGGACCGCAGCTAAGCCCACAAGTGAGAGGGTTGCTCTTCACTTGGGGTGGATGTTTGTAACTTAGGCGAGTCACGGGGTCGCGGCTAAGCCCCCGAGTGAGAGGGTTGCTCTTCACTCGGAGTGAGCGTTTGAAACTTAGGCGAGTCACGGGGTCGCAGCTAAGCCCCCGAGTGAGAGGGTTGCTCTTCACTCAGAGTGGATGTTTGTAACTTAGGCAATTCCAAGCTACGTTGTATTTATGGCGGAGCTCGGAAGACAGAGCCACATTATACTTATGACGCAGCTCGGAGGACCGCAGCTAAGCCCCCGAGTGAGAGGGTTGCTCTTCACTCGAAGTGAGCATTTGAAACTTAGGCGAATCGGGTTCGCGGCTAAGCACCTACTGGGGGATTTTGAAGACCAACGTTTTTAGAAAGCATCAATCATTTAAGGGTCACTGCTAGCTTGTCTTTGATACAAATCGGGAAATCTTTATTACAACTCGACCGTCGAGTGTCTCAACTGTAGAAGCGGCAGAGCAGGTCCGCGTTCCACGAATGAGGTTCGTCTTTCTTCTTGGCGACATTCTAGAGGTGGTATGCTCCGTTGTGCATTACCTTGGTGATGATGAATGGACCTTCCCAGGCCGGGGTGAGCTTGTGTGGACGTTTCTGATGCACTCGAAGGACCAGGTCTCCTTCCTGGAATGCTCGGCTCCGGACGTCGCGAGCATGGAATCGACGCAGGTCCTGTTGATAGATGGTCGACCGGATCAAGGCCATCTCTCTTTCCTCTTCCAAAAGGTCGACTGCATCCTGAAGAGCCTGCTCTGCCTCGGCTTCGGAGAAGAGTTCCACTCTGGGGGCGTTGTGCAATAAGTCGCTCGGCAACACAGCTTCGGCTCCATAGACCATGAAGAAAGGGGTACGGCCAGTCGACCGGTTTGGAGTTGTCCTCGGACCCCATAAGACAGATGGTAGTTCAGTTACCCAAGCCCCAGCGGCATGCTTAAGATCACGCATGAGCCGCGGCTTTAGGCCTTGGAGAATCCAACCATTTGCTCTTTCTGCCTGCCCATTTGACTGCGGATGCGCCACGGAGGCGTAATCGACTCGTGTTCCTTGAGAAGCACAGAAAGCTCTGAATTCATCCGAGTCAAAGTTGGAGCCATTGTGTGTGATGATGCTGTGGGGAACTCCATATCTGAATATCAATTCCCTGATGAAGTTGATGGCGGTGCTCGACTCGAGGTTCTTGATGGGCTTAGCCTCAATCCATTTGGTGAACTTGTCGACTGCCACGAGTAGGTGGGTGAATCCGCTTCTGCCTGTTCTGAAGGGGCCGACCATGTCCAAGCCCCAAACAGCAAAGGGCCAGACTAGCAGAATGGTCTTCAAGGCGGACGCCGGCTTGTGGGACATGTTGGAGTAGAACTGGCAACCTACGCACTTGTCCACAATATCTTTGGCCATCTCGTTGGCGCGGGGCCAGTAAAACCCGGCTCGGTATGCTTTGGCCACTATGGTCCGAGAGGAAGCGTGGTGGCCACAAGTTCTCGAGTGAATTTCATCCAGGATCAGCCGACCTTCCTCTAGAGCGATGCAGCGCTGAGCGATTTCGGTGACGCTTTCTCTGTAGAGCTGTCCCTGAATGACAGTGAACGCCTTGGATCGGCGGACAATCTGGCGTGCTTCCTCCTCATCTTCCGGGAGTTCTTGCCTGGGCAGATACGATATATATGGCACGGTCCAGTCTGGCGTAATCACTAGGACCTCCATGATCAGGTCGACCACAGCAGGTACTTCGACTTCAGTCGGATCTGACGCACTGACTGGCTGTGGGGGCTCTTCCGTGAAGGGGTCTTCTTTGACAGAAGGGTGTGCAGATGCTCCAGGAGACATTCTTGGGTATAGGCCTCCGAGTCGACCCAATTTTTGCGAGGTCATCGGCCAGCTGATTCTTGGTTCTGGGCACGTGATGGAGCTCTAAGCCTTCAAACTTCTTTTCAAGCTTCCACACTGCAATGCAATAACTGGTCATTGATGGGCTCCTGACGTCCCATTCCTTCATCACTTGGTTCACCACTAAGTCAGAGTCGCCATAAACCATCAAGCAACGGACGCCGAGTGAGATGGCCATGCGCAACCCGTACAAAAGTGCTTCGTACTCAGCTTCATTGTTCGATGAGTCAAAGTGGATCTGAAGGACGTAACTGAGCTTGTCGCCCCTGGGAGAAACTAGGACCACGCGTGCGCCGGATTCGTTCAGCATCTTGGATCCATCGAAGAACATAGTACAGTGGTCTAACTGAACTTGAGTCGGCAGTTCTTGTTCTATCCACTCGGCCACAAAATCTGCTATAGCCTGAGACTTGATCGCTTTCTTCGCTTGAAACTTGATATCTAACGGAAGAAGTTCAATCGCCCATTTTGCCACTCGACCGGTTGTGTCTCGGTTGTTCAGGATCTCTGACAGCGGGGCGTCGCTGAAGACTGAGATTGTATGGTCCGAAAAGTAGTGGGCAACCTTTTTTGCAGTCAAGTAAATCCCGTACACAAGCTTTTGGTAATGTGGATACCTTTGCTTGGAGGCAGTCAAAACTTTGGATATGTAATAGACCAGGTGTTGGACCTTGTATGCCTTGCCCTCTTCTTCCCGCTCGACCGTGAGTACAGTACTGACAACTTGTCCGGTGGCTGCAATGTACAGTAGAAGAGGCTCTCCGCTGACTGGGGCAGCGAGCACTGGCTGGGTCGACAGCAGGGCTTTGAGCTCTTCAAACGCTGCTTCGGCTTCGGAATTCCACTCGAACTTGTCTGATTTCTTCATGAGTCGGTAGAGAGGCAATGCCTTCTCACCAAGACGAGAAATGAATCGACTCAATGCGGCCAAGCAACCAGTAAGCTTCTGGACATCGTGTATACGCTCGGGGCGTTTCATTCGGAGGATGGTGCTGACCTTCTCTGGGTTGGCGTCGATTCCCCGTTCGGAAACGAGAAAACCGAGCAACTTGCCGCCAGGAACTCCAAATGTACACTTTGATGGATTGAGCTTGATATCACAGCTTCTTAGGTTTGCGAATGTCTCAGCGAGTTTGGTCAATAGGTCGGAACCTTTCCGTGACTTGACCACAATGTCATCCATGTATGCCTCGATGTTCCGAGTGATTTGCTTTATTAAGCACTTCTGGATCATGCGCATGAAGGTAGCGTCGGCATTCTTGAGACCGAAAGGCATGGTGACATAACAGAAACACCCGAAGGGGGTGATGAAAGTTGTCTTGCTTTCATCGGGTCCGAACAGGCGGATCTGATGGTACCCGGAATACGCGTCCAGAAAGGACAAACGTTCACATCCCGCAGTCGAGTCGACTATCTGATCGATGCGGGGAAGAGGAAAATGATCCTTCGGGCAGGCCCGATTGATGTGCTTGAAATCGATGCACATGCGGAGAGACTTGTCCTTCTTGAGGACCATGACGACATTGGCGAGCCACTCGGAGTGGTAAATCTCACGGATAAACTCAGCTGTCTAGAGCCGAGCCACCTCCTCGCCAATTGCCTTTCGCTTCTCCGAAGCGGACCGATGGAGATGTTCCTTCACAAGTTTTACCTTCGGGTCGACTCGCAAATGGTGCTCAGCCAATCCCCTGGGTACACCCGGCATGTCTGATGGTTTCCATGCGAATATGTCCCAGTTCTCACGGAGGAACTGGACGAGCTCTTCTTCCTATTTTCTATCGAGTGTAGTGCAAATGTGGGCCGGTGCTGCGTTGGGGTCGGTGGGGTGGATGTGCACGGGTTTTGTGTCCCCGGCCGACTGGAAAGCTGACTCGGAAGCCGGCTTCTTCGCCCTCAGCAGATCACTCGGATCCATGCTCTTTTGGTACTCCTCCATCTCTACTGCTGCCATTTGCTCGTCGGCGATCTTCGAGCCTTTCTGGAAGCACTCTTCCGCTTTCTGATGGTTCCCAGTGACAGTTATGACGCCGTTGGGTCCCGGCATCTTCAGCTTGAGGTAAACGTAACATGGTCGAGCCATGAACCTGGCGTAGGCGGGCCTACCCAGGATGGCGTGTTAAGCGTTGTTGAAGTCCACCACTTCGAACGTCAGCTTATCTTTGCGATAATTCTTATACTCACCAAAGACCACGTCGAGTGTGATCTGGCCAAGTGAGTCGGCTTTCTTTCCGAGGATTACCCCGTGGAACCTCATGTTACTTTCTCTCAGATTGGACATCGGAATGCCCATATCCCGGAGGGTTGCTGCATACAAGATGTTCAAGCCACTGCCCCCATCCATCAGGACTCTGGTCAGACGCGTGCCCTCGATCACTGGGTCGACCACCAGTGCCTGCCGCCCGGGGGTGGCAATGTGTGCTGGGTGATCAGACTGATCGAATGTGATGGGGGTCTTGGACCATTTAAAAAATGTTGGGTCGCCGGGGCAACCATGTTTACTTCTCTATTGATGACTTTCAGTCGACTTTTGCTCTCGACGTCTGCGAAGATCACCAAAGTGGAGTTGATCCGGGGGTATCCTCCGTCCCCTTCCTTGTCTTCGGACTCTTCTGATTCTTTCCCCTTCTCAGTCGACTGATCTTTCTGGAAGTTCTGGATCTGGAGCCGACACTGTCGACTGGTGTGCTTGGGATATATCAAGTTTCCCTCTTCATCTTTATTCGTGTGTATGGGGCACGACTGGTCGATCACATCATCTCCAGCTTGATCCTTCCCTTTCTTGGGGGCCCGGGAACCTTTCGGCTTTCCTTTGCCATTTCCCTGATTGACCACTACAGCCTCTCCCTGAGCAGCTGGCTCGGCCTTGCGCTTGTTCTTCCGATTGGAATTCTGATCATCCTGTCCGACTGGTTTCTTGCCGCTGCGGAGCCGATCGGCCTCTTCATCGTTGGCGTACCGACTGGCAATCTCCATCATCCGTGACAGGGACATATCGCCGGTTCGACCAAACTTCAGATTCAGCTCTCGGTTACGCACGCCTTCCTTAAAAGCGCAAACCGCCTGGTGCTCAGACGCATTCTCCACCGTGTGATGCAAGGTGGTCATCGCTGGATGTAATCTCTCAAAGTTTCATTCAACTTATGTGCGCAGTGCTGAAGCTCTGCGAGTCCAGCAGGCCGCTTGCAGGTGCCTTCGAAGGTCCGAATGAACACTCGTGCGAGCTCTTCCCAACTATAAATACTCCCGGGGGCCAACTGATTGAGCCACGCCCGAGCAGAACCGCCCAGCATCAGAGGAAGGTGCTACATGGCCACGTCGTCATTGCCGCCTCCGATCTGTACAGCCACTCGGTAGTCTTCTAGCCAGGTGTCTGGTTTTGACTCACCGGTGAACTTGCTTACCCCCGCCGCTAACCTAAAGTTTGGGGGGATCTCTGCGGCTCTGATAGCACTGCAGAAACACTCGGGACCAGAGACAGGTGCTCGGCTGCCACTCGGTTGATCTCTACCTTGCTCTTCTCTGAATGCCCTGTTCCGGTCGACCCGTCCCTGCACGAGACCTTGCATCGAAACCTGGCCTCCGGGGATCTGGGGGAATCCTCCGCTCATCGTCGCGCAGGCGCCTGCCCTCGTGCCGCCGGGGCGAGTACGATCCGCTTCCCGGAGGAGGCGTAGGCACTCGACGGCGGTCATGATGTCCATGTCGACGGTCGTGTGGCTCGTCATTCCGACCCAGATGCCGGTCTTGCCGCGGTCCACGTTCCACATACCTCGGGGGCGATCTTGGACTGTGGGCCGACCATACGGTGTCTGCGGCCACCGATCTGCTGTGAATCTTGTTGCGCGACTAAGAAACAGTCGCGTTTTGCTCTTCAGCCATTCGGAGCAAAGCTCGGATCTGCTGAAGGCCTCTCCCAGCCTCCGACTGAGAGGGTTGAATCAACTTCGCGATGCGAGCCACGGCTTCGAGGTTCTGGACTGGCGTGCGGAACACCTGAGTCTCGCGCTGGCGCGATTGCCACGGTCGTCGACTGGACTCGAGGACCAGTCGGCGGGCCTATTCGTCGAGTGCGCGTTGGATATTTTCCAAGCGCGCGCGGTCGGTCACGGTGGCCAAGTGTGTGGCTTCGAGGGCCAGAGCCTCCGGAGAATCCCCCACGATGGGAGTGAAGAGTGCATCTTCGTTGCGGCGACAAAGCTCAGCCCTTTGCTCGAAGGTGAGGGTTGAGGAATGTAACCGTCGTTGTCCTGTGCTCGGCCGCCGCCGCTGCCGCCGTCTCCACCACGAGGAAAACCCAGCGGGCTGCGGCGCGAGTCGACCATGAGGATTTCCGCTGCGGGATCGCTGCTCCCGCACTCGGAAACAGAATCTACGAGCTCGGATGACTGATCGGCCGGCCCGTAGAGGTAACCATTGGGCTCGATGGCCGCGACTTGAGGGGTGGCCGTTTGACGGGCCACTGCGTGTTTCACCCATCGCTGGAGCCGTGAGCGCCGGATCGCTTGCGGCGGCGTTCGGTGGGGATGGGGGATGATGTAGGGATCGGTGAATATTGAGTCGACGGCTACCGAAGGAGGACGCCGCAGTCGCTGGTGCGGAAGTGCGCAGTCCCCCGGGTGGGCAGAGCCTCGACGTCAAGAGAGGCCTCCTGGAGCCACGCGGAGTCGTCGACGATGAAAACGAACGCGTCGAGCCGGATCTCACGGCCCAACGCTAAACCACCACCTGACACCATGATGAAGGAGGTCGGAGAAGAAGTTGCAACCTCACCAGATGTCGCTAAGACGCCGTGCCCCAAGGTGGGCGCCAACTGTCGTGGTTATAAGTCTGACAGTACGAGTAGGGGGTACGAATGGGAAGGCAAGGCCCTAGCTATGGTGGAGTTGTACACAAGGTGTTTACGAGTTCAGGCCCTTCCCGGAGGAAGTAACGGCCCTACGTCTTGGTGCCCGAGGCGGTCGACTGGTATGTGTATATGTGAGTTACAAAGATGCGAACCCTTGTACTGGAGGAGGGGGTGGCTTATATAGTGCGCCAGGACCCCGGCCATGCTCCACGTTACCAAGGGTTCAATGTACATTAAGGCAGGCGTTACTGATAATGCCTACAGTAAAGAGTAATTAAGGCATTCACTACGGTGAGTAAATACCAGACCGTTATTGTCCTAAGGGACCCTTGACCTTCGGGGGTCGAGTGCCTTGGATTGGTCGAGTGGAGTTGAGTCGTCTTGTAGGTGATGTCCAGTCGAGTGGGATGTCCTCTTGGGCCGTCTCAGTCGACTGTCTTTGTCATCGTAAGTTTTGTCTTTTGATCTTCTAGGGTAGTGACCTTGGGTGGCGTACCTTGGTCGGGCATGTGACCCT
The DNA here is from genome assembly GCA_902687465.1 of Secale cereale. Classification (NCBI taxonomy): domain Eukaryota; kingdom Viridiplantae; phylum Streptophyta; class Magnoliopsida; order Poales; family Poaceae; genus Secale; species Secale cereale. The sequence goes on along the minus strand of LR738713.1, from coordinate 445,056,886 downwards.
ACCCTAGGTCTATAACCTCATCACTCGGTGCGACTACCTCGTCGGACTCCGGCGGCTCGGGGCTCCGGCAGGTGGGGTGGCGTCGGCGGCGGGCGGCACGGCGTCAGCGGCGGCGGGCGCTGAAAGTGGCGGCGGCACACGGCGGCGGCAGCGGGCTGCAGCGGGAGGCGGGGCGGGTCCAGGTGGCAGGGTGAGGCGGCGGCGGGGTATTTATGAGAGGGGGCGGCGTGGCTTGGGGAAGGGGGCGTCGGGTCGGTCTTGGGAGGCGTGCCCCGGCCGGACTCGGTGGCGGCGGCGGTGCGGACTCCCGCGGGGAGGAGGTGGCGGTGCGGGCCTGGCCTGGCTCGGCTCGGCCTTTGGCCCAGTCGGGCGCGGGGAATTTTTTTTTTTAATAATCCCGCCGAAGCTAAGAAAAATTCTAGAAAATAAAATAAAATTCTAAAAATGCCAAAACAATTTTTCACTGTCTAAATAAAATATTTAGAACAAGATGAACATTTTCTTGGCCCTAAAATGCAGTTTTGAAAACGTGCAATTTTTCCTAAATTCAAATAAAATAGCAAAAATTCCAAAATAAATATTATTTGATTTTTTTTATTAAATCCTCAATATTTCTGTATTTTGGGAGAGTCATTTTACTCCCTCTCTCATTTTTTTTATAGAAATAATTGAAGATAAAATAAAAATTCAATGATCCTATTTTCAAAATTTGAGAAAACTCAAATATGAAAATAACGAAATCCCCAACTCTCTCCGAGGGTCCTTGAGTTGCGTAGAATTTCTAGGATCAAACCAAAAGCAAGAAAATATGATATGCATTGATGATCTAGTGTATAACATTTCAAATTGAAAATTTGGGATGTTACAAACCTACCCCCCTTAAGATGAATCTCGCCCTCGAGATTTGGGTTGGCTGGAAAATAGGTGAGGGTGGTCCTTCAGCAGGTCTTCCTCTCACTCCCAGGTGGCTTCTTCCTCGGTGTGGTGGCTCAACTGAACTTTGCAAAACTTGATAACCTTGCTGCGGGTGACTCGGCTGGCATACTCAAGAATCTTGACTGGTTTCTCCTCATAGGTCAAATCACTATCCAACTGAATCGCTTCCAGCGGCACTGTATCCCTCAGCGGTATATCAACCATCTCAGCGTGGCACTTCTTCAAATGGGAAATGTGGAATACATCGTGAACTCCTGACAATCCTTCGGGCAATTCCAACTTGTAGGCTACTTCTCCCATACGCTCCAAAACCTTGTATGGTCCTACAAAACGTGGCACTAACTTTCCCGTAACTCCAAAACGCTTAACTCCTCGAAGTGGAGATACTCAAAGATAAACTCGGTCCCCGACTTTGTAAACTATCTCCTTGCGCTTAGAATCTGTGTAGCTCTTCTGCCTGGACTGGGCTACCTTGAGCCTATCGCGAATCAATTTCACCTTCTGTTCAGACTCCTTAATCAAATCCGGTCCAAACAACTGGCGGTCTCCAACTTCATCCCAAGACAATGGAGTCCTGCACCTCCTTCCGTACAAGGCTTCGAAAGGGGCCATCTTCAAACTAGATTGATAACTGTTGTTGTAAGAGAACTCCGCATATGGCAAATTGTCGTCCCAACTAGACCCATAATCTAGCGCACAAGCTCTCAACATATCCTCCAAAATCTGATTGACACTCTCGGTCTGTCCATCTGTCTGCGGATGAAAAGCTGTATTGAACTCTAGCCTGGTACCCAAAGTTTTGTGTAACTGATTCCAAAACTTTGAGGTAAACTGGGTTCCTCTATCTGATACAATGCTCCTCGGAACTCCATGCAGACATACGATCCTGGTCATGTATATCTTTGCCAACTTAGCACTGGTGTAAGTAGTCTTCACTGGGATGAAATGAGCTACCTTCGTCAAACGATCGACTACAACCCAAATCGAGTCATAGCCTGAACGAGTTCTGGGTAATCCCATAATAAAATCCATGCCTAGCTTATCCCACTTCCATTCGGGTATTGGCAATGGATGTAACAATCATGCCGGCTTTTGATGCTCTGCCTTTACTCTCTGACATACATCACAAACTGCTACATACTCCGCAATATCCTTCTTCATTCCGGTCCACCAGAAAGTATCCTTCAGATCCAAATACATCTTGGTATTTCCTGGGTGAATCGAATATGGTGAATCGTGAGCCTCCTACAGAATCAACTTCCTGATCTCCGGGTCATTAGGCACATAAACACGGTCTTCAAACCATAGGGTATCATGCTCATCCTCACGAAATCCTTTAACTTTTCCTTTGCTCATCTTCTCCTTTATAGAGGCAACCTCCTTGTCAGTCTTCTGAGCTTATCTGATCTTATCCATCAAAGTAGACTGAATCGCCAATGCTTCTACATAGCCTCTTGGAACTATCTCCAAACATAGCTCACGAAGGTCCTCGGCTAACTCCTTTGGTAAATCTTCCGTCATTAGTGTGTTGACATGGCTCTTACGGCTCAGTGCATCGGCTACTACGTTAGCCTTTTCGGGATGATAATGCAATCTCATATCATAATCCTTGATGAGCTCCAACCATCTCCTTTGCCTGAGATTTAGCTCCTTCTGCGTGAAAATATACTTCAAACTCTTGTGATCCGTGTACACTTCACAATGGTTTCCAATGAGAAAATGTCTCCAAGTCTTCAATGCATGCACTACCGCTGCTAACTCCAAATCATGTGTGGCATAATTCCACTCATGAGGTTTCAGTTGTCGTGAAGCATATGAAACCACTCTTCCCTCCTACATAAGCACTGCTCCAAGTCCTCGACGTGAAGCGTCGCAATACACCTCATAATCCTTGCGCTGATCTGGGAGAATCAACACTGGTGATGTAACCAAACATTTCTTCAACTCCTGGAAACTAGCCTCACATTCCTCAGTCCATTTGAACTTGGTATCCATCTTCGACAACTCCGTCATAGGCTTCGCAATTTTTGAGAAATTCTCAATGAATCTCCGGTAGTATCCTGCAAGTCCAAGAAAACTCCGGATCTCTCCAACTATGGTTGGTGCTTCCCAATTTGTCACAATGTCAACCTTGGTGGGATCTACTGTTATACCTTCTCCGGATATAACGTGTCCGAGGAATCCAACTTCCTTCAACCAAAACTCACATTTGCTGAACTTGGCATATAACTGATGTTCTCTCAGCTTCTCAAGTACCAAATGCAAATGCTCCTTATGCTCCTCTTCATTCTTTGAGTAGACCAAAATATCATCAATGAACACCACGATGAACTTATCCAAAAACTCCATAAACACCTTGTTCATCATGTTCATGAAATATGCAGGTGTGTTAGTCAGACCAAATGACATAACGGTATACTCGTACAGCCCATACCTGGTAGTAAAAGTTGTCTTAGGTATATCTTGCTCTCGAATCTTCAACTCATGGTATCCTGATCGTAGATCGATCTTGGAAAATACCTTAGCTCCTTGCAGTCGATCAAACAGATCATTGATCATCGGCAATGGGTACTTGTTCTTGATTGTTACTTCATTCAATCCTCGATAATCAACAACCATCCTTAACGAACCATCCTTCTTCTCCACTAGAAGTACTGGCGATCCCCAAGGCGAAGAACTTGGGCGAATATAAACTTTATCCAGTAACTCTTTAATTTGCTTCTTAATCTCCTCCAAATCCTTTGCGGGCATCATGTATGGTCTCTTAGATATTGGCCCTGTGCCTGGCAAAAGCTCAATCAAAAACTCAATATCTCTATCCGGTGGCATGCCTGGCAACTCCTCTGGAAATACGTCAGGGTAATCCTTCACCACTGGTACTTCCTCGTGCACAACTCCTGATAAGGAATTTACTTGCGTCCTCTTCGGCACATGCCGAGATACATACATGATCCTTCTTCCTTCTGGCGTCGTAAGCAAAATTGACTTACTGGCGCATTCAATGTTCCCTCCATACTTCGATAAGCAATCCATGCCTAATATCACATCCAATCCTTGGGATTCCAATACTATTAGGTCCGAGGGAAATACATAGTTACCAATCCTTAATGGTAACCGATCACACCATAGACTAGCCATATACTCTGCTCTAGGAGAGGTTACTAACATGGGTGACCTAAGGGCTTGGGTTGGCAGTTTATACTTAACCACAAATCCCCTTGAGATGTATGAATGTGATGCACGAGTATCAAAAAGAACGAGTGCAGTAAATGACTTAACCAAAAACTTACCTATTACTGCATCTGGCTGAGCTTCAACCTCCTCCACATTAACGTGGTTCACCTGTCCCCTACTGAAAGGGTTCGGCTTCTTCCCAGAGCTTACATTGCCATTTCCATTCTGGGCTTCAGGACATTCATTGGCGTAATGTCCCGTCTTCTGGCACTTATAGTAAGTGACTTGGCTCGGGTCTCTCTTGGCTGGTGTTGATGGGTTGGTACGGTTCTGGCCGTTGCTTCCTCCATTCCCATTACCATTCTTGGGGCCATTATGATTGTGCGAGCTACCTCCTCCATGGGTATGTTGAAATTGTCCTCCCGGTTTAGGGGTAAAATGTGGCTTCTACTGAGCTCCAGAATTGTACTTCCCTTGTCCATACTTCCTCTTGCGGTTTTCAATCTGCTGCTGCTTCCCTTCAATCATAAGAGCGCTATCTACCAATTCCTGGTAGTTGTTGAAGCTTGCTACCATCAACTGCATGCTCAGCTCATCATTCAGTCCTTCCAAAAACTTCTCCTGCTTAGCTGCATCCGTAGCAACGTCATCTGGGGCATAACGTGCTAGCTTACTAAAGTCATCCACATACTAGCCAACTGTCCGTCCTCCTTGGCGCAAGTTGCGAATCTCACGCTTCTTCATGTCCATAGCTCCTACTGAAACATGGGCGGTACGGAAAGCATGCTGAAACTTATCCCATGTGATAGTGTTGATAGGATAAGTGGCGGTGAAATTCTCCCACCATGATGCTGCGGGTCCTTCAAGCTGATGTGCGGCAAAACGCAACCTCTCCGCATCTGTGCATCCTACCGTGGTCAACTCCATTACAGTCTTGCGGAGCCAATCATCTGCAACAATCGGCTCGGTGCTACTGGAGAATACCGGTGGATTTAGGCTAAGAAAATAGGTTAAGTGGTCAACAGGTGGTGGCAGTGGTGGGTTGTTGTTGTTCTGGTTGTTCTGAGTGTTGGACAAGAAGTTGCATCAAAGTGTTCTGCTGCTGGATCAACTGAGTGAGCTCAGGGGGAAACTGGAATCCGGGCTCACGTCTCGGAGGCATCTGATGGGTGTAGAGGGAAGAGATTAGAATAGAAATGAGGTCTAAGGGAAAATCACTACCAATATGCACATGAGACAAACACAATCATATCAAACCAATCAATTTCAAACAAGGGCTTACACAGATCTAACGTTACAAAAGTGCTCTAAATTCTACTCTATGGAGAAAACTACTAGTCATAGGGTGGTCATCTAGAAATTTTGATCGGCGGAAGATTCCATGATGTGTGCTCCAGCTTCATCTTCATAGTCTTCGTCATCACTATCATCGGGGTATGAATCTGTGTTGTCGATGATGATGTAGTCTTCAGAACGAATCTCCTTGGGTTCTTCTTCCTCTTCTTCTCCTCCTGGTGCTGGATCTCCCATGAATACTCCTAGCTTCCTTGTCAAATCATCATTCTTCTCCACAAGTATCATCATCTCCTCCTCGTATCCGTCTCGTGTAGACTTGAGTTCCTCTTCTAGGTCCAAGTTCCTGGTTAGTGCATTCTTAAAATCTATCATCCCTGCACACATATGGTGCTCCTGTCGACGAATGTGATGATTTAACTCATGGATGAACGCTGCAATGGACCTGTCCTTCCGGGTGCCGATCATGTCCCAACGCTCATCTCGGCGTCCACAAATCTGGTAGATAGTGTCCTTCAGCTCCTGCTTGTAGACTTCTCCAATCCTTCCCATAGTGATGTGGGTTGCCATACTCTTGCCTAGGCTCCAGGTTGGTGCATCAAAGGAAAACTCTATGGGCTCAGTGACGGGCATGAACGTCCTTCCTGGAACTTGAACTTGAATCATCCAGTGCTCCTCTTCAGGTAAAGTGGCGTTGTAGGTTCTGGTGAAGCTTGGTACTCCGATGTTCAGGTATCTAGTGACTTCCTTCAAGTGACGTCCAAAGGGTGTATCTTCATCCGGTTGCGTGAACTTGTTCCTTGCATCCGCCATCTTAAAAGAGTAGAAAAGACAGGGAGTCAGAAATGAGAAGAGTGAGTAGTGATCTAGGGCTTTAGCTTAGTGGTCGTGTCCTACAGTCAGCGTGTGCTCTGATACCATCTTGTAGCGGCCAGACATCAAACAGTCTGATCTCTGTGCTTTAGTGTCATCCTTGGATCAGTAATGCTGACACACACAGTACTTGAAGGATTTATAATAGAGTAGCAATCACACACTTATTACATTGAATGTTTCAAAAGAGAACTTGTTACAATAAGTAAGGCTTAAGGCCATCTAATAACGATAACAGCGGAAGGCTTGGAAGATAAGTGAGTCCATCAACTCCAACGGCATCACTGAGTATAGAACCATGACCTAAAAGCACCTTACTCGTCGTCTGAAAAGTCTGCAACATGAACGTTGCAGCCTGAAAATGGGTCAGCACATGGAATATGCTGGCAAAGTAACACATAGAGAGTAATGGAAGAATAAAACTATACTACATGCATATATGGCTGGTGGAAAGCTCTATGGTTACAGTTTTTGCATAAAGCCAATTTTTCCCTACTGCAAAGGAATAGATTTTTATTTAACTATCAAGGTGGTTGTTGAACATTGAGAAGATCGACATCCTCTCAAACCCAATTAAGCATTATCATCAAAACCCAACAATATTAATTTTAGTAACATGATGAGATTCACATGATAATCCAAGTACTAGATACTCAAAACGTCCATAACCGGGGACACAGCTAACCATGATTAGTTTATACACTCTGCAAAGGTTTGTGCACTTTTCCCCACAAGACTCGATCTCCTCCGTTGGGATTCTCGCACTACATGATGTTTGAGAAACGGATGACCGAGACATAGTCTTTCAGAAGCGCTAGCACCTTACGATCGGGTAGACCGTACCAACCTACATCCCCTACATCTGCTAGTCCACCACTGTAAAAGTTCGCATGACTTAGTCAACTATGCTAGAGCCCATAGTAGCTTGTGGCTGCACACGGAAGTTTCTAGTATGAATAATCTCATGATCCCTTTGAGCCTGGGTGGCGGTCCATAAAGAAAAACAGGCAATCGCTGGAATACCCAGGTGCCTCAATCCACCCAGATGTGTGTTTAAGTTGCCACCTTAAATAAACCATTAGTTTAACAATCTCACATCTGTCATGGATACTCTCACCCAATCCACGTCTACTAGCATAGCATGGCATAACAAGCAAACGTAGAAGTAACTCCCAAGGGTTTGATAATAAAACAGGTAATAGGTACTACCTCATCTACTTCCCAAAACCCACATATTAAATCAGATCCTAGTCATGCAAGTGTTTGAGGATATAACTAATGCAATGAAAACTGGGTATTGGAAAGTATGATCAAAGTGCTACTTGCCTTGCTGATGATCCGTGAAACCTAGAGATTCAAAGTAGCAAGCGGCGCACTCCGGGCACTCTATCGCAAACAAACAAGCATACAATAAGTACTCATCTAATGCACGGGTAAAACTCAAATAAGAGAACTAACCAGAAAGTTCAACTTAAGAACTCCGGTTTGCAAAAAGAATCGAATCGAACGAAACAACGAAAGTCAAACGGCAAAAGAACCAAACTTTGTTTACTAATCTGGATCTAAGTCAAATTTTTACAGAAGCAAAAACTTGTTTGAGTAGGTTAAACGGAAAGAGGGTTTCGAGACGAAACTCCAGGCGCTTGAATCGCCTGATTCCGATAAACGAGCGAAAAGTTATACTAGAACGAAAATCGGATCATAAATCGCGATCAGAAATAACCGCGGAAAATCTGAAAAAAAGAAAAACTGACAAACAGATTAATGAATGAACGTTCGTTAACTAAAACTAAACGGCGAATTCGTCCGTTTAAACGAACGAACGGGCGAACGCTCGCTAAACAGCTAAACCGGAAGAAAAAAACGATCTAAAACTAAAAAAACGAATATAGGGTTTTCAAAAAAACATATCGGTTTTCTTCAGAAAACCGGCAGCTCGGCGCGGCTACCTCGTTGGACTCCGGCGGCTCGGGGCTTCGGCGGGTAGGGTGGCGTCGGCGACGGCGGGCGGCGGCGGCGGCGGGCTGCGGCGGGAGGCGGGGAGGGTCGAGGTGGCGGGGTGAGGCGGCGGCGGCGGGGGGTATTTATGAGAGGGGGGCGGCGTGGCTTGGGGAAGGGGGCGCCGGGTCGGTCTCGGGAGGCGTGCCCCGGCCGATCTCGGTGGCGGCGGCGGTGCGGACTCCCGCGGGGAGGCGGTGACGGCGCGGGCCTAGCCTGGCTCGGCTGGGCCTTCGGCCCGGTCGGGCGCGGGGAATTTTTTTTTAAAATAATCCCGTCGAAGCTAAGAAAAATTCTAGAAAATAAAATAAAACTCTGAAAATGCCAAAACAATTTTTCAATGTCTAAATAAAACATTTAGAACAAGATGAACATTTTCTTGGCCCTAAAATGTAGTTTTGAAACGTGCAATTTTTCCTAAATTCAAATAAAATAGCAAAAACTCCAAAATAAATCTTATTTAATTTTTTTTATTAAATCCTCAATATTTCTTTATTTTGGGAGAGTCATTTTACTCCCTCTCTCATTTTTTTTATAGAAATAATTGAAGATAAAATAAAAAATCAATGATCCTATTTTCAAAATTTGAGAAAACTCAAATATGAAAATAACGAAATCCCCAACTATCTCCGAGGGTCCTTGAGTTGCGTAGAATTTCTAGGAAACGAAAAGCAAGAAAATATGATATGCATTGATGATCTAGTGTATAACATTCCAAATTGAAAATTTGAGATGTTACACTCGGTTGGAGGTTTTTCTCCTCTATATATTAGGCATACCTCCCCTGCCTCTTCTCATTATATCATTTTGTTGTTTGGATGCTACTCGTTGTCATCTATCCAACAAGCTTGAGTTTGCTCAATTCGGAGTTCATTTGCAGAAGTTGTGGCAGTTTAGGCTTTATTGCATCCTTTGTTTTCTACTTTTCTCTGTTGTGTTCTTGAAAGCCTCAAGCGGTAGTACTGCTCTCTCGAGCGGTAGTACTGCTCTCTCGAGCAGTAGTACCGCTAGTAAGCGGCATTAATGCGGCCTTGTGCCGCGCGTAGTACCGCTGCTTTTGGGGATGCGATTTTTTGTGTCGGGTTTCGCGGTAAGCGGTACTACCTCTCCCCTCGAGCGGTAGTACCTCTTATAAGCGGTACTACCTCTCCCCTCGAGCGGTAGTACCTCTTATAAGCGGCACTACCTCTCCCAGAGCGGTACTACCTCTTATAAGCGGTACTACCTCTACCCAGAGCGGTACTACCTCTTATAAGCGGTACTACATCTCCCCCGAGCGGTACTACCTCTCTGGCAGAACTTCAGCTCGTCTTTTTCTCTCTCGTTGGGCTGTTTTGACTGTGCTAAGCGGTAGTACCTCTCCCCAGAGTGGTACTACCTCTTATAAGCGGTACTACCTCTCCCCAGAGCGGTACTACCACTCACAAGCGGTACTACCTCTCCCCCGAGCGGTACTACCTTTCTCGCAGAACTCCAGCTCGTGTTTTTCTCTCTCGTTCGGCTGCTTTGACAGTGCTAAGCGGTAGTACCGCTCCTCCAGCAGTAGTACCGCTCATGTGCGGTCTAAGCACATAACAGTTGGATTCGGGAGGCCCTATAAAAGGGGGTCTTCTTCCCCAACCTTGTCCTTTGAGCTCGTGTTTTTCCCCCATTGTTGACCTTCTTCGAGCTTGCTTTCTCTCCATCCCTTCATGGATTCTTGCTAGTTTTGGGGGGAAAAGAGAGAAGAGATCTAGATCCACATTTCCACCAATCACTTTCTCCTCTAGGTGAGGGGAACCCCTTGGATCTAGATCTTGGAGTTCTTGGTGTTATCCTTCTTGTTCTTCCTCTCTTTTCCCTTCCTAGCATTAGTTGCTTTGGTGGGATTTGAGAGAGAAGGACTTGGGCACTCCATGTGCCCTTGCCATTGCATTTGGTGCATCAGTTTGAGTTCTCCATGGTGATACGTGGAAGTTACAAGTTGAGAAGCTTATTACTCTTGGGTGCTTAGTACCCTTGAGCTTGTTCCTCTTGGGTGCTTGGGCGCCCTAGACGGTTGAGGTCACCGCGGAGCCATATTCCATTGTGGTGAAGCTTCGTGGTGTCGTTGGGAGCCTCCAATTAAGTTGTGGAGGTAACCCCAACCTTGGTGGTGTTCGGAGTTCAATTATTGTGGTGTAAAGCTCCGGGCAAGCATCGGGGTCTCCAATTAGGTTGTGGAGATTGCCCCAAGCAATTTGTACGGGTTCGGTGACCGCCCCCAAGGGTTGCCATTTGTACGGGTTCGGTGACCGCCATCAAGGGTCCCTTAGTGGAATCACGGCATCTTGCATTGTGCGAGGGCGTGAGCAGATTACGGTGGCCCTAGTGGCTTCTTGGGGAGCATTGTTCCTCCACACCGCTCCAAACGGAGATTAGCATCCGGAAGGGTGTGAACTTCGGGATACATCGTCGTCTCCACGTGCCTCGGTTATCTCTTACCCGAGCCCTTTACTTATGCACTTTACTTTGTGATAGCCATATTGTTTCTTGTCATATATCTTGCTATCACCTAGTTGTTTATCTTGCTTAGCATAAGTTGTTGGTGCACATAGGTGAGACTAGTTGTTGTAGGTTTTGTGCTTGACAAATTAACCGCTAGGTTTATTCCGCATTTGTTCAAGCCTAAACCGTAATTATTTTAAAGCGCCTATTCACCACCACCCCTCTAGGCGACATACACGGTCTTTCATCGGCGGTGATGGGGCCCTCTTCCTCCTCCTATGAGAGCGGCGCGGGCCGGTCACTTCGGTGGGAGTTCTCGCGGTCGTCCGGGGCGGTGCGGCGAGGCTTAAGGGCGGCGCAACGGCGCTCGACGCGAGGGTGGGTATGGAGTCGGGCGGCGTTGGGCGAGGGCCCAGGGGCGGCCAGGCGTTGTGGCGTGCGTGCATCTCAGATCTAGCGCGCGGTGACGCGGTTCGGCGGGTGTGCGTGGTGGCGCAGCTCTGTTGACGTTAGTGAGTGCGTGCGCCGTCCTCCTGTCGTCTGCACCGACGCTTGAGGGGTGATGGCCTTAGCTGTCTCGTAGGCTCACGCGGCGGATCTGGCCTCTTCAGTCGTCGAGTACAGGGTACGGCTGGGCTCCGTGGTGGTCCTCAGCCTCGGGTGGCGCTCTCTGCTTGCTTGCTGGCATGGTGCTCGGCTGGGCTCAGTAGCGATAGCTTCATCAGGTGGCTTTGCTCCTGGTGGATCTGGCTTAGTTGCTGCTTTGTGGCCGTCGGTGACCTCCATGAGGTGCGGCTAGCTGCTCCGCGCCTCTTCGTCGACGGGCAGTCCTTGGTTGGCTGTCTTGCTAACGCCGGTGTGGGTCGCTGAGGGTGTGGTTGGAAGCTCGGGTGAAAACCATGTGTCGACCTACGATCTATGACCAACGATGGCGACGTCTGTGGGTGTCGTGAACCTTCTTGGAGGCATCGTTGTTTTGCTTCCTCACCCCTCACACATAGGCCGGTTGCTGCAACTCCGGGAGAAACCCTATATCCGTGTGATCAGGCGAAGGTGACACCTTGGTGTCGTATCCCCTCTTGAGGGCTTTGTCTTTGGAGCAAGGCATTGGCAAGAGGGGCCGGTGGAAGATGGTGGTGTTGGCGTCAAAGTTTCTGTGGCAACGATGGTGATGGCGAGCGACGTCGGAGGCGTGGCAATGGTTGCGATAGTCGGGTTGTTTTGTTGCGGTGGAGTCGAGTTGCGGCAGAGGGGCCCCTGTGGCAACGATGACAGGCATCAGGTGGTATGTTCGGTAGTCTTCCACGGCGCCAACTGTGTGTGGTTCTCCTTCGGAGCTCACCATCGGAGTCGGAGTTGCGCTGCCTTTGATGCGGGTGACTGGGTCAGGCTGGGGTCTTATTGGGTTTCCACAGCCTCTACGGTGAGGGTTGAGTCGAGGTTGTCTTCGGCGTAGTCGGAGTCGCTTGTTCGGTGACTAGGGAGGGCGACGAGGCATGTTGGGGAGAAGAGATGACGATGTCGCGAGAGTATATCTTGATAAGGTCCTCTTTGTTGAGGTGTGAGTGGATTATTCTGGGTGTGCGCTCAGCGGTTTGTAACGGTTTTAGCCTGGTTTCCCGTTAATTAACTAGGCAACTCTTCTCTGTTTAATTAGTAGATGAGGCAAAACTTTTACATCCGTTTCAAAAAAAAAAAAAGATGAACCCGACTTTTAGATTATTCATTCATGGCCTACATATATGAACTGAATTGAAATATATATTCAGACCACCTACAACCTGAACTCAATCTACTGATCTACAGAAGTGGGCGAGCCAGAGTCACCGCAGAAGCAGCAAGAAAGCAAAGCACATGCCGCCACGGCCACCCTCAGCACATTATTTGGGTTCAGTAACATGTAAAAAATGGTTACGGGAGTCGTCCAACCAAAAAGATTCATCCGGTGAATTCGTCCTTTCGCCCTCGCACTAGGCATCGTTTGATATGCTGATAATATAATCCATGTCCCCTTATGGGCTTGTGAAATTCATGGAGTGGTAAGCAACACGCACACAGAAGGTACTTGCCAAAGCGAAGTCTTGGGAATCAACAAAAGCTAGAACGATCGACCAACTGATGCGCCTCCATTTCCATGCATACACATACACAAACAGCACGTTTACATGCATACTTATTTCAGATGGCAATCTATTCTCCACTTTAAAGTACAACTGAGTTCACTGGCGGTATAGACTCAAGTCCCGGACGAAATTAACTGTGCCAACCAAAATTAACTGCAACTTTTTATCCGACTCCACCCAACAAACAGAACAGAAACGAATAGCTTCTCCAGTCTTTTCAATTCATTCAGGTCTCGCAGACCACGCACTCTGTTGCTCTCACCTGCAAAATTGGTCTAGTAAGAATCATACTCGAGGGCGGCGGGTGCACGGGCCTCCTTTTCCTTCCATCAGTTGCTGGTGCTCGCCGGGCGGTAGTACTGGTAGTAGCCCAGCGCCGCGAGCAGGGCGAGGAGCACAGCGATGGCCGATATCACCACGGTTGGGGTGGCCCATGACCGGTACGACTGGGCTTTCTTCCTCTTCAGGATCGCCTTTGGCAGCGGGGCCTTGGTCTTGGTGACTACATTCCTGGACCGTGTGTTCTGCTTCTGTTCTTTGTTCACTACAGAAACTGGAGTGAACTCATCCTCTGCTTGGGTTTCTGCGGCTTCATCAGACTTGGTGTCCGAGTCAGTTGGCTCGTCGGTATCAGCTACCTCAGTTTTCTTCTTGGTTTTCTTCTCCTCTTTCTGAAAAAGTTTATCACCATTGTTACACTACAGGAGAGAGAGAGAGAGAGAGAGAGAGAGAGAGAGAGAGAGAGAGAGAGATGCTAATGTGTCTACCTTAAGCTTCTTCTCAGCTTCCTTTTGTGCTCGGGCTGCAGCCTTCGCCGCTTGCTTCTCGGCCTGCTTCTTCTTCCTTTCCAAAGCAAGTCTATTCTTCTCGATTTCCTCCTGTCTCTTGATCTCTTTCAACTTTGCTACATCAACCTCTTTAGGCTTGGGCTTCTCCTTTGGAGGCTCAGCCTCATAGGCATCATCATCAGCATCCACAGCAGCTTTTACCTTAGCTGACTTGGCAGATGCTTTTGCAAGAGGCTCTTCTTTGGGAGCGACGACTTGAGCAGCAGCTTCCTTTGCTTGTTTCAAAGGCGCTTTTGATGGGATAGGCTCCTGTTGCACAGGTGCTGCTGGCTGATGTGTTTCGATAAATATGGGCTTCTCATCAGGATTCCTCATCCGGCCATCTCGGGTCAGCTGTCGTCCATTGAGGGAAGTGAGGATCCTCTTCTCATAGTCCTCTCTAAAAGTTTTGCTGCTGCACCATTGTGTCATGAACTTCTCAACCTACCAAAGCATATCAACAATTAACTATAGAAATACGGAAGTCGATGAAAGATGAAGTTACAGGAGATGGTTGTGGAAGCAAACCTCAGTCTTGTGGAGCTCTTGCAATTCTTCCACCTCATTCCTAGAAGAAAAATCCCTGGCTCTGTTCAGAACTATGCGGTTTTGATGGAAGGATGCATTCTGATCAAGATGAAGGCAACATTGTCAATAGATACAGTCTACATAAATATTAAGGAAAATCAAAAGAATTTGTTAACACACTGAGGTAAATAACCATTATTTGTGACAGACTTCCAATAAAGCATGTTCCAACCACTAGCAGTGCCATCTCAGATATTTCAATAAGTGACTAACATAATCCGATGCTACATTTAAGGCAATAAGAAACTTTTCCTGATACCAAAATGCACAGGATTCGGCTTATGCTTCAAATTTGAAAAGGCGATGGCTGACCATACATCTCCAAAATCAAGAGAGGGAGTTTAAGTGCTGTTCAGGCATGCAAAAAGATGATGCCTCCTTGCGTACACGTGTTATTTAATTAAAACTGTAACACAACTAAAGTACTTCGAAAATGGGGTGGTCTCAAACTCTCAATAACATTACAAGAGCAAACATAATGATGAGCATGAGAGATGTTGAAGGTATGCTGACTTACGGCAAGATCACGCGCTTTTCTCAATTCGGTCAATGACTCGTACGCTTTATCCTTTCTGGCGGTAGCTGCATTTAAATCTTCTTGAAGCAAAGCAATCTCACCATCAACAACCCTCATCTCATCGTCCAGGACTTTAATCTTAGACCTGACTGCTTGTCGCTCCTTCTTTACTCCATCTATACCATCCCCGATGAGCTGAATGGGAAGTGACAATCAAAATGGTATCTAATATTTATTTATGCAGGACGTAAATGCAAATAAAAGACAAGGTCACAGCATGGGATACTTACTTTCACCTGATCCTGTATGGCATCTCTTTCAACCACTGTATCTTGCATTTTAGCTCGTTTAGCAGCATTGGAACTGACCTTTGGTCTGGTTTTTTCAAGGTTCTTAATTTCTTTGATCAAACGCTTCTCCTCATCTAAAGATATGCTCTCATGACTTATGCGGTGATTCAATCTCTTGATCTAGGGAGAATTGAAGGAGAAAAAACAAACAAAAAAATCAGAATACTGAATGAGAAGCGGCTGAGTTATCAAAGGGCTGATCATACCTCATGCTCAAGCTCTTCGAGTGAAGAGCACAAGCCTGCACTCTCCGCCCGCATAGCATTATTTTCATCACGGAACTTGCCTAAACGGTTTCTGTAAGGTTTCATCTCCTCTAACTTCTCATTAAAAGCTTCATTGTACTGCCTGTTCTCAGCACTCAATGGCCTTAGCTCCGCGAGAACAGCAGCGCGTTCAGTCTGCAGAGGAAGTGTGAAGTAAGTTTCATCACTATGCTTAAAGCAGGCACACTGATCCCCTGGTTTACTTCAACGAGAACACATACAGGCAAGCAATAGTGCAAAGAGTCACTTTAAATAAGTTTCAGGGCATGAAACATCTAGTGAAATTAGAATTAGGACTCAAAGAGGTAGATCCTACTTCTATGTTGAGTTTTAAGAAGAATACCTTCTTAGCTTTTATAGCATCAATAATCTTGGACCGAGCCTGGATCTTATTTTGGAAGTCCTTCTCAGCCTGCTCGAGTTTTGCTCTCAGCTTAGGGTCCTCAAATGAGCGGACCTTGACAAAGTAGAAGGTATAAGTTTGCTTAGGTTCAGGCCACTCCTCCGCTGCGTCCTTTGGAGGAGCCATGTCATTTGCCGCAGCTTTGCCATTGTCTGAACCAAAAACAGCTGCTTCCTCCCGCTCCTTTGCAGTTGCTTGGCTTTCCTTGTCTTGAAAAAGGGTCACTTCCTCATCAGCTACTTTAACCTGTGCTGGTGCAGCTTCAGCTCCGACGACCTCCATTCCCATGTCCCTGCAGATAGGTGTACATAAACTGTTACCAAAACAGGCAACCATGGTTATGATCCAACAGAAAATAGTACAGTTTCACTCGGCTATCTTTTCCCTTCTCATCCTCAAAACTTAGGAGAGACGGTACGTGTGTGCATTGAGCAGTAACAAAAGCAACTGGCACAAATTATACAGAATCGTTGAAGGAAAAGCTGTTTAACGGATTCCCCGGGAACTCAATATAACAAGAACAAAAAAACTGGATGTATGGGAGAACATTACTTGCTATAATTCATCAAAGTTACTAACTCAAAATCTAAGATGCAGAAATAGCAGATGCACCACCATAGTGCACGGAGACTATACCCAAGAAAAGGAACAAAGAACATAATAGACAGAGAGCTCGTGTACAGAGCATTTTCGCCAACCAAATAATCCAAACATCTAGCATATAACTGAACTTAGGCTAGATTGAGGCGCAAATCACAAGGCATGCAGATTATGAAATCATGACCTAATCATTTGTGATTAAGGGGCCACACAGGACCACATCACAGGAACAGGTATCAAAGACCGCGACCAAATCTACTCGATGCTTTTTCTGCAAGAAAGAAAAGGGGGGCGAATTTGGTTCACATAGGGACTCTGCAAATTTGGGGGCAACAGGTCTGTAAGAGGAACTTACTATTTATATGCAAAGTGAGAGGGGGCATTGTATGAACAGTAGACACAGTGGTTATAGTTGTTTTTATGTTTTGCCATTTCTGTGATAGTGGGAAATTTCTAAAAGTTGTCTAACGCAATCTTGGTCTGGGTTGAGTTACAGTTTTACAAGGCAAGTGCACATGGGTTTTGGTGCACAAGTCATAACTCAAGGGCCACGTTATTTAGCCAAGGTGGGGTTGTACACTAGACAACTGGTCACGTAAACGCAGGCCACTCGCCACATTGCAGGAGAGCAACATGATGGGATTGCATGGAATTGTATGTTTATGGTAATACTTTATGAAAACATAGTTAATTGTGTTGGTTTCTGGTGGGGAAAACATGCAGTTTATTGAAACCAAGTTGGCATGTAATTTAAACTGAAAGCAATCAATCATTGTCAAATTAGAGAAATGATTGACTGGGCTAATAAGAGTAGACTTGAAATCATAACTAGCTATGCGATGCCAATACTGGCGGAATTAGCTGGAAATGGAAACATAAAGGCTAAAGCGATAAAATGGATAATTATCATCAGACAAGCTCATGCTTGACTTCCCACCATCAATAGCTCTATTTCCTACCCAAAAAAAGTGAAGCGCCTTTCTATCCATGACGACACTATAGGTTACCCGGTCTAGGTGTCAAATTGAATGATCCTAGGTTGCCATGGAACGAACTCAAACCACCACACTCACCCACCAGGCACTCCAGTTTGCCATCGTCTGCGAGGCTGTGGCATGTGAATATCAACAGCTGCAAGTCTCGTCACCACAAAACACTAGATCGCGGTGGGCTGGACCGAAGGGGACCAAGGAAATAAACGAGCGCGTATGGGCGTGGTTTGAACTCCTCGCGGGCGCAGAGAATTCCGCATCGGAAGCGCAGTCGGGATCCACCGCGGATCCACTACCCGGTCAACCCCGGGCGTGGTTCACGAGGCGCCGCGGATCACAAGCCCGTCTCCTCCATCCAGCACGATGTCCAAGTTCAGGCGTCCAGGTGATCCAGATCTACGGAACCAGCCGCGGCAATTCCCACGCGCGCATCATCGCATTGCCTGGCTCCCGGCCCCGAAATCGGGCACCGCGGATCGCGAAACGAAACCAAACAAAAAGCACAGGTATCAACTTGCACCAGCGCATCAGATCACGCGCGCTTCCTACTCTAGGACACGGATCGGAGAAGATACGAACGCAGTTCGAGGAACCCAGCAGCCAAGCGGGGGCGGGGGAGGGGGCTCACCTGGGGAGGGCGGAGCGGGATCGGACCGGGGCCGCGCTCCGATCTGGCGGCGGGGCAGCGGCGGTGGAGCGGCCAAATCTGGATGGGATTTGTGACGGGAGCGGGGTTTGGGCTGCGTGCCCAGAACTGGAAGCGGGGTTATAAATACGGGAATGGTTTTTTCCTGCTATATCCCGTCTCCTTCCTTCGCCGGTTTTTGTCTGGTTGCTATTGGTGGGAAATTACCGGTGCGCTTCCCCCTTCGCACCCGGCGTGCTCGGCCGCATGGGGAAAAAATCCGTCGGACGGACCCAGCGCAGGGCGGCGCTGCGGTGTGTGTCAGCTGGATGGAACGTGGTGGGAGTGGCGGGTCCAGCTGCGCGGATAATCGGATAGAGGCTGCCGGTTGGGAAGCGTCCATAAAGTTTGAGCTCACGCGACTCGGATCCAGTGTCACGTTTTCGTGCTCTTGCATTTCGTCTCGATGAATTATTCACATTATATGTCATGTGGGTCTCTTTTTTTTAGCAACGCTTGATGTGTAATCCAAACTCATGCTACTATACGATTCCATAAGTGAGTGAATCATAGTTTTAGCTTGAACTTTACAAACCTAGATTTGATAGCACTTTTTTTTGGAAAGAGTTTTGATACTCCCTCCGTTCCTAAATCTAGTGCGCATAAGTTTTTTAGAGAAATTCCGCAATGTAGTGCGTATCTCTCTCGCGACGAGCGACTTTGGACAAAAATGCCCTCCCACCGAACAGCCAAAGCCCCACCCCACCGCATAGCTCCATCGTCTCTCTCCCCCTTATCTCTTTCCCGTCGCCACTTTTCCCCACCTCCCTGCTCACCTCGATCCGCTCCGGCCTCCCACCTCCCGACCTTCCCAACGATCCCATGACCGCATCCGGCGTGCCCATGACCGTGGCCGGCGTCTCTGCGTCCACGGCCGCCGTCTCCATGACCGTGGCCGGAGTCTCCGCAGCCGGCGTGTCCATGGCTGTGGCCGGTGTCTCTGCGTCCACGGCCGTCGTCTCCGCGGCCGGTGTCTCCATGACCGTGGCCGGCGTCTCCGCGACCATGGCCTTCTCCGTGTCCACGACTAGCAACACCAAGATGCGAGGCCAGGCCGCCGACAAGACCGAGCCGCAACGACATGCTACCGCTTCCTTCTCCAACTTCAAGTACATGCTCGCGGTGGTCGGCGCTTTGATTTCCTTCTCCGAGTTCCAGTACGTGCTGATTTGGCTCTCTAAATCAACTCTGCCATTGCTGGGTGAAGAACTAGAGAGAAATGAGATGGGGAGTGGAAAATGGCTGAGCGGTGTGGGTGGGGCAGGTCGCTAGCAGAGTGGCCGAGGCGACGTGCACATGGGCCTGAGACAGAGTTGGTGGAGGGTTATATTTGTCCAAAGTACAAGTGCCAGCACACACACATTGGTATTAGAGCTGAACAAAGCGCGCACTATATTTAGGAATGGACGGAGTAGCATATTAACTACCGAAATCTTAGCGTTTTAGCGGCGGATCCAAGTTTAGAAGTTACCCGGGGTGGATCTATAAAGGAACAAAAAAATCGAAGCAACGGTACAATCTGATAAGACGATCAAGAAATTTATTTGGTCAAGAGCGTGCATCTAGGCAAGACGGTCAACACAATGAATTGTTCAAACTAGTTTCATTCTCAATAACTAGGCAAAAAGTATAACGCAACAAAGTATATAAAGTCTATCTAACTTGGACTCATGTTGACTGAATTTTCCTTGCTTTATCCCAAAAGGTCTAATATTGATGTCAATTAGGAACCTGAAACATGTAAAAAAAAATCATAGCATAAGATGACACTTATATTCGAACAAAAGATAAGATAAATAAAAGAATGATCGAACCAAAGAGGAGAAAAATAGGGGATAGCAGAAGAACCTACTATTTGCGGCCTCTGTTGGTTGATCACTACCAGTTTGAGCGGGAAGCGTGGCCATGGCGATGTTGCCTGTGGTGTGGATGGCATCGGCGGCGGGAGGGGGAGACTCTCTTCCCCTCCATTCAACACCATTGGTTGGTCGAACCTAGGAGGCGGTAGTGGAGGCCGACGTGTCAAGGTCAAGGCGACGAAGCAAGAGCGGAGAGCGACGACACTTGATCGTGTGAAGGATGGCTGGTCGATTACAACATCACATACACGGACATGGATACTAATATCCGTTTGCGGGCCTTTCATGATATGGTTACATAAAACATCATCATAAAATTACACCTCGGTCCGACATTTCACAGAAAGCACCCTGAATGGAAAATACATATTCCAATCTAGTCCACCTTGTAACATCGAGTTGCGGCTCCGACCCCGCCTCACCAGCGTCGAGGACAACACCACTTGGGTCGATCTCTCTAAAGTGACGTCAACGAAAGAAGAACCACAACTTTGCCTCCCACTACTGCAGGATGCTGCTAACGCGACACTACGATCAGAGACCCTTCGAGAAACTGTGTGCGATGCAATCATCGCAAACGGTGATGTACGAAAATCATCAAAAATTTGTAAAACATTTGCGAAGACGGATGCATCAAACACGGTTTAGATTTTAGTTGCATGTGCGATGAAGGGCATACGGTTCAGTTCAATTAACTGTTTGCGATGAGGAGGAACAAAAGAAACGGGCAGCAAGATAATAGTTTTTTCCTGGATGGGATTTGTGACGGGAGGGGGTTGGGCTGCGTGCCCAGAACTGGAAGCGGGGTTATAAATACGGGAATGGTTTTTTCCTGCTATATCCCGTCTCCTTCCTTCGTCGGTTTTTGCCTGGTTGCTATTGGTGGGAAATTACCGGTGCGCTTCCCCCTTCGCACCGGCATGCTCGGCCGCATGGGGAAATATTAGGGCCTGTTTGGATTGTGACTATCTTTGCCATATGTTGCCACATGATTCTTGCCACACTTGCCACACTTGCCTTACTTGAGTTGCTCAAATTGTTAGCCACACTTTGGCTTGCCTAAGGGAATCTTGCCACACTTTTTGTGTCTATGGCATGTGGGGTTCACTGCTCATAAAAAAATGCTTGCCTCAAGTGTGGCTAGAACCAAACACATACCTAACTTGGTCAAACTTGACTAAGGTTAGGCATGGCAAAGTGTGGCAAGGTATGGCTAGAAACCAAACAGCCCCTAAATCTGTCAAACAGACCCAGCTCAGGGCGGCGCTGCGGTGTGTGTCAGCTGGATGGAACGTGGTGGGAGTGACGGGTCCAGCTGTGCGGATAATTGGATAAAGGCTGCCGGTTGGGAAGCGTCCATAAAGGATCCAGTGTCACGTCTTCGTGCTCTTGCATTTCGTCTCCAACAATGATGCAGATTATATTTCATGTGGGTGGGTCTCTTTTTTTAGCAACGCTTGATGTGTGATCCGAACTCATGCTAGCATACAATTTCATAAGTGAGTGAATCATAGTTTTAACTTAATCTTTACCGACCGAGCTTTGATAGCACATTAACTGTCATAATCTTAGCGTTCTAGCGGCGGATCCAAGATTAGAAGTTTCACGGGATGGACTTGTAAAGGAACGAAAAAAATCAAAGCAACGGTACAATCAGATAAGACAATCAAGAAATTAATTGGCCAAGAGCGTGCATCCAGGCAAGACGATGAACACAATGAATTGTCAAAGTAGTTTCATTCTCAAGAACTGGGCAAAAAATATAACATGAAAATGTACTAGATGCTAATGCGCGCTTCGCCGCGTCGTTTTTCACTCATAAAATTAACTTTTTATATTTATAGATTATTGTGATCAATTGTTTTGTTGTGATTTTATCTGTGTTGGCTTTGTGTTCTATTTTTTTTATTGATGGTGTTTTTTTCATATATCATGTTTGGGTTGATGTTGGAGTAACTTTTTTCAAGAGAAGATAGGAGTTATTTGATGTGTGGTTGTGAAATCTTTGTTGTTTGAGCCTCTTGGGTTCAGGCTAAATCCATGGAATTCCTATTGTGACGCACATGGGTCAGCACACGAAGCTCTCGCTTGCCAGCGGCTCCTTGCTCCTCTCGCTCGTTTAGTTTTTTTTCTCTAACCCCACTGCTAGCTCAGAAAAAATCACCTATATTTTTTATTTGAAAAGGTTAGTTAAATTAAATAATGCTTTGCGAATAAAAAATAAAAAATATTTAAGGAACTTAAAAAATATTATAAATTTTAAAAACCATAAATTTTAGATACATTCATGAATTTAGAATATATTCATGGTTTCAAAAATGTTCGCAAAATAATAAGTTTTCAAATTTAAACAATGTTCACAAACTTTAAATGACCGTCAACTTAAAAATATCAACTTTAATCAATAGTACTGAATTTGAAGAATTTTAAAATATGTTTATCTTTTATAAAATGCACAAATTTTAATAAGTGCTCATGAATTAAAACGTGAAACAAATTAAAATATTAAAAACGAAATAAAACTAAAAAACACACACTTATGTGTGGGGCTCTAATGACCCCAAAACCCTCACCACAACACTTCAATTCGAGGGAGCTTAGTATCTCTATAGATATAAAGTATGTCTAACTTGGACTGATATTGACTGAATCTCCCATGCTTTATCTCAAAATGTCTAAAAAAATGGGGAAAAAATAAAAATCATAGCATAGCATAGAATGACACTTATATTCTTGATATCAGCTAGGATCTGAAACATGTACAAAAATCAAAATAATATAATTCATAGCATAGAATGACACTTATATTCGAACAAAAGATAAGATGAATTAAAGAATGATAGAACCAAAGAGGACAAAATTAGGGGATAATAGAAGAACATGCTCTTTGCTGCATATGTTGGCTGGTCACTACCCGTTTGAGCGGGACGCGTGGCCATGGCGATGTTGCCTATGGCGTGGACGGCATTGGGAGGGGGTGGACTCTGTTGCCCTCCATTCAACACCATTGGTTAGCCGAACCTAGGAGGCGGTAGTGGAGGGCGTCGCGTCATGGTCAAGGCGGCGAAGCAAGAGCAGAGGGCGGCGACACTTGATCGTGTGAAGGATGGCTGGTCAATTTCAACATCACATACACGGACGTGGATACTAAAGTCCGTTTGCGGGCCTGTCATGATATGGTTACATAAAACATCATCATAAGATTACACCTCGGTCCAACATTTCACAAGAAGCGCCCTGAATGGAGCAACGGTTCATCACATACACACGAAGCAAGTTTGAAACACAATCAGCCCAAAACAGCAAGTAGGCATATAGTTGACATCAAAACAATATGATACAATAACACTTCATGTCAACAAAGGGCATGTCAAGCATGTACATGTCAAGCACTACAATCATGATCACCGAGCTACTACCAAACACCACTAGAACATGCTCAAAACATCATGTCAGGATTGCAAAAGTTAACAGATTCACATACTTAGTGAAATAAACTAAACATGGTAGCAACAACGATAAGTAGGCATGTTTGCAAGCTTGTGCAACTCATCTCAAAGCATATCATGGCATCTGAATATAACGAAAAGCAAGAGGACATGTTTATGAAGCTACTCATGGCAAGAACATGGTCATAGGATCCATATAACACTAGATATTCACGTGGAAAAACTGAACTTACTATTAACAGGCTGACAGAAACATTTTATAGCAACTTGAGAGCATGAAAACAACAAGCTACAGCAGGCCATACTTGCAAACAAGGGCATGGATGGATAGAGCATAACATGGACTTCAAGACATGGTCAGTGGACATTCCAAAACAAGCATGGATTTGACTATAGCATCAAGCAACCATGGCATCACAATATAACAGTTTTAGACTTAGCAGTTTTCAACAAGTGTAAGAAATCAGTTAACAACAAGTAGGTCACTTTGCAAGCTTGTTGCACTCACCACAAGGCATATCATGAAAAGTGGATTGCACCACAGCAAAGATGACATGATTGTGCTCCTAACACATGTTGACATGTTGCTCAAACAAAAATCACACATAAAGATATGAAAAAGACAAATCAGCATCTTATAACAGTTTTCAACACTTAACAGCAACATGCACTTTTGCAACAACGATTAGCATGGCATAAAGCACTCTAACATGTATGAAAAAGCAACCATCATGTAGAGCATCACTAGATGAACAATTTAACATATCATACACTCCATTTGGACCAACATGTACAAAGATACAACCTCACAAACATGCTAACATATTGTTGACAGACAACAAGGACTTGACACTAATATCACGTAGCAGTTTTGCAACGAAGATTAAGACAACAAGATGAACTGTAACATGCATGCAAATGCAACTAACATGTAGAGCACCTCGAGACGAACATTTTGACATATCATTTGCTCAATTTGGATCACCATGCAAAAAGTTATCACCACGCGAACATGCACACATAATATGAAAAATGCCAGGGACTTAGCCATTTTTTCAAAAAAGAAAAATAGGTGAGCACTATATTGCTAAAATACGCACGGGCAAAACATAGGGGCTTGGGGGCTGGGCTCACCATGGTCCAAGGCCCAAGACGGAGGGGGGGGCGAGGCAGGCCGACTCGGGTCTTGGCGGAGCTGGGCCGCGTGGTGGGCCTTGGGGCTAGGCCGGCCCACGAGGCGGCGGCGCTAGGAGGCGTCGTCCTCCCGAGCGGGATGAGGCCGACGGCGATGGCTGGGAAAGTGGCGGCGGGGACGATGCCGGAGAGGGTCGGGGAGGGCGGATCCGGCGAGGAGATGCTCGGATCCGGCCAGAAGAGGTGGCGGGGCACTGTGGGAGCGTGGGCGTGCAGTGGATCCGGCCGAGACGGTGAGCTCGGAGCTCCGGCAGCAGTTGGATCCGGCGAAGGAGGTCGTCGGCGTCGCGAGGTCGCGGCGGCTGGATCCGGCGGGGAGGAGGTCCTGGGCGGCGGCGCGCGGCCGGCGGCGTGGTGCAGGGCGCCGGTGCGACAGACGGTGGCAGAGGAGGTGGTCGGAGGTGGCCGGGACGGTGAGGCTGGCAACGAGGCAGAGCTGCGTCGGCGGGGTCCGGCTCCGGCAGGCTCCCGTGGCCGGAGCAGAGACGACGGCGGAGGAGGCAGGCGCGGGCTCCCGCGGGCCTGGCGCGACCCGGGGCCGGCCCGATCTGGGCTTCGTAGCCCGGCGGCGAAATGGGGCGCGGGGAGGACGCATGGCGCAACGCGGTTGGCTGCGAAAGGCGACGGAGCTGATGTGGCGGAAGGCGATTGGCCGGGGCGACGAGGCCGGCTGGACATGTACGGCACCGCGAGAGGGAGAGGGGTTAGGGTTCATCCGTGAATTTGGACGGGGAAGGCTAATTTATAGGTAGAGGGAGCTAGGAGAGTCCAAATGAGGTGTGGTTTTCGGCCACGCGATCGTGATCCAACTACGAAGAACATCAGGGGGGTTTGGATGGGCTAGTGGGTTGTTGTGGAGGGGTGTTGGGCCAAAAGACAAAGGGCTTCCGGCGGTTAACACGGTTAACCGTTGGGCTATCAAACGGACTCCGAATGCGACGAAATTTGATAGGCGGTCTTCCTATGCCATAATAAGACCACGCGCTAACTTTCATCCCATTTCGAGAACATTTTCTGGCCACTTATAAAATAAATATTCGGAGGTACCTGATAACCCACAAGTGTAAGGGATCGCAACAGTTTTCGAGGGTAAAGTATTCAACCCAAATTTATTGATTCGACACAAGGGGAGCCAAAGAATACTCTTAAGTATTAGCAACTGAGTTGTCAATTCAACCACACCTGGAAACTTAGTATCTGTAGCAAGGTAGTTTAGTAGCAAAGTAATATGGAGATAGCGGTAGCAGCAATAAAAGTAACGATAGTGTTTTTGTAGTTTTTGTAATAGTAGCAGCGAAAAAGCAAATAAGCAGCAAGCAATATGTGAAAAGCTCATAGGCATTGGATCGGTGATGGGGAATTATGTCGGATGCAATTCATCATGTAGAAGTTATAACCTAGGGTGACACAGAACTAGCTCCAGTTCGTCAATGTAATGTAGGCATGTATTCCGAATATAGTCATACGTGCTTATGGAAAAGAACGTGCATGACATCTTTTGTCCTGCCCTCCCGTGGCAGCGGGGTCCTATTGGAAACTAAGGGATATTAAGGCCTCCTTTTAATAGAGTACCGGACCAAAGCATTAACACATAGTGAATACATGAACTCATCAAACTACGGTCATCACCGGGAGTGGTTCCGATTATTGTCACTTTGGGGTTGCTGGATCATAACACATAGTATGTGACTATAGACTTGCAAGATAGGATCAAGAACACACATATATTCATGAAAACATAATAGGTTCAGATCTGAAATCATGGCACTCGGGCCCTAGTGACAAGCATTAAGCATAGCAAAGTCATAGCAACATCAATCTTAGAACATAGTGTATACCAGGGATCAAACCCTAACAAAACTAACTCGATAACATGATAGATCCCATCCAACCCATCACCGTCCAGCAAGCCTACAATGGAAGTACTCACGCACGGCTGTAATGCCCAGGATGGGACTATACCTCCTACGTGTCGAGGCACGACTTAAAGGTATAAGCCCATTCTGGAATGATCTCAAGTTTGGTATCTTTGCACGACTCATGTAAAAATAGGGATGAAATTGCAAAAGGAGATAGTTGGCTTACACTCGCCACTTCACACAATACATTACATAAGCAAAACATCATTCAAAACATCACAACCCGACTACGGACGAAGATCCAAACGAAAGATACCAAAAACATAAAGCCACAGGTCAGAATCGCCCCTAGTAGAAACCACTACTGATCGTCGAAAACGTCACAAGCATACGACCACTCTCTTCATCGAGCTCCCAGTGAAGTACTTGAACCAGCTCCTGCATCATTCTCGGCTGAACCTGCATCTGGTGTTGTAGTATCTGTGAGCCACGAGGACTCAGCAATCCCATAACCATGGGTATCAAGACTAGCAAAGCTTTATGGGTAGGAAGAGGTAAAGTGGTGAGGTTGCAGCAGCGGCTAAGCATAATATATGGTGGCTAACTTACGAGTACAAGAATAAGATGAGCATCTACGCAAACGGTCGCCAAAGTAGTGATCGCTAAAGATCCTGAACTACATACGAGTCAAACATAACCCCACCATGATCTCTTCTCAAAGTGAAAAGAGACAGTCACGGTTACTCACACAGTTGTGTGTTTTACTTCGGATCCTCTGTCAAGTTTTCTACAACCGGACATTAACAAATTCCAATCTGCCACATAACCGCGGGCATGGCTTTTGAAAGATTATAACCCTGCAGGGGTGTCCCAACTTAGCCCATCACAAGCTCTCACGATTAGCTGAAGTGATAAATATAATATCATCACCCCTTATCTTAGGGAAAATCCGATCAGGCTCGGCATCCCGGTGCACAAGACATTTCGACAATGGTAAAACAAGTCCAGCAAGACCTCCCGGTGTGTCGACACCCTGATAGTAGCCGCGCGCATCTCGTCTCAGGCCACGACCGAATGGGCGATTATACGAGTAAAACCAAACCTCGAGTTTCCCCGTGGTGGCTCCGCATACTCCCCGTTTGGGACCAACACCATCAGCACTGGCTCCCCCTACTATGTAGAAAGAATCCTCGGGTAGCGCTAACTCCCTATGCAATTTAATTAATTAAGTTGTTATTATGAGCAAATTAAAACCAATGTTGGGCCTTGCTGGAGGAGTTTTATTCAAAGACGAACTGTCAAGGGGTCCCCATCCACCCATCGTGTAAGGAACGCAAAATCAAGGAACATAATGCCGGTTTATCGGCGCCTAAGGTGGCATGAGTGGAACAAAACACCGAGCAAAAGGCCAAGTATTGCACCCATGCCCAGTATATAGGTGTGTTAATAATAATAATAGATATTGTGATATTCCAACAACAAGTTCCCTCCTGGAACGATCTTCATCTTCACCTGCAACTAACAACACTATAAGAGGGGCTGAGCAAGCGGGTAACATAGCCAAATAGTGGTTTTGCTAGGAAGGTGTCAAAGGTTAGAGGTTTCATGGCAACAAGGAGAGGCTGACATAAAAGATGGGTAGCGCAACATGTAACGATAGCATCGAGACAACTAAGCATGACAATGGTAGTAAAGGTATCCAAGGGTATGATCATCTTGCCTGGGATTCCGCAAGGAAGAAGAACGGATCCATGAAGGAGACGGAGCAACATAGTCGAGCGAATCCTCACAACTCCGCAACGAAACCGAAGCTAACAAGAGAAGCAACCGGAAAGAAGCAAACAACACGGTAAACACACATATCATAACCATGGCATGATGCACAAACAAGTATGATGCATGTCCGGTTTAATTATGCATGGCATGGCAAAGTGCACAAACAAGGGAAACATCTCATACAACACAACAAGCATTCCACGGGTCATCGTCTCGGGGTTATACCTTCGGAACGTTCGTTCCGGGGCGGTTCGAGATCGTAAAGGAAGGAGTCGTTCCGTGAGTCGTGGTACACGTCCGTAGAGGGAAGTAGTCGTTCACGTTATCGTGTCGTGGAAGTAGTGGTACAACTCCGTAGATGTTCGGGGTCGGTGTCGTGGTACTTGGGG
This sequence comes from Secale cereale, assembly GCA_902687465.1. NCBI lineage: Eukaryota > Viridiplantae > Streptophyta > Magnoliopsida > Poales > Poaceae > Secale > Secale cereale. The sequence goes on along the minus strand of LR738713.1, from coordinate 445,028,269 downwards.
GTTCTCGTTCTTGCGACGGTAGTGGAACTTGGCGTATCTCCAGTGTAGTCGTACTCGGTCCTCGGGGCACCGGAGAGGAACTTGACGCATCGGGTAGTCGTTCGGTCGTAGCGGTCTTGCCGGTCTCGGTCTCGCGTCGGTAGTTGTACTCGGTCGTCGTGGTACTTGTCGAGTCGTAGCGGCACTCGAGGGGCATCGACGTCGTGGTACTTGGCATCCGGGGGTACTTGCTGTCTCGTCGTGTAGTCGTACACGGGTCCTTGGCAAAACAACATCACATGGCAACACAAAAAAACACAGGACACGGCAGCAGCAAGCTTGCGTGAAGGAGGCCATGGCAGCATCGGGCAGGGCTCGAGCTCGGACTCGAGGCAGAGGGCGACCTCGAACTGTGGAGGCCCGACAACAGAGGCCGAAAGGGGAGGTTGATGTCGTGGGAACGGCGACGTGTGCTGATGGAAGGGGCGTGATGACGGCCTGGGCTCACCGGCCGGCGGGGCGCCATGGCGGGGATGCAGCGACGCAGAGGAACGTGGCGGCGCGGTCGATCTGGCAGGGTAGAGCAGAGCAGCGGGGCGGCGCGGTCGATCTGGCAGGGCCGCGACGGCGGGGCGCCATGGCGGCACTGGAGGGATGGGGAGAGGGAGTCGAGGGAGCGAGGCGCCATGGCGCTGGATCGGGGGATGGGGCGCTGGGGAGCTCCTATCCCTGGCGATGCGAATGAAAGGAGACGAGAGGGGGAGGGCCGAGAGGAGGGAGACGAGGGAGAGATGAGTGGGGATCGAGCGCGTGGGAACGAGGCCTGGCGGCGCTGCGCGAGGGCACCAGGAGGATCGGGAGATCGAGGGAATCGGGAGCTCGCAGTCCTAGGGTTGCCTGATGGGCCTGCGGCTGGGAGTGTTTGGGCCTGGGAGTGTTTGCTAGGAGGCCCAAGCTGGGCTACTGGGATCTCTCTCTCCCTCTTAATTCTTCTCAAAACTCTTTAGCAGAAAAACAAAAGAGAGAAGAAAAAGGAAGGGAGGGTTAGGAAACGAATTAGCACATGGGATTATTATTCTCGGGCTCATAAAAATGAGCGTAGTCCAAGAAAAATATAAGTGGCAAGATTGAATGATGAAAATTCAAACTCATTGAATTTTATTCGAATGGGTTTGAACTAGGGCTTGGTTTAGGAAGTGTCCAAAAATGTTCGAATTTTTGGAGGAGCCTCAATAAAACGGATAAGAATTATAGACAAGGTTTGAGGCAAGGGATTGCGAAAAAGAAGGCATGGGGAAAATATGCAAGTGTGTCGGGTTAATTCCAAACAAAATGGAATATTTATAATATAGCTCCCTAAACATTGGGAGGATATGTTTTAAAGAGAAGTCATCCTTCCCTCGGTTTAAATGGATCGAAGATCCACACGATTTATTTAAGTTGAGATGCAAAGATTAAAGACATGATGGCATGATGACATGATGCAATGCAAAAATAAATAACACAAGCACAAATGAAACACACGGGAGAACCCGGAACATCTGGAATCTCTGGAATCTTCTGGGACGTCGGTCTTCGGGCGTCACAACTCTCCCACACTAACAGAGGATCTCGACCCGAGATCCTAGAGATGGCACCGGGTAGAAACGAAAAAGAAGAGGTAAAACAAAGTTGCTTCTTTGACAGACGAGTGAAACCAGGAACCTTGAGAGGTTGAACAATCTTGAAAGAAAGAATAGAATGGAAATGAACGAAGATGAAACACTCCGTTAGCAAAGAGGAACAAGGAGCATTATGAGAACCTTGAAAGTTGAAAGACATGAAAGAAGAGCTTACGAACCAAAAGAATATGAAACTGCAACGGTATAGCCAAGGAATAAGAATGACAGAATTCGGACAGCACTCCGACTGAAAATGTAAGGAATTGAACATGAACTTGAGAAGATGGACTGATAGTTGATGAAATCAACAACACACTGCCTCTGAAACAATTGAAAGAATGGCACAAGGGATAAGAAAGAATTCAGATAGCACTCCGGTTAAAAAGATAGGCAAAACTTGATAAGATGAGAGAACTAGAATGGAGGACACAACACTCCGGTTAAATAGACAAGCAAGGGAGAATATGATCTTGATAAAAACGAGATGATGGTCAAAGAGAGCAATATCACAAAGCCTCCGGAATGAAAGAATAGAATACAGATCAACGAAAGAAATGAATGGAGAAGAAAAAATGACAACTTCTCCCACAAATGAATTAGGAAATCCTCCTTACAAAGAAGGGTTGAAAGGGGTTGATGGAAAAATCAACAACGAAAACGAATAAGCTTGATGTGGGCTTATGGAAAACATATCAAAATTAAGAGGTGACAACCCACCACTGACGAGAACATTTGATTGGATTGAGATCAACAAGGAGATGAAAAACTTATTTCACCGGAATGATAAATGAAGAACTTGGGTCATTTATAAGCACCATGATAGCAACAATCCTTAGGGAAAGCTTTTTGGTGAATTATAACCCAAGATAACTCCAACAAAGAAATTGACTGGATTAAATATCTCATTCCTGTCAACTTGTGAATCAAGAGACCTGAAGGAAAATTGTCAAGAATGGCATAACACCATCTCAAAAGATAAGGGAGAAAGAATTGCAATTGGAAGCATGATGAAGAATGCTTGAGCTCCAACAAGAATCTTGATGAAGACTTCGAGCATGAATTAAATCATGATGAACCTCCATGAAGAACTCCGGTAATGAAAGCATGAGAAGTGAAAGATGAAAAGAATAAGATTCAAGGCCTGCGATGAATTCAGATAGAGCTTCGTGACAAGATAATTGAGAGAGCTTAGAACACCGGGGAACAAGAGGAACAACTTAGATCCAATGATATATTCCTTCTGAACAAACTCCGAAGGAAGGGATTAACCTCTTGGAAGAAACTGGAATAAGATTTATGGTATGCATATCCTTCACCAATTTAACTTGGCGACAAGCAATGGATTTGGCACACTACTTATTCTCGTTGGAAAGGATTAAGAGATATCTCGCACAAGCTTGGGTAAATCTTCAACAAAGCACCGGTAGGATTATGAAAAGAACAAATGAATTAAAACGATAACAACGGAAGAGAAATCTTGCATGAACCACCGTAAAAATATGGAGATGAACGAAGAGACATCAATGAAGAATATTTGGAGGACAAAGTTGAAAACTGAGAACGAAGAAATCTTCTGAGATGATGGCCTTCGGAGGATCACAACAAGAAGAATTCATGAAACGCTTCGGATGGCAAGAAGCTAGAACCATGAATCTTGGAAGAACGGACAAGGATTCAAGAGGAACTCGTCTTCGGGTCTTCAAAAATTGAGAAGACGATGAGATACACCACCATGAATTTGTATAGGCACTCCGTAATGAAGAATTAAAAGGTTGAACCAATGATGAACACGAATTTGAAAGCGATCTTGGAGAAGGCATGTGACTGATGGGGATCATTCTTACGTCACACTTGAAAGGAATTTAAGTATAACACCAGAAAAAAAATAGAAGAGTCAGGTAAGATCCTGGAAAAAGACCTGTGGGTTAGGGCCCACTAAAGAAATCACCGTTGAAAAAGATTGCTTAAGAGATATTGCACCGGTTGAATTAAATGGCTTGAATAAGATAACAATCCTCAAAATAGCTTGAATGGATTAAGAATGGAATTATGAATCTTCTGAGATACCTTGAACACTCCGGATATGAATAAAGAGATGAATAAACAAGAGAGACTTCGGGTAAGAAATTTCAACATGGGAAAAACATGTGAAACAAGAGGAAGAATATGATCAACACCGAAGCTTGAATTAAATCCACCGGCAGAATTTGAGAACAAAAGAATGATGAACTTGAAGCTCTTGAGCATCTTCACGATAAATCACCGTATAAGAACATTGAAGGAAAAGAATGAAGAAACATCACATGAATAAAATGGATATTTCATTTGAGAATTACTGACTCCAAGAAGAAAAAGGGGGGGAGGGCGGGGAAACACAGACAACTTGAGACGAACAAAATGGACACCGGTTGGAAAAGAATTTAACATGACCATCTTGATGATCAAGAAGAATTAGCACTCCCATAGAAATATGAGAACACCGATTAGGAAGGTATGGAATCAACACTTGACATCGAAGCAACTCGATTACCAGAATCAAATCAAAACAAAGGATAGATATGTTGCAACATAATCTTCACAATATCATCTGAATAGAGAATTGAACGAATGAATTCCGTAGGTACATCAACTTGTCGAGAAGCCACTTGGGAGAACAAAAGGTAAATAAAAGCAACAAGGATCAGATAGAACAAATACAAGATAGAAGCTTCATTCGACATATTCGTGCTGAAAGCTCATGGAACGTGTTACAAAAGGGTTTTGCAATCCCCGGATCAGCATAGCCAAGGACCCTTTAAGATGCAACTCCCGATCGGAAGAACGCCCATAAAACCACTTCACTCAATGTAGAACCCCAAACTCCATATCATGCATTCGTTGGAAGAATGCCTACGAACTACTGGATGAACCCACCTATTAATTTCCAAAAGTTCCCAGTTATGCAATCAGGTGTTGGGGATACGGGGGAAGCACCGCGCACTCAACTCTAAACCTACATCCAGCTGTATCCATCCTTCAACACATAACCAGTTATTTCCGGAAACCGTTTACCTCGGACCTTCGAAACGCATCTACTATACAAGCTATGGCAATACTCCCGAACTACCTCCCCAGTACTGGGTGATGTCGGGGTATCTTGCCACTAACCGCATAGGAGAGTTTTCGATGTCGGTCGTCTTAAGTATTCTAGAACTGATGCGATATATTTGTGACGACAACACCTCGGAGCTCAACTCCCCGGGACACTGCCACAACCCCTAAATGACAGGAGGCATCGATAACAATGTTCTCGTCACAAAGACATCAGAACAATCCAAACAATACTCGCGTGATCCTAAAAATAAAAAAAATTGGTGAATTTTTTAGAGTAGAAGAGACAAGAGTAATCGTCAGGAGTCCTCACCAGAGTGAAAAGAGATGAGGAGCAAAAGAAATCCTACTCTCCTTTCGAGTGTGTGCCTAGACTCAACCGTCAATGATTCGATCAATCAGTGGGGGGCTTCTAGGTCGGAGAAGGCTCTGATACCAACTTGTAATGCCCAGGATGGGACTATACCTCCTACGTGTCGAGGCATGACTTAAAGGTATAAGCCCATTCTGGAATGATCTCAAGTTTGGTATCTTTGCACGACTCATGTAAAAATAGGGATGAAATTGCAAAAGGAGATAGTTGGCTTACACTCGCCACTTCACACAATACATTACATAAGCAAAACATCATTCAAAACATCACAACCCGACTACGGGCGAAGATCCAAACGAAAGATACCAAAAACATAAAGCCACAGGTCAGAATCGCCCCTAGTAGAAACCACTACTGATCGTCGAAAACGTCACAAGCATACGGCCACTCTCTTCATAGAGCTCCCAGTGAAGTACTTGAATCAGCTCCTGCATCATTCTCGGCTGAACCTGCATCTGGTGTTGTAGTATCTGTGAGCCACGAGGACTCAGCAATCCCATAACCATGGGTATCAAGACTAGCAAAGCTTTATGGGTAGGAAGAGGTAAAGTGGTGAGGTTGCAGCAGCGGCTAAGCATAATATATGGTGGCTAACTTACGAGTACAAGAATAAGATGAGCATCTACGCAAACGGTCGACAAAGTAGTGATCGCTAAAGATCCTGAACTACATACGAGTCAAACATAACCCCACCGTGATCTCTTCTCAAAGTGAAAAGAGACAGTCACGGTTACTCACACAGTTGTGTGTTTTACTTCAGATCCTTTGTCAAGTTTTCTACAACCGGACATTAACAAATTCCAATCTGCCACATAACCGCGGGCATGGCTTTCGAAAGATTATAACCCTGCAGGGGTGTCCCAACTTAGCCCATCACAAGCTCTCACGATTAGCTGAAGTGATAAATATAATATCATCACCCCTTATCTTAGGGAAAATCCGATCAGGCTCGGCTTCCCGGTGCACAAGACATTTCGACAATGGTAAAACAAGTCCAGCAAGACCTCCCGGTGTGTCGACACCCTGATAGTAGCCGCACGTATCTCGTCTCAGGCCACGACCGGATGGGCGATTATACGAGTAAAACCAAACCTCGAGTTTCCCCGTGGTGGCCCCGCATACTCCCCGTTTGGGACCAACACCATCAGCACTGGCCCCCCTGCTATGTAGAAAGAATCCTCGGGTAGCGCTAACTCCCTATGCAATTTAATTAATTAAGTTGTTATTATGAGCAAATTAAAACCAATGTTGGGCCTTGCTGGAGGAGTTTTATTCAAAGACGAACTGTCAAGGGGTCCCCATCCACCCATCGTGTAAGGAACGCAAAATCAAGGAACATAATGCCGGTTTATCGGCGCCTAAGGTGGCATGAGTGGAACAAAACACCGAGCAAAAGGCCAAGCCTTCCACCCATGCCCAGTATATAGGTGTGTTAATAATAATAATAATAGATATTGTGATATTCCAACAACAAGTTCCCTCCTGGAACGATCTTCATCTTCACCTGCAACTAACAACGCTATAAGAGGGGCTGAGCAAGCGGGTAACATAGCCAAACAGTGGTTTTGCTAGGAAGGTGTCAAATGTTAGAGGTTTCATGGCAACAAGGAGAGGCTGACATAAAAGATGGGTAGCGCGACATGTAACGATAGCATCGAGACAACTAAGCATGGCAATGGTAGTAAAGGTATCCAAGGGTATGATCATCTTGCCTGGGATTCCGCAAGGAAGAAGAACAGATCCATGAAGGAGACGGAGCAACATAGTGGAGCGAATCCTCACAACTCCGGAACGAAACCGAAGCTAACAAGAGAAGCAACCGGAAAGAAGCAAACAACACGGTAAACACACATATCATAACCATGGCATGATGCACAAACAAGTATGATGCATGTCCGGTTTAAATATGCATGGCATGGCAAAGTGCACAAACAAGGGAAACATCTCATACAACACAACAAGCATTCCACGGGTCATCGTCTCGGGGTTATACCTTCGGAACGTTCGTTCCGAGGCGGTTCGAGATCATAGAGGAAGGAGTCATTCCGTGAGTCGTGGTACACGTCCGTAGAGGGAAGTAGTCGTTCACGTTATCGTGTCGCGGAAGTAGTGGTACAACTCCGTAGATGTTCGGGGTCGGTGTCGTGGTACTTGGGGGTTCTCGTTCTTGCGACGGTAGTGGAACTTGGCGTATCTTCAGTGTAGTCGTACTCGGTCCTCGGGGCACCGGAGAGGAACTTGACGCATCGGGTAGTCGTTCGGTCGTAGCGGTCTTGCCGGTCTCGGTCTCGCGTCGTTAGTTGTACTCGGTCGTTCTGGTACTTGTCGAGTCGTAGCGGCACTCGAGGGGCATCGACGTCGTGGTACTTGGCGTCCGGGGGTACTTGTTGTCTCGTCGTGTAGTCGTACACGGGTCCTTGGCAAAACAACAGCACAGGGCAACACAAAAAAAACACAGGACACGACAGCAGCAAGCTTGCGTGAAGGAGGCCATAGCAGCATCGGGCAGGGCTCGAGCTCGGACTCGAGGCAGAGGGCGACCTCGAACTGTGGAGGCCCGACAACAGAGGCCGAAAGGGGAGGTTGATGTCGCGGGAACGGCGATGTGTGCTGATGGAAGGGGCGCGAAGACGGCCTGGGCTCACCGGCCGGCGGGGCGCCATGGCGGGGATGCGGCAACGCAGAGGAACGAGGCGGCGCGGTCGATCTGGCAGGGTAGAGCAGAGCAGCGGGGCGGCGCGGTCGATCTGACAGGGCCGCGGCGGCGGGGCGCCATGGCGGCACTGGAGGGACGGGGAGAGGGAGTCGAGGGAGCGAGGCGCCATGGCGCTGGATCGGGGGATGGGGCGCTGGGGAGCTCCTATCCCTGGCGATGCGGATGGGAGGAGACGAGAGGGGGAGGGCCGAGAGGAGGGAGACGAGGGAGAGATGAGTGGGGATCGAGCGCGTGGGAACGAGGCCTGGCGGCGCTGCGCGAGGGCACGAGGAGGATCCGGAGATCGAGGGAATCGGGAGCTCGCAGGCCTAGGGTTGCCGATGGGCCTGTGGCTGGGAGTGTTTGGGCCTGGGAGTGTTTGATAGGAGGCCCAAGCTGGGCTGCTGGGATCTCTCTCTGCCTCTTAATTCTTCTCAAAACTCTTTAGCAGAAAAACAAAAGAGAGAAGAAAAAGGAAGGGAGGGTTAGGAAACGAATTAGCACATGGGATTATTATCCTCGGGCTCATAAAAATGAGCGTAGTCCAAGAAAAATATAAGTGGCAAGATTGAATGATGAAAATTCAAACTCATTGAATTTTATTCAAATGGGTTTGAATTAGGGCTTGGTTTAGGAAGTGTCAAAAAATGTTCGAATTTTTGGAGGAGCCTCAATAAAACGGATAAGAATTATAGACAACGTTTGAGGCAAGGGATTGCGAAAAAGAAGGCATGGGGAAAATATGCAAGTGTGTTGGGTTAATTCCAAACAAAATGGAATATTTATAATATAGCTCCCTAAATATTGGGAGGATATGTTTTAAAGAGAAGTCATCCTTCCCTCAGTTTAATTGGATCGAAGATCCACACGATTTATTTAAGTTGAGATGCAAAGATTAAAGACATGATGGCATGATGACATGATGCAATGCAAAACTAAATAACACAAGCACAAATGAAACACACGGGAGAACCCGGAACATCTGGAATCTCTGGAATCTTCTGGGACGTCGGTCTTCGGGTGTCACAACGGTGGTGAGCATCATGGAATTGGTGATGGAGGAAGGTTGATGATGATGATGGCGATGATCTCCACTCTGCGGAGCCCCGAACGGACTCGAGATCAGCCCTCCCGAGAGAGATTAGGGCTTGGCGGCGGCTCCGTATCGTAAAACGCGATAATTCTTTCTCTCTAATTTTTTCTACCCGAAAGTGAATATATGGGATCCGAAGATATGTCGGTGGAGCGTCAGGGGGGCCACGAGGCAGGGGGTGCGCCCCCCTCCCTCGCTGACAGGGTGTGGGCCCCTTGGTCTGGATCTTCCCGCAGGTATTTTTTATATTTTTCAAAATAATTCTCCGTAAATTTTCAGGTCATTCCGAGAACTTTTTATTTCTGTACAAAAACAACACCATAGCAATTCTACTGAAAACTACGTCAGTCCGGGTTAGTTCCATTCAAATCATGCAAGTTAGAGTCCAAAACAAGGGCAAAAGGGTTTGGAAAAGTAGATACGTTGGAGACGTATCAACTCCCCCAAGCTTAAACCTTTACTTGTCCTCAAGCAATTCAGTTGATAAACTGAAAGTGATAAAGAAAAACTTTGACAAACTCGGTTTGCTCTTGTTGTTGTAAATATGTAAACCAGCATTCAGGTTTTCAGCAAAGATCGTGAACTAACCACATTCACAATAACTTTCAGGCCTCATGTCCACTCACATCAATGGAATAATCAACTAGCGAGCAATAATAATAAACCTCGGATGACAACACTTTCTCAAAACAATCATGATATGATATAACAAGTTGGTATCTCCCTAGCCCTTTCTGAGACCGCAAAACATAAATGCAGAGCGCCTTTAAAGATCAAGGACTGACTAGACATTGTAATTCATGGTAAAAGAGATCCAGTCATGATCATACTCAATGCAAATTAATAGTAATACATGCAAATGACAGAGGTGCTCTCCTACTGGTGCTCTTTTTTAAGAGGATGATGACTCGGCATGAAAGTAAATAGATAGGCCCTTCGCAGAGGGAAGCAGGGATTTGTAGAGGTGCCAGAGCTCGATTTTTAAATAGAGATGAATAACATTTTGAGCGGTATACTTTCATTGTCAACATAACAATCAAGGATCTCGGTATCTTCCATACTACGCACATTATAGGCGGTTCCCAAACAGAATGGTAAAGTTTATACTCCCCCAACCACCAACAAGCACACTCCACGGCCATCCGAATCCACGGGGTACCGTCCAAACAAGCAACAACCCTGGGGGAGTTTTGGTTAATTATTATGATTTTGACCATGGGACCGGGCATCCCGGTTACCAGCCATTTTCTCATGAATGATGAGCGGTGTCCACTCATCGTGAGAATAAGCCACCTAGCATGGAAGATATAGACATCCCTAGTTGATACATGAGATGTTCGAGCATACAAAACATAATTTCATTTGAAGGTTTAGAGTTTGGCACATACAAACTTACTTGGAATGGCAGGTAAATACTGCATATAGGAAGGTATGGTGGACTCATGTGGAATAACTTTGGGGTTTATGGAAGTGGATGGACAAGCAGTATTCCCGCTTAGTACAGGTGAAGGCTAGAAAGAGACTGGGAAGCGACCAGCTAGAGAGCGACAACGGTCATAAACATGCATTAAAATTAATCAACAATGAATGCAATCATGAGTAGGATATAAATCACCATGAACATAAATATCGTGGAGGCTATGTTGATTTGTTTCAACTACATGCATGAACATGTGCCAAGTCAGACCACTTGAATCGTTCAAAGGAGGATACCACCCCATCATACCACATCACAACCATTTTAATATCATGTTGGCACGCAAGATAGACCATTATAAACTCTCAGCTAATTAAGCATGGCATAAGCAGCTATGATCTCTAATTGTCATTGCAAGCATGTTTCATTCATAACAAGCTGAATCGGGAACAATGAACTATCATATTTACAAAAACAAGAGAGGTCGAGTTCATACCAGCTTTTCTCATCTCAATTAGTTCATCATATATCATCCCTTATTGCCTTTCACTCGCACGACCGAATGGTGTGGAAAATAATAATAGTGCATGTGCATTGGACTAAGCTGGAATCTGCAAGCATTTAATACAAGAGAGAAGACAAGGTAATATGGCTCAAGGTTAAATCAACAATAAAGCATATGAGAGCCACTAAGCATTTTAATCATGGTCTTCTACTCTTAACCCCCAAAGAAAAGAAAAGAAACTATTTACACGGGAAAGCTCCCAACAAGCAAAAGAAGAACGGGAAATATTTTTGGGTTTTCTTTTAATTACTACTACTACAAGCAAGGAAAGTAAACCAGCTAGAAGCTACAACTAATATTTTTTGTTTTTCTTAAGGTTTTTTTAGCACACGAGAAAAAGACTAAGAAAAAGAAATGAAACTAAACATGGATGGTACAATGAAAGAGTGTGAGCACCGACAACTAGAATAAGTGTGTGAACATGAATGTAAAGTTGGTGAGAAACACGTACTCCCCCAAGCTTAGGCTTTTGGCCTAAGTTGGTCTATGACCAGTATTGGCCTGACGGATATCCAAAGTCGTAGTTGGGGTTGTACTGAGATGCAACAGCTACATCCTGCTGAGCTGCAGCTCGAAGGCGGGCTGCTTCCATCATATTATGATACTCATTTGCCTCCTCCCTGGTTATAGTATATCTCCCTTTTTCCTGAAAGTCAAACAAAGTAAGAGAAGGAAGAATAATAGGGACGGCATGACGCCTGTTAAAGATTAGTCAATATTTGAGGGATTGTTCATCCCTCTCTATAAGCCGGTGACTAGTCATAGCATGGTAATCCAAACGAGTAGGCGGTAAAGGTTCATCATTTTCATGGACAGGCACACCAAGATGGCGGGCTATGCGAGTGGCATAAATCCCACCAAATAAATCTCCTTGCAAACCGTTATGATGTAGCTTACGTGCAACAATGGCTCCCAAGTTATACTGTCTATCTTCTAGTACAACACTCTTGACAACACTAAGATCAGGGACACACATGTGGCAAGCCTCATCTTTACCGTTTATGCATCTACCAATAAAGAGGGCAAAGTAATGAATAGCAGGAAAATGAATGCTCCTTATGGTAGCTTGTGTGATTTCTCTAGATTCCCCCACTGTGATACTAGCAAGGAAATCTCTATATTCAGATTTGCGAGGATCACCCATACTGCCCCACTGTGGGAGCTTACAAGCATCATTAAAATCCTCTAAGTCCATGGTGTAAGATTTATCATAAAGGTCAAACAGGACAGTGTGAGAATTACATGAAGATGAAAATTTAAACCTTCTCACAAAGGTATCAGTTAAGCCACAGTATTGAGGGCACTTATCTTGTATGAAGCCCTCGAGGTCAGCGTTGCGCACATATGCGTAAAATTCCTCCTTGATGCCAACCTGATGCATAAAGTCATCCGACGGCCATTCACAAGGCCGCACTTCCGCTTCCCTCGGTAGTTCATCGTCCGGCTCACGAAACGCGAGCCTCGGTTCTTGCTTCCTTGAAGAACCACCTTGGAAGATTTTCCTATGCATTTTTTCTGAAATTTTTAGTAACTCAAAATAAAAGTTAACCAAACTCAACAAGATTGATAGCAACAACTCCTACAAGTGCATAGAGACTATATCATGCATTAGAACTACTTGGGAGCAAAGAAATTTGACATGCAAGCTCAAGAACAAGGTCACCACAGCAGCAAAAATTTGCAATAAATAAAGCACTAGAACAAAAACTAATTGGACCAATGGAGGAGTCACATACCAAGGAACAATCTCACCAAACAGTTTGGTGAATGGTGCTTTGAGCGAGGAGATCAAAAATGGCAGCAAGATGAGCTGGAACTCGTGCTTGAGTTGGTTGGTTATTCTTTTGGGAGGAAGAAGAAGAGTATGGGTGCATGAATAAGTGGAGGGGGGCCACGTGGGGCCCACGAGGCAGGGGGCGCGCCCTGGACCCTCGTGGCCAGGTGCTGGCTCCCCTCACTGTGTTTTCTGTGCCATATATTCTCAAATATTCCAAAAAAATCATATTAAATTTTCAGGGCATTTGGAGAACTTTTATGTTCGGGGTATTTTTTATTCCATGGATAAGTCTGGAAATAGACAGAAAATACTATTTTCACGTTATTTATCCTAATTAACAGAAAGTAAAAGGAGGATACAATGGTTGTGCTATTTAGATTCACCTATCTCATGCTCATCAAAAGGAACCCATTAACAAGGTTGATCAGGTCTTGTTAATAAACTCTTTTCGAATAACATGAAACCGAAGAATTTTCGAATCACACTAGGTTACCTCAACGGGGATATGTATGTCCCCAACAATAAGAATGTCATAGGTCTTCTTGACAGTAGGAAGAGGAAATTCAAAACCTCCCATAGTAATAGTTGAAATTTTTCCAATATAATTGATACTATGGACCTGAGGTTGTTTCCTCAGAAAGTGTATCGTATGCTCATTACCATTGACATGAAAAGTGACATTGCATTTGTTGCAATCAATAATAGCCCCCGGAGTATTCAAAATTGGTCTACCAAGGATAATAGACATACTATCGCCCTCAGGAATATCAAGTATAACAAAGTCCGTTAGAATAGTAACATTTGCAACTACAACAGGCACATCCTCACAAATACCGACAGGTATAGCAGTTGATTTATCAGCCATTTGCAAAGATATTTCAGTAGGTGTCAACTTACTCAAGTCAAGTATACGATATAAAGAGAGAGGCATAACACTAACACCGGCTCCAAGATCACATAAAGCAGTTTTAACATAGTTTCCTTTAATAGAGCAAGGTATAGTAGGTACTCCTGGATCTCCTAGTTTCTTAGGTATTCCACCTTTAAAAGTGTAATTGGCAAGCATGGTGGAAATTTCTACTTCATGTATCTTTCTTTTATTGGTAATAATATCCTTCATATACTTAGCATAAAGATTTGTTTTAAGCACATCAGTCAAACGCATACGCAAAAAGATAGGTCTAATCATTTTAGCAAAGCGCTCAAAATCCTCATCATCCTTTTTCTTGAATGGTTTAGGAGGAAAAGGCATGGGTTTCTGAACCCATGGTTCTCTCTCCCTACAGTGCTTCCTAGCAACAAAGTCTCTCTTATCATAACGTTAATTCTTTGATTGTGGGCTATCAAGATCAACAGCAGGTTCAACCTCTACATCATTATCATTGCTAGGTTGAGCATCATCATGAACATCATCATTAATATTATCACTAGGTTCATGTTCATTACCAGATTGTGTCTCAGCATCGGAAATAGATATATCATTGGGATTCTCAGGTGTGTCAGCTATAGGTTCACTAGAAGCATGCAAAGTTCTATCATTTTTCTTCTTCTTCTTCTTAGAAGAACTAGGTGCATCCAAATTAACTCTCTCAGAATCTTGCTCAATTCTCTTAGGGTGGCCTTCAGGATACAGAGGTTCCTGAGTCATTCTGCCACCTCTAGTCAGAACTCTAATGGCATTATCATTATTCTTACTATTTAATTCATTGATCAAATCATTCTGAGCCTTAAGTACTTGTTCTACTTGAGTGGTAACCATAGAAGCTTGTTTACTATTGAGTTTCAGTTCACCTTTAACTCTGGACAGATAATCACTCAAGAGTTCAATCATATAAGCACTATGTTGCAATTGTCTACCAACATAAGCATTGAAGTTTTCTTGTTTCACAATAAAATTGCCAAACTCATCTAAGCATTGGCTAGCAGACTTATAACGAGGAATATCACCTTCATCAAATCTATAAAGAGAATTTACCTTTACTACATGTGTCGGGTTATCAAGACCATGTATTTCTTCAATAGGTGGTAAATTCTTAACATCTTCAACTTTAATACCTTTTTCTTTCATAGATTTCTTTGCCTCTTGCATATCTTCAGGACTGAGAAATAGAACACCTCTTTTCTTTGGACTTGGCTTAGGGGCTGGTTTAGGAAGTGTCCAATTATTTTCATTGGCCAGCATATTATTGAATAGTAATTCAGCTTGATCAACTGTTCTTTCCCTGAAAACACAACCAACACAACTATCCAGGTGGTCTTTGGAAGCATCGGTTAGTGCATTATAAAAGACATCAAGTATATCGTTCCTCTCAAGAGAATGATCAGGCAAAGCATTAAGTAATTGGAGAAGCCTCCCCCAAGCTTGTGGGAGACTCTCTTCTTCAATTTGCACAAAGTTATATATTTCCCGTAAGGCAGCTTGTTTTTTATGAGCGGGAAAATATTTTGCAGAGAAGTAATACATCATATCCTGGGGACTACGCACACAACCAGGATCAAGAGAATTAAACCAAGTCTTAGCATCACCCTTTAACGAGAACGGAAATAACTTAAGGATATAGTAATAATGAATCTTTTCATCATTGGTAAACAGGGTGGTTATATCATTCAACTTAGTAAGATGTGCCACAACAGTTTCAGACTCATAGCCATGGAAAGGATCAGATTCAACCAAAGTAATTAACTCAGGATCAACAGAGAATTCATGATCCTTATCTGTAACATAGATAGGTGAAGTAGCGAAAGCAGGGTCATGTTTCATTCTAGCATTCAAGGACTTTTCTTTCAGTTTAGCTAATAATTTCTTAAGATCATGTCTATCGTTGCAAGCAAGAAAGTCTCTAGCAGTTTCTTCATCCATAACATAACCCTCAGGAACAACAGGCAATTCATATCTATTGGGAGAAGCTTCGTCATCACTTTCATAAATATTATCAGTTTCAATATTTGCATTCTCCCTAACCCTAGCAATTTGTTCATCTAGAAATTCACCTAGTGGCACATTATTATCAAGCATAGAAGTAGTTTCATCATACATAGCAGAAGTGGCGTCATCAAGAACATACGACATATCTGATTCAATAGCAAGAGTAGGTGTCGCAAATTTACCCATAACAGATGGTGAATCAAGTGCAGAGCTAGATGGCAATTCCTTACCTCCCCTCGTAGTTGAGGGTAAGATCTTGGTTTTCGAGTCCTTCAAGTTCTTCATAGTGATCAATAGATATAAATCCCTAGTGACTTAAAGAATAGAGCTATGCTCCCCGGCAACGGCGCCTGAAAATAGTCTTGATAATCCACAAGTGTAAGGGATTGTAACAGTTTTCGAGGGTAAAGTATTCAACCCAAATTTATTGATTTGACACAAGAGGAGCCAAAGAATACTCGTAAGTATTAGCAGCTGAGTTGTCAATTCAACCACACCTGGAAACTTAGTATCTGCAGCAAGGTAGTTTAGTAGCAAAGTAATATGGAGATAGCGGTAGCAGCAATAAAAGTAACGATAGTGTTTTTGTAGTTTTTGTAATAGTAGCAGCGAAAAAGTAAATAAGCAACAAGCAATATGTGAAAAGCTTGTAGGCATTGGATCGGTGATGGGGAATTATGTCGGATGCAATTCATCATGTAGAAGTTATAACCTAGGGTGACGCAGAACTAGTTCCAGTTCATCAATGTAATGTAGGCATGTATTCCGAATATAGTCATACGTGCTTATGGAAAAGAACTTGCATGACATCTTTTGTCCTACCCTCCCGTGGCAGCGGGGTCCTATTGGAAACTAAGGGATACTAGTACGTTCCTTAATCAAGGGCACAGTTATAAATGTTGAAGCATCCAGCATTTTAGGAAACTGATCCATGATTTCTAGTAGGATATAATAAATCCTATAAATCACGTTTTATTTCTAGTAACAAATCGCTCCCCGGTTGTTTCAATGGAAGCATTATTTCTGGTAACAAATCGCTCCCCGGTTGTTTCAATGGAAGCATTATTTCTGGTAACAAATCGCTCCTCGGTTGTTTCAATGGAAGCATTTTTCATGCGATAGAAATCAGGAAGCATCATATAGGTTCTCAAATACGTATTGAAAATATGCAGATGTCACTAATAATATTACCATAAGCTTTAACAAATTCCATGTGGTGATCCTTCCATGTGGTATTTAGTTGCTTCATTGCCCTTTCATTGATGCTTTGATATGAAAAACACAAAATGACACATGCTTCCTTACATGTTTAATAAAGCTTCATGGCTCACCATTTGATGCTTCGGAACAAAAATGGTAACCGAAACTCTGTTCAATGGTGTAGAAGCATCTCGATTTGGTGGAAGTTGCATCATACATTACAGAAGCATTTTTCTTATGTGTAGGAAGAAAAATAGAGCAATGTTGGATACACCATTGATAGGTAATTGAATTGCAGGTAGAAAGTATACCAATAATCTTACATATACATTTTGATCGAAGAAAATTATGCTTCCAAAAGAGTGGAAATTTATTTCCAACAACAATCACTTGTACTTCCAATGTGAACAAAATCTGAATTACGTGTGGCTACTGCACATATGGTATCCTTCAACCCGGCCAAATGCAAGACCGCTGGAGCACAGCCTACGTAGCACGCATGAGAGCATCGCTACCACGCAGCCACATTGAAAAGGGACCTCATGAGTCTATAGCATGCAGCCCCAATTACAGGCTTCAACGAGCAGAGCACGACCATACCACTTCAAGGAGCAACTACAAAATGTCTGACGAGGAGTAGCAGAGGAAACGAAGGTCTGCACACCGGCGAAATTACAGTGCCACACCGGCCAGATTGGGGATGCAGCGTGACGAACGGATCACAAGGAGCGTTGTGGGGGCATGAAGCACACATGCACATGCTTAGCCATCAAGGGGACATGGTGTGTGCGTTCTTGCCGGAGGACTTGCTGGTCGAACGTAGATGCGGTGGTGCGATAAGAGCGAGGTTGAAGCGAGGAGGATCCAGATGGCAGGTGTGGCAGAGAGGGTGGCGAGGTAGTTGATTGGGGTTTGATGGTGGATGTGAGGATGATTCGGAGGGGTTATATAGTACATCCAGGCGTTGTTGGATGCATGGCTCCAAAACGATTGGTGAGATGCTGGTCTGACAAAAGCCGTGTATCAGACGTCTCACAGGAAGAGTTTTCCTTTATATTTATAGCCTTACCATACCTGGATTGATTTATTACCATATAATTACCATATTCAAAATTTCCTGAGTTATGACCTTACCATACCTAGATTGATTTATTACTATAATAATCATATTTGAGATTTCTGAGTTTATAGCCTTACCATACGTGGATTAATTGTGATTGATTACCATAAATACATTGGGTATTGCCGGTTAGACGAGAAAAGAGGAAAACCGGTGAGAAGGTGGTGGTGGGAGGTGGGACGAAAAAAAGCCAGACGAAAATAAACCGTGGAGACTATTCACCAACTCAGACATTAGGAGTAGAGATTAAGGCCCCCTTTTAATAGAGTACCGGGCCAAAGCATTAACACATAGTGAACACATGAACTCCTCAAACTACGGTCATCACCGGGAGTGGTCCCGATTATTGTCACTTTGGGGTTGCCGGATCATAACACATAGTAGGTGACTATAGACTTGCAAGATAGGATCAAGAACACACATATATTCATGAAAACATAATAGGTTCAGATCTGAAATCATGGCACTCGGGCCCTAGTGACAAGCATTAAGCATAGCAAAGTCATAGCAACATCAATCTTAGAACATAGTAGATACTAGGGATCAAACCCTAACAAAACCAACTCGATTACATGATAGATCCCATCCAACCCATCACCGTCCAGCAAGTTTACGATGGAATTACTCACACACGACGGTGAGCATCATGGAATTGGTGATGGAGGAAGGTTGATGATGACAATGGCGATGATCTCCACTCTCCGGAGCCCCGAACAGACTCTAGACCAGCCCTCCCGAGAGAGATTAGGGCTTGGCGGCGGCTCCATATCGTAAAACGCGATAATTCTTCCTCTCTATTTTTTTTCTCCCCGAAAGTGAATATACGTCGGTAGAGCGTCAGGGGGCCCATGAGGCAGGGGGCGCGCCCTAGGGGAGGGGGCGCACCCCCCACCCTTGTGGACACGGTGTGGGCCCCCTGGTCTGGATCTTCCCGCAGGTATTTTTTATATTTTCCAAAATAATTCTCCATAAATTTTTAGGTCATTCCGAGAACTTTTTATTTCTGCACAAAAACAACACCTTGGCAATTCTGCTGAAAACAGCGTCAGTCCGGGTTAGTTCCATTCAAATTATGCAAGTTAGTGTCCAAAACAGGAGCAAAAGGATTTGGAAAAGTAGATACGTTGGAGACATATCAGTATCGTGGGCGCGTGCAAGTGTGTCTGGGCTCAGAATGGACAACGGAAAGGACGAGCGGACTTGGACGGATGCAAGTTTTGAAAACATGCTGATGCAATGCACACGATGACATGGCAAAATGCAACACACAAGCGAATGACATGGCAACGACGACGAATAACCGGCTGACACCTGACGCATCGGTTTCAGGGTGTTACAAGTCACACCGCCGACACCAAAGCGTTGCAAAATCGTGTCGACAGCGTAATAGAGACCGACGCAAAGCTGGTCGACATGTTTCAGATCATGCTCCACCGCGGGGTCCTCCCTTGCCAAGAGAGTGCCAAACCCATGTGGGAGTACGAGCCCGAAGATCCGACCACTGTGCGACAACTCTTCGGCACAACCCCTGACAAGATATGGGGTCAAAAATTCCAGCCCCAGGAGGAATGGCCGATGGAAAGCAAGGATATTGGTCTTGACACCACGAATCGTCTGATGGAGGTGAGTGGCATATTTCTCTGAAGAGTGTCCGGACATTCATATTACATGAGATCCAATCTAACCTCGTTGCATGGATTTTATAGGGCTGGCTCGCCAAGGCCAAGAAGACCAGCGGCCCAGCGCCACTGCCACAGGAGCCCCGACCGGAGCAGCTGGAGAAGATGTTGGTCATGGTGCCTTACAAGGCGCCTGCCAAGAAGGGCAAGAAGCAAGATGCCAGGAAGGGCCTCCGTCGCAAGATCCTTTCGCGCACCCTGTTCGGAGAAGCTGTGGCCTCATCCGTACAAGATGGGGGTGAGGAGGAGGAGGATGAAGACACAGTGCCTCTTCGCACTCCAAGAAGAGGCCGGTGTCCGAGGACACCGAGGAGGTCCAACCTTCCCCGGCCCCGAAGAGACGACACCAGCCTAAGCTGGTCATACCTGACAGCTCGGGCGACAAGAAGTCTATGGCGTCAGAGGAGGTTCCGAAGAAGGAATTCAGGGCCAAGCCCCCCGCCAGTAGGTAAGGTACTTACATTTTCGGTCACCATGCTTTGAGTAATTTGTTTTAGTTGAAGGTTAATCCCTCCAAAGCTAGCCCCCCACATGAGCGCCCTACCGAGCAAACTTTGGATGGGACATCTCCGCCCGCCGTGCTGGCGAACAATGGGTCCATGGCGCATTTCGCACCTCCTTTGGCCCCAGAAGAGGCAGAGGAGGTGCGGTCCCGAAGGACTCCTCCTCCTCCGAACACGTAGGAGGAGGTTGATGTCGTGATGGCCGAGGTTAACACCTTGGTCACCGAAAAATAGGAGGGGGCCGTCCCTCCTAGCCGGCGAAGGGAAAGAGCCCGGGCCTTCCGGACCCCTTCCGTCGACCGCTCCCGAGCCCCCGAGGCCTTCAAATATACTAGTTCCTCCCAACGGGGAGGGGGGCGGGGAGCCAACGCCGGTGCCGAACACCTCCGCAAGGGCGGCGGTTGGCTGGCCAGACGCGCTGGTGGAGTTGGTCAACAACTCCATCATCGTGGAGGGGCACCGTACCCTTATGGGTGCGGTGATACAGAGTGTTCGGTCCATCCAATCCGGACCGAGCGATGTTCTTCAAGGCATTCGAACAGGCTTTGAGGTAAGTCAAGTAATAATCTTTCCTCGCAATGCGGTTATAGTTGTTAGTTTAAGTAGGCCACATACTTAGCAGCCCCCAAGACTCTGCTAGGAACTCGAAGCGGCATGCAGAGGATCAAAATCGGTTGGTTGTCTAATAATGTCGATATTTCGAATACTGACGCAGGCATCTTTTGTGGTCGCGGCTGCTAATGCTGCGGCGTTAGAGGAGATGGATCGAAAAGTCAAGCTTTCCGATCAAGAACTGGATCTTGTCAACAAGAAGCTTGACGAGGCGCAAGGTAAGCTCTGTGAAAAGGCATGTACTTGCCGGATAATAACTGGTTGGACCATTGTAACACCCCGGTGTAATGATGCTACAATAACCCTTGGGGTTAAGTTAATCATTTTGCTAAAACAGTGCTTAATCACTTTGATCAATATCTTAGTTCAAATTCCAGTCAAATTCGAACTCAAATGTTAAGTGAAATTCAAAATTTGCTCAAACATGAAAACTAAAATGTTCATCATGTGCCAAATAATCCATAAATAATATTGCTGGTGAACCAACATTTTTGCAATATGTTTAAATGCCCTAAACTATTTGAAACAGATGCTATAAAAGAAAAACAAAAACAAATGGGAAAAAGGAGAAATTGGAAATGCCCCTGCACCCTCCTCTGGGCCTTGGCTTCAGTCAGTCCAGCTGGCCCAAGCCAGCCCAGCCCACCACGTCCCTCGGTCACCTTTCTGTTCGAGCGACGGCGGGCGCGGTCGCCTCGCACCACCTCGCTGGCGCCGTCCCGGAGGGGATAAGGAATCCCCCTCCGGCTCCTCGAGTGCGCCCCCTCGACCCCACTCCCACTCGCCCACTCCGCCTCTCCCTCTCCCCACCAGATCCTCCTCGCCCAGACCTGCCACTTCCTCCCAATGCCGCCATGGCCTCGTGATATGTCTCCAATGTATCTACTTTTCCAAACCCTTTTGCCCTTGTTTTGGACTCTAACTTGCATGATTTGAATGGAACTAACCCGGACTGACGTTGTTTTCAGCAGAACTGCCATGGTGTTGTTTTTGTGCAGAATAAAAAGTTCTCGGAATTGCCTGAAAATCAACGGAGAATTATTTTGGAAAATATAAAAAATACCTACAAGAAGATCCACACCAAGGGGGGCCTTGGGCCAGTCCACGAGGGTGGGGGGGGCGCCCCCTGCCTCGTGGGCCCCATGGTGCTCCACCGACGTACCCCCAGATCCTATATCTTCCGTTTTGGGGAGAAAAAAATCAAGGAGAAGGAATTATCGCGTTTCACGAGACGGAGCCGCCGCCAAGCCCTAATCTCTCTCGGGAGGGCTGATCTGGAGTCTGTTCGCGGCTCCGGAGAGTGGAGATCGTCGCCATCGTCATCATCAACCTTCCTCCATCACCAATTCCATGATGCTCACCGCAGTGTGTGAGTAATTCCATCGTAGGCTTGCTGGACGGTGATGGGTTGGATGTGATCTATCATGTACTCGAGTTAGTTTTGTTAGGGTTTGATCCCTAGTATCCACTATGTTGTGAGATTGATGTTGCTATGACTTTGCTATGCTTAATGCTTGTCACTAGGGACCGAGTGCCTTGATTTTAGATATGAACCTATTATGTTTTTATGAATATATGTGTGTTCTTGATCCTATCTTGCAAGTCTATAATCACCTACTATGTGTTATGATCTGGCAACCCCGAAGTGACAATAATCGGGACCACTCTCGGTGATGACCATAGTTTGAGGAGTTCATGTATTCACTATGTGTTAATGCTTTGGTCCGGTACTCTATTAAAAGGAGGCCTTAATATCCCTTAGTTTCCAATAGGAGCCCGCTGCCACGGGAGGGTAGGACAAAAGATGTTATGCAAGTTCTTTTCCATAAGCACGTATGACTATATTCGGAATACATGCCTACATTGCATTGATGAACTAGAGCTAGTTCCGGAAACAAGAAAACTTCAATGCTTATGTTGGTAGACAATTACAACACAATGCTTATATGATTGAACGCTTGAGTGATTATCTGTCTAGAGCTAAAGGTGAATTGAAACTCATCAGTAAACATGCTTCTATGGTTACCACTCAAGTAGAACAAGTACTTAAGGCTTAGAATGATTTGCTCAATGAATTAAATAGTAAGAATAATGACTATGATGTTAGAGTTGCTACTAGAGGTGGGCAAATGACTCATGAACCTCTGTATCCTGAAGGCCACCCTAAGAGAATTGAGCAAGATTCTCAGAGAGCTAATTTAGATGCACCTAGTTCTTCTAAGAAGAAGAAAAAGAAAAATGATAGGACTTTGCATGCTTCTAGTGAACCTGTAGTTGACAGACCTGAGAATCCCAATGATATATCCGTTTCTGATGCTGAGACACAATCTCGTAATGAACATGAACCTAGTGATAATATTAATGATGATGTTCATGATGATGCTCAACCTAGCACTGATAATGATGTAGAGATTGAACCTGCTGTTGATCTTGATAACCCACAATCAAAGAATCAATGTTATGATAAGAGAGACTTTGTTGCTAGGAAGCACGGTACGGAAAGAGAACCATGGGTTAAAAAACCCATGCTTTTTCCTCCGAAACCATCCAAGAAAAAGGATGATGAGGATTTTGAGCGCTTTGCTGAAATGATTAGACCTATCTTTTTGCGTATGCGTTTGACAGATGTGCTTAAAACTAATCCTTATGCCAAGTATATGAAAGACATTATTACCAACAAAAGAAAGATACATGAAGTAGAAATTTCCACCATGCTTGCTAATTACACTTTTGAGGGTGGAATGCCTAAGAAATTAGGAGATCCAGGAGTACCTACTATACCTTGCTCCATTAAGAGAAACTATGTTAAAACTGCTTTGTGTGATCTTGGAGCCGGTGTTAGTGTTATGCCTCTCTCTTTATATCGTAGACTTGACTTGAGTAAATTGACACCTACTGAAATATCTTTGCAAATGGCTGATAAATCAACTGCTATACCTGTCGGTATTTGCGAGGATGTGCCTGTCGTAGTTGCAAATGTTACTATTCTAACGGACTTTGTTATCCTTGATATTCCCGAGGACGATAGTATGTCTATTATTCTTGGAAGACCTTTTTTGAATACTGCAGGGGCTGTTATTGATTGCAACAAAGGCAATGTCACTTTTCATGTCAATGGTAATGAGCATACGATTCACTTTTCGAGGAAACAACCTCAGGTCCACAGTATCAATTATATTGGAAAAACTTCGATTATTACTATTGGAGGTTTTGAGTTTCCTATTCGTGCTATCAAAAAGGCATATGACATCCTTATTGTTAGGGACATACATATCCCCATTGAGGTAACCTAGTGTTATTCAAAAATTCTCCGGTTTCATGTTACTCGGAAAGAGTTTATTAACAAGACATGATCAACCTTGTTAATGGATTCCTTTTGATGAACATGGGATAGGTGAATCTAGATAGCACAACCATCTGTACCCTCTTGTCACTTTCTGTTAATTAGGTTAAATAAAAGAAAATTAGTATTTTCTGTCTGTTTCCAGACTTATCCGTGCAATAAAAAAATATTCCGAAAATAAAAAGTTCTTCGAATGCCATGAAAATGAAATATGATTTTTTCTAGAATATTTGAGGAAATTTGGCACTGAACATACAGCGAGGGGAGCCAGCACGTGGCCATAAGGGTGTAGGGCGCGCCCCTGCCTCGTGGGCCCCACGTGGCCCCCCTCCACTTATTCATGCACCCGTGCTCTTCTTCTTCCTCCCAAAAAAAATCCCCAACCAGCTCAAACCCGAGTTCTAGCTCATTTTGCTGCCATTTTCGATCTCCTTGCTCAAAGCACCATTCATCAAACTGTTTGGGGAGATTGTTCCTTGGTATGTGACTCCTCCATTTGTCCAATTAGTTTTTGTTCTAGTGCTTTATTTGTTGCAAATTTTTGCTGCTGTGGTGACCCTGTTCTTGAGCTTGCATGTCAAATTTTCTTGGTCCCAAGTAGTTCTAATGCATGATATAGTCTCTAGGCACTATAGGAGTTGTTGCTATCAATCTTGTTGAGTTTGGTTAACTTTTATTTTGAAGTTACTAAAAAATTCAGAAATTTTCAGAAAAGGAAAATTTTAAAAAGCTTATTGAGGGGCTCCTCCGGCAAGAGCTCAGAGGAGAAGAAGAAAGAAGAAAATAAGAAGCCCAAGTATAATCTTCCTCGCATTGCGGAAGTTCGACCGTGCGAATGGCCGTGTAATAATTTCATGATGTCCGCCGGTATTTATGAAGACTTTTATTGGTTGGCAAATAATGCAGGCCTCACCGACTTCCTCAACGACCAGAAATAACAGTATCTCTTACTCACAAATATTTTCACGCAAAGCTTTCATTTTCATTCTAAGAAAACACCACCTACGGTGGAGTTTCGCTTATATGATGTGGTTATGGAGATACCACTTTTAGATTTTTTTGAAATATGCAAAGTACCCTTTGGAGGTAGACTTGATGAACCACGTCGTGAAGATGTTGAAGGGTTCATTGACATGATAGCCGTAGGTGAAACTAGACAAGTTTCAGGGGCAAGAATCACTAGTATACACTTCCCTGTTCTGCGCTACTTTGCTTTATTTGCTAGTAGGTGTTTAATTGGTCACGGGAACAGTGGGAATCTCACTGCCCCTGATATTATCATTTTACGCCATGCTTTGTTTCAAGACACAACTTTTAGCTTGGGCGCCATCGTTGCCAAATGATTGAGTCTGAACCGCTCAAAGGGGCCCGTCTTTGGAGGCATCTTTGCTTCTCGCCTTGCTAAATATTTTAATATACCTATTAGGCATCATGAGAAGGAAGAAAAATTGCTTGCCCCTGTTTATCTAGACTACAAGAGCATGGTAGCTCGTGATTTTATTGTTAAAGACAAGAATATGCAGCTTAATTATAAATTAAGATTTGATGAAATATACTATGAAATTGTTACCCTGCGTGCACCATCTTTGTTTGATCTATCCACAGGCAAGTATCTTATTACATCAGATGCCTACTACAAGTACCAAGGCCAGGCACAAGCTTCAGAGCCTGAGCCAGAACCACCACTTGATCCTTCCCGTCAATCTGTTTATGGGTGGGAGCTGGATGAGCTCGCCAACCAATGGCATCCATAGGACACATCTCAGTACACTGGAGGGAGTGGCTTCGATCTGTGGCCATAGACCAACTTAGGCCAAAAGCCTAAGCTTGGGGGAGTCCGTGTTTCTCACCGACTTTACATTCATGTTCACACTTACTCTAGTTGTCGATGCTCACACTCTTTCACTGTACCATCCATGCTTAGTTTCAATTTCTTTTTCGTAGTCTTTTTCTTGTGTGCTAGAAAAACCCAGAAAAACAAAAAATATTAGTTGTAGCTTCTATCCAATTTACTTTCTTTGCTTGTAGTAGTAGATAAAATGAAAACCCAAAAAGATTTCTGTTCTTCTTTTGCTTGTTGGGAGCTTTCCCGTGTAAATAGTTTCTTTTATTTTCTTTAGGGGTTAAGAGTAGAAGATCATGATCAAATTGTTTAGTGGATCTCATATGCTTTGTTGTTGAATTAACCTTGAGCCATATTACCTTGTCTTCTCTCTTGTATTAAATGCCTGCAGATTCCAGCTTATTCCAATGCACGTGCACTATTATTATTATCCATACCGTTCAGTCGTGCGAGTGAAAGCAATAAGGATGATATATGATGAAATAATTGAGATGAGAAAAGCTGGTATGAACTCGACCTCTTTTGTTTTTGTAAATATGATTGCTCGTCGTTCCTGATTCAGCTTGTTATGAATGAAACATGTTTGCAATGACAATTAGAGATCATATCTGCTTATGCCATGCTTAATTAGCTGAGAGTTTATAATGGTCTATCTTGCGTGCCAACATGATATTAAAATGGTTGTGATGCGGTATGATGGGTGGTATCCTCCTTTGAACGATTTAAGTGATCTGACTTGGCACATGTTCATGCATGTAGTTGAAACAAATCAACATAGCCTCCACGATATTTATGTTCATGGTAATTTATATTCTACTCATGCTTGCATTCATTGTTGATTAATTTTAATGCATGTTCATGACCATTGTTTCTCTCTAGCTGGTCGCTTCCCAGTCTGTTTCTAGCTTCACCTTTACTAAGCGGGAATACTGCTTGTGCATCCACTTCCATAAACCCCAAAGTTATTCCATATGAGTCCACCATACCTTCCTATATGCGGTATTTACCTGCCGTTCCAACTAAATTTGTATGTTACAAACTCTAAACCTTCAAATGAAATTCTGTTTTGTATGCTCAAACAACTCATGTATCAACTAGGGTTGTCTATATCTTCCATGCTAGGTGGGTTATTCTCACAATGAGTGGACTCCGCTCATCATTCATGAGAAAATGGCTGGTAATCGGGATGCCCAGTCCCACGCTCAAAATCATAATAATTAAACAAAACTCCCCGAGGGCTGTTGCTGGTTTGGACGGTACCCGTTGTTTCGGGCTAGCTGTGGAGTGTGCTTGTTTGTGGTTGGGGGAGTATAAACTTTACCATTCTGTTTGGGAACCGCCTATAATGTGCGTAGCATGGGAGATATCGAGATTTTTGGTTGTTATGTTGACAATGAAAGTATACCGCTCAAAATGTTATTCATCTCTATTTAGAAAACGAGCTCTGGCACCTTTACAAATCCCTGCTTCCCTCTGCAAAGGGCCTATCTATTTACTTTTATGCAGAGTCATCATCCTCTTATCAAAGAGCACCAGTAGGAGAGCACCTCTGTCGTTGCATGTATTACTATTAATTTGCATTGAGTATGATCATGACTGGATCTCTTTTACCATGTATTACAATATCTAGTCAGTCCTTGATCCTTAAAGGTGCTCTGCCTTTATGTTTTGCGGTCTCAGAAAGGGCTAGCGAGATACCATCCTGTTATATCATATCATGATTGTTTTGAGAAAGTGTTGTCATCCGAGGTTTATTATTATTGCTCGCTAGTTGATTATGCCATTGATATGAGTAGTCTTGAGACCTGAAAGTTATTGTGAGTGTGGTTAGTTCATGATCTTGTTGAAAACCTGAATGCTAGCTTACATATTTACAACAAGAGCAAACAAAGTTTGTCAAAGTTTTTCTTTATCATTTTTAGTTTATCAACTGAATTGCTTGAGGACAAGCAAAGGTTTAAGCTTGGGGGAGTTGATACGTCTCCAACGTATCAACTTTTCCAAACCCTTTTGCCCTTGGTTTCGACTCTAACTTGCATGATTTGAATGGAACTAACCCGGACTGACGCTGTTTTCAGCAGAACTAACATGGTGCTGTTTTTCTGCAGAATAAAAAGTTCTCGGAATCGCCTGAAAATCAACGGAGAATTATTTCGGAAAATATAACAAATACCTACAAGAAGATCCACACCAGGGGGCCTTGGGCCAGTCCACGAGGGTGGGGGCGCGCCACCCTGCCCAGGGCGCGTCCCCCTGCCTCGTGGGCCCCTTGGTGCTCCACCGGCGTACCCCCAGATCCTATATCTTCCGTTTCGGGGAGAAAAAAAAATCAAGGAGAAGGAATTATCGCGTTTCACGAGAAGGAGCCGCCGCCAAGCCCTAATTTCTCTTGGGAGGGCTGATCTGGAGTTCGTTCGGGGCTCCGGAGAGTGGATATCATCGCCATCGTCATCATCAACCTTCCTCCATCACCAATTCCATGATGCTCACCGCTCTGTGTGAGTAATTCCATCGTAGGCTTGCTGGACGGTGATGGGTTGGATGGGATCTATCATGTAATTGAGTTAGTTTTGTTAGGGTTTGATCCCTAGTATCCACTATGTTCTGAGATTGATGTTGCTATGACTTTTCTATGCTTAATGCTTGTCACTAGGGCCCGGGTGCCATGATTTCAGATCTGAACCTACTATGCTTTCATGAATATATGTGTGTTCTTGATCCTATCTTGCAAGTCTATAGTCACCTACTATGTGTTATGATCCGGCAACCCCGAAGTGACAATAATCGGGACCACTCCCGGTGATGACCATAGTTTGATGAGTTCATGTATTCACTATGTGTTAATGCTTTGGTCCGGTACTCTACTAAAAGGAGGCCTTAATATCCCTTAGTTCCCAATAGGACCCCGCTGCCACGGGAGGGTAGGACAAAAGATGTTATGCAAGTTCTTTTCCATAAGCACGTATGACTATATTCGGAATACATGCCTACATTGCATTGATGAACTGGAGCTAGTTCTGTGTCACCCTAGGTTATAACTTCTACATGATGAATTGCATCCGACATAATTTCCCATCACCGATCCAATGCCTACGAGCTTTTCCTATATTGCTAGTTGCTTATTTACTTTTCCGTCTCTACTATCACAAAAACCACAAAAACACTATCGTTACTTTTATTGCTGCTACCGCCACTATCATATTACTTTGCTACTAAACTATCTTGCTGCAGATACTAAGTTTCCAGGTGTGGTTGAATTGACAACTCAGCTGCTAATACTTAATAGTATTCTTTGGCTCCCCTTGTGTCGAATCAATAAATTTGGGTTGAATACTTTACCCTCGAAAACTGTTGCGATCCCCTACACTTGTGGGTTATCACCTCGCCGTCGTGAAGCTCGCGGCCACGGAGCCCCGTTTGCCTCCCTGGCGTGCTCATCGTCTTCCTCGTCATCGTCCACATCACCTACGCCATCGGGGTTGAGCCGAGCGCCTATCCTCCGATCAGAATGTGCTCGTCTTCTACCTTCGGATCGCCGGCGTTCGTCGCCGATTCCGGCTACCTCGCGCCCTCCCCGAGCTCGTTGCCACTCCCTACGACTCCGTTGTGAGCTCCCGCTTCTCCTCCCCCTCTACGTTAGCTCACTCGTGTTTTGTAGCCACCGACGACGGAACACTTCGCCGCTCGCGCTCGTCGCCGGCTTAGCCACGGTGACCTTTGGGTTCCGTGCGTGACACCGTCACGCTCGTCGCGTCGGGTAGAGGCCGTTTGGCCATTTAGTTGCTCGCTAGCGCGCCCGCATCACCATTCATCATCGCTCCCGAGCACCGCTGTCCGCCGATGAGCTCGCCGTCGTCGCTACGGTGCTCCTCCGGCCACGCCACCGCCGTAGATCGCCTCGCCGTCACACGCTCTTTCCAACGCACCCACGCGTGACCCTCCCCGTGCTATGTGTGCGATTTCCGGTGATGTCTGTCGCGAGCTGCCATGCAAAATGGTCGCCGGCGTTGCTCCAGCGCTGGCGCCGACGTGTCACCCCCGGGGCCCAACCCCAGGGTCACTGACGTCGGGCCCCACGGGCCCCGTTGACTGGGTTGACCCAGTCAACGTGCTGACTTGGCAGCCCAGTGACATTGACATGCGGGCCCCACCGCATAATTTGTTTAGCAAACGTTTTATTAACTAAAACCTAATTAGTTTCTAAATTAGAGACTGACTTGTGGGGCCCAGTAGCTATTTAACCTTAGATTAATTTAATATATACTATGTTAATTAACAGAGGCTGACATGTGGGCCCCACTGGTCAGTGCGGCTGTTGACTGCTGACGTCATGTCCATGTCATGCTGATGTCATATTCCTTTTCTGTTAATTCTGTTAATTTAAATAATTTCAAAAAACTATTAAAACTTTGAAAATTAATATAAAATAAACCGTAACTCCGATGAAGATAATTTATATATGAAAGTTGCTCAGAAAAATCCAACGAATCCAATTATGCAATTCGTTCATCTGTCACATGCCTCTAGAATGATGAACATGGAACCGTCCCCTCTCTTTCATCTGTCCGGAATAAACCAAACGTCAGAAAAATCCCTCGGGATGTTTTCCTTCTCCGTCTGCAACGTGTAATACTGCGTTAGAACACCCCTAGCACCGCTTACTGACATGTCATGCATCTGTGTGCTATGTATTTATTGTTATCTTCCCCTCTTCTGTCCGGCAGACCCCGAGGTCGATGATGCCCCCGTGATCGACTACGTCACCGACGACCGTTCCTTTGCAGCAGAGCTTCCAGGCAAGCAAACCCCCCTTGAGCATTCCGATATCGCCCATTCCCTTCTCCCTTATGCTTGCATTAGAACTGCTACTGCTTTTTTGTACTCCCTCCGTAAAGAAATATAAGAGCATTTAGATCACTACTTTAGTGATCTAAACGCTCTTATATTTCTTTACGGAGGGACTTTGATCCTACTCTATTGCATGGCCTGTTTATTGTAACCTGTTGTGGTTACCTACCTACTTATCCTAAACTGTTTAGTATAGGCTGGGTAGAGACCCATCAGAGACCCCCACTTTGTCCCGACTGCCCCGCTGGATTATCAAAAGACCCGATCAACGGGATCGAAGACCAAGCCCCAGCACCGCACATCACTTTCCCCTTAGTTGCTCGACACTACTTGGTTACTATCAAGTGCCGAGGGTGATACCTCATCAGCACTTCTGAAGTTAACCTTGTAGGTTAGTTCATCGGTTATGGTCATCGAGGGTGATTCCTCCTTCTCCACTCCTGATAATGACACTGTCGTGCAACTCCTCAAGAGTGGACCTCGAGGGTGATTCCTCCTTCGTTCACCTTGACGATAACATCAGGTGGAATTCCATCGAGGGTGATTCCTCGGGGTTCCCCCTTGGTGTTAGACACATGGTCACTATGGTTACTATGACTTTACACTGAACCGTGTTACTAAAGACGGGTCAGACCTGAGGGGTACCCGCGCGGGCTTGATTTCGAGTGATGTGGAATCGGGTTGACCTGGAAGGTGCGCGCGAGATAATTACGTGGTGTGGCCGGGCATTCTTAGACCTTGCCGCAAGGCCTCGAGATGGGGCGACGGGGTCACATGATCGTGAGTCTCTGGTCGTTACCGCGCGCTCCCAAGACACTAACGGTTTGGATATTTGATCTGAGGGGCCTCTGGCCTGATAGCACTAACCATCACATGGGCATAGTATGGGCGTTATGCGTCGTATGCATTAGCCGAAGCTTAATAGACGTCATGCGACTGAGTGGCACACGCTGGGTTGGACTGCGTAAGCACCTGACTTTTTAAGGAGGTAGCAAGGTCTGCTCACCGGCCGCCCACGCAACGTGCAGGAGTTCCCGGGGCGATGGCCCAAGACCCATGGGGTCATATGTTTAGTCCGGCGTGCTGACCTCTCTATTAAGCCTAGGTCGGGTTGCGACCTATCATTTGGCTGAGGCCGGGCATGACCGAGTAAAGTGTGTCCGACCGGAGTTAAGCGAGCGTGGTGGGTAAGTTGGTGCACCCCTACAGGGAAGAAAACATCTATCGGTAGCCTGTCCTACGGTTATGGACGCTCAGAGTTGTATCCCAATCAATACAACTACAACTGGATGCCGAGGCATGAAATGGATATGTGGCTCCGGGAGTCGAGAAAGGATCCTGGGGCGTTGACAACAACATAAATATGACTTCTGTTATACTACTCTACCCCCTCCTCTTGTTGCAAGACGATGGTTTCTAGAAGATGCTAGTCTTCGATAGGACTAGCTTCCCCCCCTCTTATTCTGGCATTCCGCGGTTTAGTCCACAGATACTACCCTTTTCATTGATACCGATGCATAAGTAGTGTAGATCCTTGCTTGCAAGTACTTTGGATGAGTACTCACGGTTGCTTCGCTCCCTCTTTTCCCCATTTTCCTCTCTTCTTGGTTGTTGCAACCGGATGGTGGAGTCCAGGAGCTAGATGCCACCTTTGATGACTCCTACTACCCCAAGGGTGCCTACTACTACGTGACGGCCGCCGACGACCAGGAGAAGTTAGGAGGCTCCCACGCAGGAGCCCTTGCCTTTTCGATCGTTGTTACTTTTGTGCTAGCCTTCTTAAGGCAAACTTGTTTAACTTATGTCCGTACCCAGATATTGTTGCTTCCGCTGACTCTTGTGTATCCGAGCTTATGTATTTGAGCCCTTGAGGCCCCTGGCTTGTAATATAAATCTTGTATTATTTTAATTTGTGTCTAGAGTTGTGTTGAGATATCTTCTCGTGAGTCCTTGATCTTGATCGTACACATTTGCGTGTATGATTAGTGTACGGTCGAATCGGGGGCGTCACAGGTTGGTATCAGAGCCGACTGCCTGTAGGAACCCCCTTTCCAACTCCTTGGTCGAAGTTGAGTCTAGTCTTTGCAAAACTTTTACTAACATGGTTGTGCGGCTTACGGGCCCACGTCGCCATTGGGTGGTATTAACATATTTTATTCCTCGTCTTTACTCTAGGACTCTAATCTCTCTTCTATTTAGATTAAATGAATTTACTAACTCTAACATTCGGATCTCGTGACCACATTTACCCCAAAGTTGGATAAGCCATAGTTATTCCTTAGAATATATATTTTGAATAATACCCACTCTGTCATGCTGACTACTATGTGGTACCCATCGTACCTCGTTCATTCTACATGTTAGATAGTGAATAATTCTTTGTCTTTGAAAATGCTCAATGCTGAATTACCCCCTGTTACATGTTAGCAGGATGGTTAGACCAGGTGGTCGTGGCCGTTGTTCGCACACGAACACGTCACCGTGTACCTCCAACGCCGAGGGTGATGCACCGTAGCTCACGTCGAAGGAGACCCGTCCGGAAGCGCGGTACGCAAGCAATCCGGCGGGCGCTTTTGAAGACCCGAAACCCCACGCGTCCGGGAGGGACCCCGTCTGGACGCGCGACGGCTATGGGCTTCCCTAGGTCGACCTGATCGCCCCTAGGGCCTCGAGGTTCGCCGCCCTGCAACAAGAAGAACAGACGAAGAATGAGGAAGAAGAAGAACTAGGGTTAAGGAGAAAAGATAAAAGATAAAAAGTGGTAGATGAATTGTTCGATTGTGTGTTGTTCAATCGGCCGTCACCCCTTAGGTATATAAGAGGCGGCTGGACTTCCCGTGCAAGGAAAAGGCTTGGATTCACGTCCAAAACCCTAGCCAAACTCGGATTGGTTTTGTCCGAACTTTCCAAAACTGTTCGGTTTAAACTGGTTGTAACTTGCGGATAATTTTTGAGGTGGTAAACAACCTCGGATGGAAAAGAGCCCAAAAGCAATCTTGATCGTTTCGACGAGACGAACAACTTTCATGTTGAACGTTTTTCGATTTGATGCCATTTTCTAGGCCAAAACGGTCACGCAATACAGGTTGTTATTCGCGCTACCCATCAGACACGTGGCTGGTGGGGCGCACCACTTATAGCTCTGTGACAGGGCTGTGTTCAGATGGCGGTAGCTTTTGCATACGAACTCGGATTGGGACGATTTTATATCAAAATCGACCGTTTCGACGAGACGAAGACAATTCGTGTAGAAAGTTTTTCCATATGAGGCAGTCTTGGTGGTCTAATCTTCCGAATACTGCTCTAGATATAAAATCTCAGTGCTTTGAGCATAGTTTTGGCACTCGAGATGAGATCGGATGACGATGGCCCAAACTTCAAAGATGTTCACCTTGAGAATACGAAATGTTTTCACTTTGAGCAGTTTTCCATTTGAGGCCATTTTATTTGCTTTTTATGCCGTGCCAATATCTGGTGTCAACACATGCCCCCCTGTTTTTTGGCAGAGCTTGCGTGGCAGAAAATACTTCGTCCAAGCACGATGTCAACACTACATCGGCTGTGCATGCTAAGAACGATAATTGTTATCGGTCATATGCTTAAGCGTGTTGCTTCTTGGGTAGAGCCTCTTGGATAATAGTCGTTTGAGAACAACAATTGGACGTCACAAAGGCCTCCACGTAAGTTTCTTATGTCAATCCGGACCTTGCTTTGTCCAGGTACTCCCTGGGAATATTAGAACCCTTCGACGGTAAGCCGGTTGCTGAACGATTATGAACATGCACCACAAAGGAATATTGTCAACTGTTCGGCGACTCAACTCATTATTGATCAAAGTAAACCATCAAGCCTCCGCCGAACAATGTCTCTCTCCTGACTTGGGTCCTGCAAATAACTAACACCAGGAGTCAGAGTTTTTTATGTACTAGACCCTTGATCAGTGGCCGACTCAATAATTAAGTCGGCCTTGCCAGTATTGGCAAACACTGAGCATCGGCTATAGGAGTAGGAGATCAACCATGGTGAACACCGTTAGCCAGATGTCGGTTTTGCCAACACAATGAATTCTGAGGGCGATATGCAAATATCGGCCATGCGTTCTCATCTCAAAGGTGCTCGGGAATCCGTCCACCAAAGTGTGAATAACCGAAATAAGTCAGATGTTTCGGCCGAGGATAAATTCCATAGCGTTGATTTTGATGATACGATTGAAGAATGTGCATGACACGCCTCCTGGAGTTTCCCATAGTGAGATGAAAATTGTCGTCCTCGCCTACGGGATTTACACTTGTACTCCCTTATTTCTGCTGGCTTCGCAACAGGAGATGTGATGCCGCACTTGTCTCGAGGATTTTCCTTAGGAACCGAGGCCATGTTCCTGTTCTCCAGCTCTTTGGCCCTAAGCTGTTTCAGCTTCTTCTGTTGCGAATATGGTAAGCCGAGAGGGCATCCCGGCTGGGATTTTGGTTTATGCACTGGCAAATTCTTCCTGGCTTTGGGCATCTCCGACTTGGCCTGTCCAAAATCGGTGATCGGATCCCTGAGATTTACTTGCTTCCCTTTCTTGTCCTTAGCAGCCAACATAGACTCGACTGGCTTTTTGTCATTTGGAGTCGGATCTGAAATAGCACTCTTGCGGCCATCCTTTTCTTTCTTCACTTTTTTAACACTTGTTGCAATAGAAGGTCGGACATGATTTATATTTTGACAGCTCCTCTTGGGAACCCATGCCATGTTCTTCTTTCTCAACTCATGTGCACTAAGTTTTTGTAATTCCTTATCTTGCCAATGCGCTAAGCCGAGTAGGCACCTCGGCTGTGATTCTGTTTCAACCAATGCCAACTGTTTTTTGGCATTGTGCACTCTCAACTTCTTCCCTTTAGATTTGGCACTTGATTGACTTGCCTCGTTGCCTTTTGTAGCCAATGTTAATACTTTAACTGGCTCTTTATTATTTGAGATCAAATCCGAAGTAGCACACTTACGACCATCTTTCTTGACCTGGTACACTTGCTTGACCACCTCTTTCTTGTTCCTTGAGCTCCAGACCGATTCCTTATGATGGAAACGGTCTTTGACGTGTGATTGTTCATCAATTGTTGATCTTTTTGGAGCTGCATAATGTTGGCGAGATGATCTAAAATAAGATGGATAATGTGCCCTTGTATCATACCTGCCCCATGATGGATATGGATTTACATGAGTGTAGGGAGGCATCCACGACATTGGCATTGGCGGCCCAAAAGGAGGATATGAAGTCTGCTTGCTCAACGTCTTCCTTTGCCAATTCCAGTCTCCAGATTTATGCCTTGGGGGTGACCTCGATGCTTTTGCTTCACTCGACCGATAAGCACTCTTTCCCTCACTTATTTTTTGGTACTTTTCTAATAACTGCGCGAAAGTGACTTTCGGCTTTTTGCTTTTGTGCTTACCATGGCTTTTGCTTTCTTTGGTTGTGCGTGCAACGGTCTTTGAATTCTCTTGTTGCCCCCCAGTGCTAGATGTTACCATTTTAGCTTTGATGGAATTTCCGTCTTCAAGATTATTCTTGATGCACTTTTTGACAATATCCTTGCTCGAAGACTTGACCCCATCATCATTTACGTGTACATATCCACTTTTAGATAAATCGGCTGGTGATAGCTGAGTCAACATTTGATGGCCGTCAAAATGATCCGACTGTCCAAATGATCGTGCCTCAACAAACTCCAATTGTCCTATCTTGTCCGATTGCTTGACTTGATGGATCATGTTGCAATCTTTGACATTTTGCTTGAACGAACATTGCGCTTCCTCTTTTCTTGACGGCTCGACATCGTGATCAATTATAATAATAGGATTAGTCAGCGATGTACCGATGATGTGATCAACTATGCCTGCACTGGACGTACACTCCTGGTCCATTAACCGATATTGTGATACCGGCTTTGATACAAAACAACCGAGCGGTGTGAGTTTAACATCATCTGACTCGGCTATGCATTGATTTTCGTCCTCCTTTCCCGATGCTCTTGAATCGGCTATCCTGGAGAACTTTCAACCTGGCTTTATATTCCTGCAACCAAAATAATTACAGTATATAAGTCTCATCTGAGACCAAATGTTAGCTAGGCATGAAACAAACAAAGTTGTCCATATGAATATAAAGTTCAGTCGGCATGACGGGAAAAACTTTGGTTGCGATAAGTTGTCACTATTAGCCTCTATGAATGGTGCCATGTGTTGATCAGCATGATTAGTAACAAGATAATTCGAAGCAAACAGATTACTCATCTCGATCGGTCTTTCAAAATTAATTTGAATCTTACTAACGAGTGCATCAACAATATGATTTTGACCGAATCGAAAACTGAGTAAACTCTCGGCTAGTTGTACCTTTGTGAAGCCGTTGGAACGAGAAGATGGCTGCACCACTGGAGCAATACCTTGCTCCACTTCTGAATAATTCTCGAATGCATCTTCCTCTTTTTCTGGATCTCGTGCCTCATCACTCGGATTGCCTGAGTAGATTTCACTTGGATGCTCTTCGTGAGTTGAACTTTGCTCGACTGTACTTTCTTTTTCTTGATGTTCATTGTTAACTGAACTTTGTTCGGCCATACTACTTTGTCCGTTCTTTTGCTCGGTGAAGCTTGCATCTTCTATTTTGGTACACGCAACAATAACTGGCTTGATGCACTCGGCTTTAGCGGCTTTAGCCGGTGATGCACTCGTCTGACAAGATGTACTCGGTTGGCACGATGCACTCGACTGGCTCGATGCAACGCACTCGGCCTTAAAAGTCTCAGTGGTCAATTTGGTTTCAATTGAATCCACCATTGTCTTGTTACTAAAGGAACGGTTCAACTCAGCTGTAGACGACTTAGTCATATTTGACTCGGTTTCAACCGAATCAACCGTATTAGCCGAGTGAACCCCTTCTTGATGATTTTCTTGCAAAGCTTCTTTTTCATCTTGCTTCAAAAGTGCAGCAGAGCCAACATGGTTGCTATATGGAGGAAGGCACTTGATGTATTCTTGCAAATATCCCACTTCACGCTTCTTCTTGAGTGCTTCATAAGCATGTCGATATTCTGCTGGTAATTCCTCAAGAGTTGGCGTAGTAAATTCGTTGACGCTATTCCCTGTGAGCTTTGACTTGATCTTGTCCACTTGGGCCACATATTTTTCTTTAAACTCAGCCCTGCTTGGATCGGCTTGCCCCCAATACTTTTACAAACTTTCAGCAATGAATTGATGTTGCCGAAACTTTGCGATTGTATAGGGGGTGTATAACATGCTGCAATGATAGGTGAAGATGTGTGCACTGTTGTTGAATATTTTCTCAAGCCAATTTGATCAATCGTCAACACTTCGTCTTCTTTTAAAACCCTAGCTCTTATTGCCTCATAATCAGGAACCAATCCCTTTTCGTGTTGCTCAAGGCAAATAGCACTAATCTTCTTATTTTGGGCTAAACTTTTTAATGCAGCCAGAGCCATCTCATCTCCTGCAATATTAGGCATATTTGCTCCTATAGAATCTCCATTCACTCGGCCATAACCGCGATGGCGAGCCGAGTCATGAATATTATTTTTAGTTACATATGCCCCTGAACAATTAATGTCATGAGGTGTAGTATCTGATGACTGAGGATAACCAGCCAAATAACTACATGAAGCATGGCCGATTCCCCCGTCCATCGGCATGTTTGGGGATGAACCCGCAAATCGTGAGTCGGCTGCCGATGGACAAAATTGTGAGATGCCCTCATGTACATGAGGTGTCATATATTGATCACTCGAACAAATCATGTTATTCATCGGCATATTGAAAGGTGTTGCCGATGCACGAAAGTTCAGATTCATAAGTTGCATGTCGCGATTCTGTAAATTCCAAGTTTCTCCAACGGAATAACTAGTCGGCCTTTGCTCGTTAGGGCTAGCCGACATGACATGTCCATTAAAAGATCTAGCAACATCAACATAATGGCTATTTGCATCTACATAAGGAGATTGATGATACATGTTACCGTTGTAGATTGCAGCCGCTTGATGATGCTCTCCTCGTAGCAAGAACATGCTGGAGACTGTTCAAAGCTACGTCCCCAGCGGAGTCGCCAAAAAGTGTGTTCGCACACGAACACGTCACCGTGTACCTCCAACGCCGAGGGTGATGCACCGCAGCTCACGTCGAAGGAGACCCGTCCGGAAGCGCGGTACACAAGCAATCCGGCGGGCGCTTTTGAAGACCCGAAACCCCACGCGTCCGGGAGGGACCCCGTCTGGACGCACGGCGGCTATGGGCTGCCCTA
The DNA here is from genome assembly GCA_902687465.1 of Secale cereale. Lineage (NCBI taxonomy): Eukaryota > Viridiplantae > Streptophyta > Magnoliopsida > Poales > Poaceae > Secale > Secale cereale. The sequence continues at coordinate 444,989,252 of LR738713.1, read as the reverse complement.
GGTCGACCTGATCGCCCCTAGGGCCTCGAGGTTCGCTGCCCTGCAACAAGAAGAACAGACGAAGAACGAGGAAGAAGAAGAACTAGGGTTAAGGAGAAAAGATAAAAGATAAAAAGTGGTAGATGAATTGTTCGATTGTGTGTTGTTCAATCGGCCGTCACCCCTTAGGTATATAAGAGGCAGCTGGACTTCCCGTGCAAGGAAATTGCTTGGATTCACGTCCAAAACCCTAGCCAAACTCGGATTGGTTTTGTCCGAACTTTCCAAAACTGTTCGGTTTAAACTGGCTGTACCTTGCAGATAATTTTTGAGGTGGTAAACAACCTCGGATGGAAAAGAGCCCAAAAGCAATCTTGACCGTTTCGACGAGACGAACAACTTTCATGTTGAATGTTTTTTGATTTGAAGCCATCTTCTAGGCCAAAACGGTCACGCAATACAGGCTGTTATTCGCGCTACCCATCAGACACGTGGCTGGTGGGGCGCGCCACTTATAGCTCTGTGACAGGGCTATGTTCGGATGGCTGTAACTTTTGCATACGAACTTGGATTGGGACGACTTTTATATCAAAATCGACCGTTTCGACGAGACGAAGACAATTCTTGTAGAAAGTTTATCCATATGAGGCAGTCTTGGTGGTCTAATTTGTCGAATACTGCTCTAGATACAAAATCTCAATGCTTTGAGCATAGTTTTGGCACTCGAGATGAGATCGGATGATGATGGCCCAAACTTCAAAGATGTTCACCTCGACAATACGAAACCTTTTCACTTTGAGCACTTTTCCATTTGAGGCCATCTTATTTGCTTTTTATTACGTGCCAATATCTGGTGTCAACAGCTGTGGTACCAACGCTCCACCACCGCCTGAATTCATGGAACGAATGATGCAATAGTTTGAGCTGAATCACCAGTTCATGGAAGGAGTGATGGATTAGTTTCCTCACCCAAATAGGAATCATCAGCCAGCCCCAGTAACTTTGCAAGACTTTGCGCGCCTCAACCCAGTCATCTACCGCAGCTCAACTCAGCCACTTGATGCTAATGACTGGCTTCGTGCCATCACTTTCGAGCTAGAGTGTGCTGGTGTAGCCCTGCCAACTATGTCACCTTCCCAGCATACTATTTGAGGGGCCTCGCTGCTCAATGGTGGGATAGCCATAGGCGTACCTGATACGTCTCCAACGTATCTATAATTTTGATGGTTCCATGCTATTATATATGATGTTTTGGATGTTTAATGGGCTTTATTATACACTTTTATATTATTTTTGAGACTAACCTATTAACCCAAAGGCCCAGTGCAGATTGTTGTTTTTTTTGCCTATTTCAGGGTTTTCAAGGAAAAGGAATATCAAACGGAGTCCAGACGGAATGAAACCTTCACGAGAGTTATTTTTGGAACAATATCAACACATAAGACTTGGAGTACACGTGAGGGAACGAAGGAGGCGGCCATGAGGGTCCAGGGCGCGCCCCCCACCCTCGTGGCCCCCCTCTGGATCCCCCGATGCCCTCCTTCCTCCTATATATACCCATGTACACTGAAAACATCGAGGCAACAGAGAAACCCCTAATTCCACCGCCGCAACCTTCTGTTCCCGTGAGATCCCATCTTGGGGCCTATTCTGGAGCTCCGCCGGAGGGGGGATCTTCTACGGAGTGCTTCTACATCAACACCTTTGCCTCACCATGAGTTGTGATTAGTTTACCACAGACCTTCGGGTCCATAGTTATTAGCTAGATGGCTTCTTCTCTCTTTTTGGATCTCAATACCAAGTTCTCCTCGGTCTTCGAGGAGATCTATTCGATGTAATCTTTTTGCGGTGTGTTTGTCGAGATCCGATGAAATGTGGGTTTATGATCAAGATTATCTACGAGAAATATTTGGTTCTTTTCTGAATTCTTTTACGTATGATTATAACACCCTTGCAAGTCTCTTCGAATTATCGGTTTGGTTTGGCCTACTAAATATATAGTTCTTGCAATGGGAGAAGTGCTTGGTATTAGGTTCAATCTTACGGTGTCCTTTCCCAATGACAGTAGGGGCAGCAAGGCACGTATTGTATTGTTGCCATCGAGGATAAAAAGATGGGGTTTATATCATATTGCTTGAGTTTATCCTTCTACATCATGTCATCTTGCTTAAAGCATTACTCTGTTCTTGTGAACTTAATGCTCTAGATGCATGCTGATACGTCTCCAACGTATCGATAATTTTTTATTGTTCCATTGTATTATTTATGATGTTTTGGATGTTTAATGGGCTTTGTTATACACTTTTATATTATTTTTGGGACTAACCTATTTACCCAAAGGCCCATTCCAGATTGTTGTTTTTTTTGCCTATTTCAGGATTTTACAGAAAAGGAATATCAAACGGAGTCCAAATGGAATGAAACCTTCGGGAGAGATATTTTTGGAGCAATATCTTCATGGGAGACTTGAGAACCACGGAATAGGGCACACGTGGCATCCACGAGGGTGGGGGCGCCCCCTATAGGGCGCGCCCCCTGCCTCATGGGCCCCACGTTGGTCCCCTGATGCCCTCCTTCCTCCTATATATATCCATGTACCCCGAAAACATCAGAAGAGAAGAAAAAACCCTAATTCCACCGCCACAACCTTCTGTTCCCGTGAGATCCCATCTTGGGGCCTGTTTTGGAGCTACGTCGGAGGGGGGGGGGGTCTACCACGGAGTGCTTCTACATCAACACCATCGCCTCACCATGAGTTGTGAGTAGTTTGCCACAGACCTTCGGGCCCATAGTTAGTACCTAGATGGCTTCTTCTCTCTCTCTCTTTGGATCTCAATACCAAGTTCTCCTCGGTCTTCGAGGAGATCTATTCAATGTAATCTCTTTTTGCGCTGTGTTTGTCGACATCCGATGAATTGTGGGTTTATGATCAAGATTATCTATGAGAAATATTTGGTTCTTTTCTGCATTCCTTTATGTATGATTATAATATCCTTGCAAGTCTCTTCGAATTATTGGGTTGTTTTGGCCTACTAGATCTATAGTTCTTGCAATGGGAGAAGTGCTTGGCTTTGGGTTCCATCTTGCGGTGTCCTTTCCCAGTGACAGTAGGGGCAGCAAGGCACGTATTGTATTGTTGCCATCGGGGATAAAAAGATGGGGTTTATATCATATTGCTTGAGTTTATCCCTCTACATCATGTCATCTTGCTTAAGGCGTTACACTGTTCTTATGAACTTAATACTCTAGATGCATGCTGGATAGCGGTCGATGTGTGGAGTAATAGTAGTAGATGCAGAATCGTTTCAGTCTACTTGTCATAGATGTGATGCCTATATATAATGATCATGCCTAGATATTCTCATAATTATTCGCTTTTCTATCAATTGCTCGACAGTAATTCGTTCACCCACCGTAGAATTCTGCTATCATGAGAGAAGCCACTAGTGGAACCTGTGGCCCTCGGGTCTATTCTCAACATATCAATCTACAATCTACTTTACTTTACCGTTTTTACTTTCTGTTCTTATATCCAAAAGTACCAAAAATATCAAACTATCATATCTATCAGATCTCACTTTCGTAAGTGACCGTAAAGGGATTGACAACCCCTTACCGCGTTGGCTGCGAAGTTCTTATTTGTTAGTGCAGGTGCGAGGGACTCGCGCGTGGTCTCCTACTGGATTGATACCTTGGTTCTCAAAAACTAAGGGAAATACTTACGCAACTGTGTTGCATCACCCTTTCCTCTTCGAGGGAATACAACGCAAGCTCGAGAAGTAGCAAGAAGAATTTCTAGCGCCGTTGCCGGGGAGGCTTACGCAAGTCATATACCAAGTACCTATCAAACCCTTATCCTTCGCATTACATTTATTTGCCTCTCGTTTTCCTCTCCCCCACTTCACCCTTGCCGTTTTATTTGCCCTTCTTTTTGCCGTGTGTTTACCGTTCGCTTGCCCTCATGTCTGAGATGGGGGAAGATTTTATCGAGAAGGGTAGTAATGTTGAGGGTAACTTCTATGTTGACCCTCCGGATGGAACTACCTCTTTACATATTAAGAAGTTCCGGGTTGGCAGTGGTAATATCATTGGAAAAGGAGTTCTTCGAGACTTCTTTACTTGTGCCGGTGCTTTGCCTACTTTGGGTGGTTCTATTCTTCATAGAACTAGTAGCCTTGTGAATGCCATATCTATGCTTGTAGTTGAAATTGAAAGGCGATTTATCCATATGAATCCCTGTATTCAGAGAATCTTTCTGGAATTTTCCAATATTGAGCATTCTTTTGTTAAGCGTGCCGCTACTATCTTTTTGGCAAATGAATTCAGATTTATCATGAAAGAGGCCAAAGAAAACTTTGCTCATTATGGGGTAGATGCTGGTTGACCTCCCATAGAGGCTATCTTATTTAATCAAGAAGACATAATGCGGTTGCGATCTCCTGACCATGTTGCTTTTAATGAAAACCTTAGAAAAAAGGTTCCTACCGATGTCTTGGTTGATAGAATTTCTGAGTTGAATGATAATTTTTCTATTCAAAACAATGGATTAGGTTTTTCCCTCGAGCGAAGGCTTATGACCTTCTGCCAAAAGAATGCCTATAATGATGAATTGGTTGCACATTATAAATGGCCAAAAGAGGAACCTATACCTCCTGAGCTTGATGTTGGGGACTTTTGTCACATTAAATTTAGCCATTTTGATTACTTTCGTTTGCCACAAAGAAAACTTGCTGCTGAATGTAGGGAATATGAGATGAGTTTTTGCGATATATCTTATCATTATGGCAATACCTAGATCTATCCTTGTATCGTGCCTAGCTAGGGGCGTTAAACGGTAGCGCTTGTTGGGAGGCAACCCAATTTTATTTTCTTTGTATTTGCTTCTGTTTACGAATAAATATTGCATCTAGCTTCTGTTTAGATGTGGTTTTGTGTTTTAATTAGTGTTTGTGCCAAGTAGAACCTTTGGAAAGACTTGTGTGAAGTTTATATGATCTTGCTGTAAAGAATAGAAACGTTGGCGCTCACTAGAATAGTCACCAGATTTTACTTGAGGGTGCTATTTAGTTAATTATTTTTGTAGATGATCAATAGACAAATTCCTCACATTTACCAATTTATTTCAAATTTTTGGAGTTACAGAAGTATGCGAAAGTTACATATTACTACAGACTGTTCCGTTTTTGACAGATTCTGTTTTTCGAGTGTTGTTTGCTTATTTTGATGAATCTATGAGTAGTATTGGAGGATATGAATCGTAGAGAAATTGTAATACAGTAGGTTTAACACCAATATACACAAATAATGAGTTCATTACAGTACCTTTGAGTGGTGGTTTGTTTTCTTATACTAACGGAGCTCACGAGATTTTTGTCTAAGTTTTGTGTTGTGAAGTTTTCAAGTTTTGAGTATTGCTTTGATGGACTATGGAACAAAGAGTGGAAAGAGCCTAAGCTTGGGGATGCCCAAGGCACCCCAAGTTAAAATTCAAGGACAGCCAAAACCCTAAGCTTGGGGATGCCCCGGGAAGGCATCCCCTCTTTCGTCTTCATCTGTCGGTAACTATACTCGGGAGTATATTTTTATTCACCACATGATATGTGTTTTACTTGGAGCGTCATGTATGATTTGAGTCTTTGCTTGTTAGTTTGCCACAATCATCCTTTCTGGACACACCTTTTTGAGAGAGATAAATATGTCCTAGGAATTGTTAGAACACTCTATGTGCTTCACTTATATCTTTTAGAGCACGGTGGTGATTTTATTTTGAAGAAATTGTTGATCTCTCATGATTCACTTATATCCTTTTTAGAGTCTATTTGAACAACATGGTAATGTGCTATGGCTATAAAACTAGCCTTAACATGATAGGCATCCAAGATGAATGTAGTAAAAACTTTCATACAAAGTGCATCGAATATGATGAGAAGTTTGATACTTGATAATTGTTTTGAGATATGAGGATAGTGATATTAGAGTCATGCTAGTGGAGTTATTATGAAATTGAGAAATACTTGTGTTAAAGTTTGTGATTCTCGTAGCATGCACGTATGGTGAACCGCTATGTGACGAAGTTAGACCATGAGGTATTTGTAGAGTGTCATCCTTTGTGTGGAGGTCAGGGGCGCGCGATGGTTAACTCCTACCAACCTCCCCCCAAGGAGCATGCGTTGATTGCTTTGTTTTGATGACTCGTAAATTTTTGCAATAAGTATATGAGTTCTTATGACTAATGTTGAGTCCATGGATTATACGCACTCTCACCCTTCCACCATTGCTAGCCTCTCTTGTACCGCGCAACTTTCGCCGGTACCATACACCCACTATATACCTTCCTCAAAAAAGCCACCATATCTACCTATCATGGCATTTCCATAGCCATTCCGAGATATATTGCCATGCAACTTTCCACTGTTCCGTTCATATGACACGCTACATATTGTCATATTGCCATGCATGATCATGTAGTTGACATCGTATTTGTGGCAAAGCCACCATGCACAATTTTTTATACATGTCACTCTTGATTCATTGTACTTCCTTGTACACCGCCGGAGGCATTCATATAGAGTCATACTTTGTTATAGTATCGAGTTGTAATATCGAGTAGTAAATCAATAAAAGTGTGATGATCATCATTATTAGAGCATTGTCCCATGTGAGGAAAGGCCAAAAAACAGAGGATGGACCAAATATATATATATATATAGAGAGAGATAGAGGGGCTAAAAAAATAGAAAGCCCCTCCAAAAAAATGAGCGACAAGAGAGAAGGGCCAATGCTACTATCCTTTTCCACACTTGTGCTTCAAGGTAGCACCATGTTCTTCATGATAGAGAGTCTCATGTTTAGTCACTTTCATATACTAGTGGGAATTTTCATTATAGAACTTGGCTTGTATATTCCAACGATGGGCTTCCTCAAATGCCCTAGGTCTTCATGATCAAGCAAGTTGGATGCACACCCACTTAGTTTCTTTTGTTGAGCTTTCAAACATTTCTAGCTCTAGTGCATCTGTTGCATGGAAATCCCTACCCACTCACATTGATATCTATTGATGGGCATCTCCATATCCCGTTGATACGCCTAGGTTATGTGAGACTATCTCCCTCCTTTTTGTCTTCTCCACAACCATCATTCTATTCCACCCATAGTGCTATATCCATGGCTCGCGCTCATGTATTGCGTGAAAGTTGAAAGGTTTGAAAGAATAGAGTATGAAAACAAGTGCTTGGCTGAAACCAGGGTTGTGCATGATATGAATATTTTGTGTGATGAAGAGGGAGGATAGCCAGACTATATGATTTTGTAGGGATAACTTTCTTTAGCCATGGTATTTTGAGAAGACATGATTGCTTTGTTAGTATGCTTGAAGTATTATTATTTCTTATGTCAATATAGACTTTTGTCTTGAATCTTTCAGATCTGAACATTCATGCCACAATAAAGAGAATTGCATTGAAAATTATGATTGGTTAGCATTCCACATGAAAAATTCTGTTTTTATCATTTACCTACTCGAGGACGAGCAGGAATTAAGCTTGGGGATGCTTGATACGTCTCTAACGTATCTATAATTTTTTATTGTTCCATGCTATTATTTATAATGTTTTGGATGTTTAATGGGTTTTGTTATTGACTTTTATATTATTTTTGGCACTAACCTATTAACCCAAAGGCCTAGTCCAGTTTGCTGTTTTTTTTGCCTATTTCAAGGTTTTACAGAAAAGGAATATCAAACGGAGTCCGAACGGAATGAAACCTTCGGGAGAGATATTTTTGGAGTGATATCTTCATGGGAGACTTGAGAACCACGGAATAGGGCACACGTGGCGTCCACGAGGGTGGGGGGCGCCCCCCTACAGGGCACACCCCCTGCCTCGTGGGCCCCATGTTGGTCCCCCGATGCCCTCCTTCCTCCTATATATATCCATGTACCCCGAAAACATCAGAAGAGAAGAAAAAACCCTAATTCCACTGCCACAACCTTCTGTTCCTGTGAGATCCCATCTTGGGGCCTGTTCCGGAGCTCCGCCGGAGGGGGGAGCTACCACGGAGTGCTTCTACATCAACACCATCGCCTCACCATGAGTTGTGAGTAGTTTACCACAGACCTTCGGGTCCATAGTTAGTACCTAGATGGCTTCTTCTCTCTCTCTCTTTGGATCTCAATACCAAGTTCTCCTCGGTCTTCGAGGAGATCTATTCGATGTAATCTCTTTTTGCGGTGTGTTTGTCGAGATCCAATGAATTGTGGGTTTATGATCAAGATTATCTATGAGAAATATTTGGTTCTTTTCTGAATTCTTTTATGTATGATTATAATATCCTTGCAAGTCTTTTAGAATTATTGGTTTGGTTTGGCCTACTAGATCTATAATTCTTGCAATGGGAGAAGTGCTTTGCTTTGGGTTCAATCTTTCGGTGTCCTTTCCAAGTGACAGTAGGGGCAGCAAGGCACGTATTGTATTGTTGCCATCGAGGATAAAGAGATGGGGTTTATATCATATTGCTTGAGTTTATCCCTCTACATCATGTCATCTTGCTGAAGGCGTTACTCTATTCTTATGAACTTAATACTCTAGATGCATGCTGGATAGCGGTCGATGTGTGGAGTAATAGTAGTAGATGCAGAATCGTTTCGGTCTACTTGTCACGGACGTGATGCCTATATATAATGATCATGCCTAGATATTCTCATAATTATTCGCTTTTCTATCAATTGCTCGACAGTAATTCGTTCACCCACCGTAGAATTCTGCTATCATGAGAGAAGCCACTAGTGAAACCTATGGCCCCCGGGTCTATTCTCAACATATCAATCTACAATCTACTTCACTTTACCGTTTTTACTTTGTGTTCTTATATCCAAAAATACCAAAAATATCAAACTATCATATCTATCAGATCTCACTTTCGTAAGTGACCGTAAAGGGATTGACAACCCCTTATCGCATTGGCTGCGAAGTTCTTATTTGTTTGTGGAGGTGCGAGTGACTCGCGCGTGGTCTCCTACTGGATTGATACCTTGGTTCTCAAAACCTGAGGGAAATACTTACGCTACTGTGCTTCATCACCCTTTCCTCTTCGAGGGAATACAACGCAAGCTCGAGAAGTAGCACATGCTGGATAGCGGTCGATGTGTGGATTAATAGAATCATTTCGGTCTACTTGTCATGGATGTGATGCCTATATATAATGATCATGCCTAGATATTCTCATAACTATGCGCTTTTCTATCAATTGCTCGATAGTAATTTGTTCACCCACCGTAGAATTCTGCTATCATGAGAGAAGCCACTAGTGAAACCTATGCCCCCCGGGTCTATTCTCAACATATTAATCTTCCAATCTACTTTACTTTGCTTTCTTTACTTTCTGTTCTTATATCAAAAATACCAAAAATATCAAACTATCCTATCTATCAGATCTCACTTTCGTAAGTCATCGTAAAGGGATTGACAATCCCTTATCGCGTTGGCTGCGAAGTTCTTATTTGTTTGTGCAGGTGTGAGGGACTCGCGCGTGGTCTCCTACTGGATTGATACCTTGGTTCTCAAAACTGAGGGAAATACTTACGCTATTGTGCTGCATCACCCTTTCCTCTTCGAGGGAATACAACGCAAGCTCGAGAAGTAGCAAGAAGAATTTCTCGCACCATTGTCGGGGAGGCTTACGCAAAAGTCATATACCAAGTACCTATCCCAAACCCTTATCCTTCGCATTACCTTTTTTTGCCTCTCATTTCCTCTCCCCCACTTCACCCTTGCCGTTTTATTTGCCCTTCTTTTTGCCGTGCGTTTACCGTTCGCTCGCTTCTTGTTTGCTTGGGAGTTGGATTGCTTGCTTATCACTATGGCTCAGAACAATAAAAAATTGTGTGACTTCTCCAATACCAACAATAATGATTTTATTAGCACTTCGATTGCTCCTATTACCGATGCTGAATCTTGTGAGATCAATGCTGCTCTATTGAATCTTGTCATGAAAGATCAATTCTCCGGCCTTCCTAGTGAAGATGCCGCTACCCATCTATTCAACTTTGTTAATTTGTGTTGCTGGAAATATGCCCTAGAGGCAATAATAAAAAGGTTATTATTATATTTCCTTGTTCATGATAATTGTCTATTGTTCATGCTTTAATTGTATTATCCGAAAACAGTAATACATGTGTGAATACATAGACCACAACATGTCCCTAGTGAGCCTCTAGTTGACTAGCTCGTTGATCAATAGATGGTTACGGTTTCCTAACCATGGACATTGGATGTCATTGATAACGAGATCACATCATTAGGAGAATGATGTGATGGACAAGAACCAATCCTAAGCCTAGCACAAGATCGTGTAGTTCGTATGCTAAAGCTTTTCCAATGTCAAGTATCCTTTCCTTAGACCATGAGACTATGCAACTCCCGGATACTGTAGGAGTGCTTTGGGTGTGCCAAACGACACAACGTAACTGGGTGGCTATAAAGGTACACCACGGGTATCCCCGAAAGTATCTGTTGGGTTGGCACGAATCGAGACTGGGATTTGTCACTCCGTATGACGGAGAGGTATCTCCGGGCCCACTCGGTAATACATCATCGTAATGAGCTCAATGTGACTAAGGGGTTAGTCACGGGATGATGTGTTACGGAACGAGTAAAGAGACTTCCCATATCGAGATTGAACAAGGTATCGGTATACCGACGATCGAATCACGCACAAGTACTATTCCGCTAGACAAAGGGAATCGTATACGGGATTGATTGAATCCTTGACATCGTGGTTCATCCGATGAGATCATCGTGGAACATGTGGGAGACAACATGGGTATCCAGATCTCGCTGTTGGTTATTGGCCGGAGATATGTCTCGGTCCGCATGGTTCCTGAACCCGTAGGGTCTACACACTTAAGGTTCAATGACGCTAGGGTTATAGGGAATGTAGTATGTGGTTACCGAATGTTGTTCGGAGTCCCGGATGAGATCTCTGATGTCACGAGGAGTTCCGGAATGGTCCGGAGGTAAAGATTTATATATGGGAAGTCCCGTTTTGGTCACCGGAAGTGTTCTGGGCGTTATCGGGACCACCAGAAGGGTTCCGGGGGTCCACCGGGAGGGGCCACCGGCCCCTTAGGCTTGCGTGGGCCAAGTGTGGGAAGGGACCAGCCCCTAGGTGGGCTGGTACAACCCCCCACCAAGGCCCAGGGCGCAAAGGAGAGGAGAGGGGGCAAACCCTAGGTCCAGATGGGCCTTAAGGCCCACCCTAGGGGCGCCCCCCTCTCTCCCCCTCCTGGCCGCCCCCCAGATGGGATCTGGGGCTGCCGCCACCCCTAGGTGGGAAGATGGGGGCGCAGCCCCTCCCCTCCCCCTATATATAGTGGGGGTTTCGGGGCTACCAGATGCACGAGTTTCCCTCTCTCTTGGCGCAGCCCTACCCCTCTCCCTCCTTGTCTCTTGCAGTGCTTGGCCAAGCCCTGCTGGAGTGCCACGCTCCTCCACCACCACACGCTGTTGTGCTGCTGCTGGACGGAGTCTTCCCCAACCTCTCCCTCTCCCCTTGCTGGATCAAGGCGCGGGAGACGTCACCGGGCTGCACGTGTGTAGAACACGAAGGCGCTGTTGTTCGACGCTTAGATCGGATTCGACCGCAAACTGAATCGCTTCGTGTACGACTCCACCAACCGCGTTCTTGCAACGCTTCCGCATCACGATCTTCGAAGGTACGAAGATGCACTCCCCTCTCGTTGCTAGCAGACTCCACAGATGCATCTTGGTGATACATAGGAATTTTTTTGATTTTCTGCAACGATCCGCAACAGTGGCATCATGAGCTAGGTCCATGCATAGTTACTATGCACGAGTAGCTGCTATCATTCTGGGGTTATGCTTTAGAGACTGCCGCATTCACTTTAAATAGGGCACCGTCTAAATCCGTTGAGACGACACCGTATGAACTGTGGTTTGGGAAGAAACCTAAGTTGTCATTTCTAAAAGTTTGGGGATGCGATGCTTATGTCAAGAAACTTCAACCTGAAAAGCTCGAACCCAAATCGGAAAAATGCGTCTTCATAGGATACCCTAAGGAAACTATTGGGTATACCTTCTACCTCAGATCCGAAGGCAAGATCTTTGTAGCCAAGAATGGATCCTTTCTGGAGAAATAGTTTCTCTCGAAAGAAGTAAGTGGGAGGAAAGTGGAACTTGATGAGGTGATTGTCACCCCTTCCGAACCGGAAAGTAGCACAGCACAAGAAGATGTTTTCGTGGTGCGTGCACCGACAAGAGAGGAAGTTAATGATAATGATCATGAAGCTTCAGATCAAGTTATTGCTGAACTTTGTAGGTCCACAAGGACACGTTCCGCACCAGAGTTGTACGACAACCCTGTCCTGGAAATCATGTTGTTAGACAACAGCGAACCTTCGAACTATGAAGAAACGATGGCGGGCCCGGATTCCAACAAATGGCTTGAAGCCATGAAATCCGAGATAGGATCCATGTATGATAACAAAGTATGGACTTTGGTTGACTTGCCCGATGATCGGCAAGCCATAGAAAATAAATGGATATTTAAGAAGAAGACTGACGCGGATGGTAATGTGACCATCTATAAGGCTCGGCTTGTCGCTAAAGGTTATCGACAAGTTCAAGGAATTGACTACGACGAGACTTGCTCTCCCGTAGCGATGCCGAAGTCCGTCCGAATCACGTTAGCAATTGCCGCATTCTATGATTATGAGATATGGCAAATGGACGTCAAAACATCATTCCTTAACAGCTTCCTTAAGGAAGAACTGTATATGATGCAGCCGGAAGGTTTTGTCGATCCTAAGAATGCTAACAAGGTATGCAAGCTCCAGCGCTCCATCTATGGGCTGGTGCAAGCATCTCGGAGTTGGAACATTCGCTTTGATGAGGTGATCAAAGCATTTGGGTTTATACAGACTTGGGGAGAAGCATGTATTTACAAGAAATTGAGTGTGAGCTCTAGAGCATTTCTCATATTATATGTGGACGACATATTGCTGATGGGAAATGATGTAGAACTCTTTGAAAGCATAAAGGCCTACTTGAATAAGTGTTCTTCAATGAAGGACCTTGGAGAAGCCGTTTACATATTAGGCATCAAAATCTATAGAGATAGATCGAGACGCCTCATTGGTCTTTCACAAAGCACATACCTTGACAAGATATTGAAGAAGTTTAATATGGATCAGTCCAAGAAAGGGTTCTTGCCTGTATTGCAAGGTATGAGATTGAGCACATCTCAATGCCCGACCTCGGCAGAAGATAGAGAAACGATGAGTGTCATCCCCTATGCCTCGGCCAAAGGTTCTATTATGTATGCCATGCTGTGTACCAGACCTGATGTGAACCTCGCCATAAGTTTGGTGGGGAGGTACCAAAGTGATCCCGGTATGGAGCACTGGACAGCGGTCAAGAACATCCTGAAGTACCTGAAAAGGACTAAGGATATGTTTCTCATTTATGGAAGTGACGAAGAGCTCATCGTAAAGGGTTATGTCGATGCTAGCTTCGACACAGATCTGGATGACTCCAAGTCACAAAGCGGATACATGTATATTTTGAATGGCGGGGCAGTCAGCTGGTGCAGTTGCAAGCAAAGCGTCGTGGCGGCATCTACATGTGAAGCAGAGTACATAGCTGCTTCCGAAGCAGCGCAGGAAGGAGTCTAGATGAAGGAGTTCATCACCGACCTAGGAGTTATTCCAAGCGCGTCAGGCCCGATGACTCTCTTCTGTGACAATACTGGAGCTATTGCCATTGCCAAGGAGCCCAGGTTTCACAAGAAGACCAAGCACATCAAGCGTCGTTTCAACTACAAAATTATATTCAAGATGGAGACATATATATTTGTAAAGTACATACGGATCTGAATGTCGCAGATCCGTTGACCGAACCTCTTCCACGAGCAAAACATGATCAACACCAGAACTCCATGGGTGTTCGATTCATCACAATATAACTAGATTATTGACTCTAGTGCAAGTGGGAGACTGTTGGAAATATGCCCTAGAGGCAATAATAAAATGGTAATTATTATATTTCCTTATTCATGATAATTGTCTATTGTTCATGCTTTAAATGTATTATCCGGAAACAGTAATACATGTGTGAATACATATACCACAACATGTCCCTAGTGAGCCTCTAGTTGACTAGCTCGGTTTCTTGACCATGGACATTGGGTGTCATTGATAATGAGATCAAATCATTAGTAGAATGATGTGATGGACAAGACCCAATCCTAAGCCTAGCACAAGATCGTGTAGTTCGTATGCTAAAGCTTTTCCAATGTCAAGTATCCTTTCCTTAGACCATGAGATTGTGCAACTCCCGGATACCGTAGGAGTGCTTTGGGTGTGCCAAAGGTCACAACGTAACTAGGTGGCTATAAAGGTACACTACGGGTATCCCCGAAAGTATCTGTTGGGTTGGCACGAATCGAGACTGGGATTTGTCACTCCGTATGACGGAGAGGTATCTGTGGGCCCACTCGGTAATACATCATCGTAATGAGCTCAATGTGACTAAGGGGTTAGTCACAGGATGATGTGTTACGGAACGAGTAAAGAGACTTCCCATAACGATATTGAACAAGGTATCGGTATACCGACGATCGAATCACGGACAAGTACTATACCGCTAGACAAAGGGGATCGTATACGGGATTGATTGAATCCTTGACATCGTGGTTCATACGATGAGATCATCGTGGAACATGTGGGAGACAACATGGGTATCCATATCTCGCTGTTGGTTATTGGCCGGAGATATGTCTCGATCATGACCGCATGGTTCCCGAACCCGTAGGGTCTACACACTTAAGGTTCAATGACGCTAGGGTTATAGGGAATGTAGTATGTGGTTACCGAATGTTGTTCGGAGTCCCGGATGAGATCCCGGACATCACGAGGAGTTCCGGAATGGTCCGGAGGTAAAGATTTATATATGGGAAGTCCCGTTTTGGTCACCGGAAGTGTTATGGGCGTTATCGGGACCACCGGAAGGGTTCCAAGGGTCCATCGGGAGGGGCCACCGGCCCCTTAGGCTTGCGTGGGCCAAGTGTGGGAAGGGACCAGCCCCTAGGTGGGCTGGTGCGCCCCCCACCAAGGCCCAGGGCGCAAGGGAGAGGAGAGGGGGCAAACCCTAGGTCCAGATGGGCCTTAAGGCCCACCCTAGGGGCGCCCCCCTCTCTCCCCCTCCCGGCCGCCCCCCACATGGGATCTGGGGCTGCCGCCACCCCTAGGGGGGAAACCCTAGATGGGGGCGCAGCCCTCCCCTCCCCCTATATATAGTGGGGGTTTCGGGGCTGCCAGATGCACGAGTTTCCCTCTCTCTTGGCGCAGCCCTACCGCTCTCCCTCCTCGTCTTGCAGTGCTTGGCCAAGCCTTGCTGGAGTGCCATGCTCCTCCTCCACCACCACGCCATTGTGCTGCTACTGGAAGGAGTCTTCCCCGACCTCTCCCTCCCCCCTTGCTGGATCAAGGCGCGGGAGACGTCACCGGGCTGCACGTGTGTTGAACGTGGAGGCGCTGTTGTTCGGCGCTTAGATCGGATCCGACCACGAACTGAATCGCTTCATGTACGACTCCACCAACCACGTTCTTGCAACGCTTCCGCATCGCGATCTTCAAAGGTACGAAGATGCACTCCCCTCTCGTTGCTAGCAGACTCCATAGATGGATCTTGGTGATACGTAGGATTTTTTTTGATTTTCTGCAACGATCCCCAACAGTGGCATCATGAGCTAGGTCTATGCGTAGTTACTATGCACGAGTAGAACACAAGATTGTTGTGGGCGTAGATCATGTCAATTTACTTGCCGCTACTAGTCTTATCTTGATTTGGCAGCATCGTGGGATGAAGCGGCCCGGACCGACCTTACACGTACGCTTACGTGAGACAGGTTCCATCGACTGACATGCACTAGTTGCATAAGGTGGCTAGCGGGTGTCTGTCTCTCCCACTTTAGTCGGATCAGATTCGATGAAAAGGGTCCTTATGAAGGGTAAATAGTAATTGGCATATCACATTGTGGTTTTTGGGTAGGTAAGAAACGTTCTTGCTAGAAACCTATAGCAGCCACGTAAAAAACTTGCAACAATAATTAGAGGACGTCTAACTTGTTCTTGCAACATGTGTCGTGTGATGTGATATGGCCAAAAGGATGTGATGAATGATATATATATGTGATGTATGAGATTGATCATGTTCTTGTAATAGGAATCACGACTTGCATGTCGATGAGTATGACAACCGGCACGAGCCATAGGAGTTGTCTTATTTTATTGTATGACCTGCGTATCATTGAAAACGCCATGTAATTACTTTACTTTATTGCTAACCGTTAGCCATAGTAGTAGAAGTAATGCTTGGCGACATAACTTCATGAAGACACGATGATGGAGATCATGATGATGGAGATCATGGTGTCATGCCGGTGACAATGATGATCATGGAGCCCCAAAGATGAAGATCAGAAGGAGCAAAATTATATTGGCCATATCATGTCACTATTTGATTGCTTGTGATGTTTATCATGTTTTACATCTTATTTGCTTAGAACAATGGTAGTGAATAAGATGATCTCTCACTAAAATTTCAAGAGTAGTGTTCCCCCTAACTGTGCATCGTTGCTAAGATTCGTTGTTCCGAAGCACCACGTGATGATCGGGTGTGATAGGTCCTAATGTTCGCATACAACGGGTGTAAGCTAGATTTACACACGCAATACACTTAGGGTTGACTTGACGAGCCTAGCATGTACAGACATGGCCTCAGAACACGGAAGACCGAAAGGTCGAACATGAGTCGTAGAGAAGATACTATCAACATAAAGATATTCACCGTTGATGACTAGTCCGTCTCACGTGATGATCGGACACGGCCTAGTCGATTTAGATCATGTATCACTTAGATGACTAGAGAGATGTCTATCTGAGTGGGAGTTTATTAAATTTGTTTAGATGAACTTAATTGTCATGAACATAGTCTAAAATCTTTACAATATGTCTTGTAGATCCAATGGCCCACGCTAATGTTGCCCTCAACTTCAACGCGTTCCTAGAGAAAACCAAGCTGAAAGACGATGGTAGCAACTATACGGGTTGGGTCCGTAACTTGAGGATCATCCTCATATCTGCCAAGAAAGCATATGTCCTTGAAGCACCGCTAGGTGATGCACCCGTTTTCCCAGCAACTCAAGACGTTATGAACGCCTGGCTGTCGCGTAGTGATGATTACTCCCTGGTTCAGTGCGGCATGTTTTACAGCTTAGAATCGGGGCTCCAAAAGCATTTTGAGCAGCACAGAGCATATGGGATGTTCCTAGAGCTGAAAATGGTTTTCCAAGCTCATGCCCGAGTCGAGAGATATGAAGTCTCCGACAAGTTCTACGGTTGTAAGATGGAGGAGGATAGTTCTGTCAGCGAACATATACTCAAAATGTCTGGGTTGCACAACCGCTTGTCTCAGCTGGGAATTAATCTCCCAGATGACGCGGTCATTGACAGAATCCTTCAGTCGCTCCCACCTACTACAAGAGCTTTGTGATGAACTTCAATATGCAAGGGATGGAGAAGTCCATTCCCAAGGTGTATTCGATGCTGAAATCAGCGGAGGTGGAGATCAAGAAAGAACATCAAGTGTTGATGGTGAATAAAACCACTAAGTTCAAGAAAGGCAAGGGTAAGAAGAACTTCAAGAAGGACGACAAAGGAGTTGCCGTGCCCGGTAAGCCAGTTGCCGGGAAGAAGCCAAAGAATGGACCCAAGCCTGAGACTGAGTGCTTTTATTGCAAGGGAACGGGTCACTGGAAGCGGAACGGTCCCAAATACTTGGTGGATAAGAAGGCTGGAAACGTGAAAGGTATATGTGATATACATGTTATTGATGTGTACCTTACCAGCGCTCGTAGTAGCTCCTGGGTATTTGATACCAGTGCAGTTGCTCACATTTGTAACTTAAAGCAGGAGCTGCGGAATAAGGGGAGACTGGCGAAGGACGAGGTGACGATGCGCGTCGGGAATGGTTCCAAGGTCGATGTGATCGCCGTCGGCACGCTACCTCTGCATCTACCTTCGGGATTAGTGTTAAACCTCAATAATTGTTATTTAGTACCAGCTTTCAGCATGAACATTGTATCTGGATCTCGTTTAATGCGAGATGGCTACTCATTTAAATCTGAGAATAATGGTTGTTCTATTTATATGAGAGAAATGTTTTATGGTCATGCCCCGCTGGTCAATGGTTTATTCTTAATGAATCTCGAACGTGATGTTACACATATTCATAGTTTGGATGCCAAAAGATGTAAGGTTGATAATGATAGTCCCACATACTTGTGGCACTGCCGCCTTGGTCATATTGGTGTCAAACGTATGAAGAAGCTCCATGCAGATGGACTTTGGAGTCTGTTGATTATGAATCATTTGACACGTGCGAACCATGCCTCTTGGGTAAGATGACCAAGACTCCGTTCTCCGGAACAATGGAGCGAGCAACCAACTTATTAGAAATCATACATACTGAAGTGTGCGGTCCAATGAGTGTTGAAGCTCGCGGTGGCTATCGTTATGTTATCACCCTCACTGATGACTTAAGTAGATATGGGTATGTCTACTTGATGAAACACAAGTCTGAGACCTTTGAAAGGTTCAAGGAATTTCAGAATGAGGTTGAGAATCAACGTGACAGAAAAATAAAGTTCTTATGATCAGATCGTGGAGGAGAATATTTAAGTCACAAATTTGGCACGCACCTAAGGAAATGCGGAATTGTTTCACAATTGACGCCGCCTGGAACACCTCAACGTAATGGTGTATCCGAACATCGTAATCGTACTCTATTGGACATGGTGCGATCTATGATGTCTCTTACCGACTTACCACTATCATTCTGGGGTTATGCTTTAGAGACTGCCGCATTCACTTTAAATAGGGCACCGTCTAAATCCGTTGAGACGACACCGTATGAACTGTGGTTTGGGAAGAAACCTAAGTTGTCATTTCTAAAAGTTTGGGGATGCGATGCTTATGTCAAGAAACTTCAACCTGATATGTCTCGGTCATGATTGATTGAATCCTTGACATCGTGGTTCATTCCATGAGATCATCGTGGAACATGTGGGAGACAACATGGGTATCCATATCTCGTTGTTGGTTATTGGCCGGAGATATGTCTCGGTCATGACCGCATGGTTCCCGAACCCGTAGGGTCTACACACTTAAGGTTCAATGACGCTAGGGTTATAGGGAATGTAGTATGTGGTTACCGAATGTTGTTCGGAGTCCCAGATGAGATCCCGGACGTCACGAGGAGTTCCGGAATGGTCCGGAGGTAAAGATTTATATATGGGAAGTCCTGTTTTGGTCACCGGAAGTATTCTGGGCGTTATCGGGACCACCGGAAGGGTTCCGGGGGTCCACCGGGAGGGGCCACCGGCCCCATAGGCTTGCGTGGGCCATGTGTGGGAAGGTACCAGCCCCTAGGAGGGCTAGTGCGCCCCTACCTAGGCCCAGGGTGCTAGGGAGAGGACAGGGGCAAACCCTAGGTCCAGATGGGCCTTAAGGCCCACCCTAGGGGCGCCCCCCTCTCTCCCCCTCCTGAACGCCCCCCCAGATGGGATCTGGGGCTGCCGCCACCCCTAGGGGGGAAACCCTAGATGGGGGCGCAGCCCCTCTCCCCCTATATATAGTGGGGGTTTTGGGGCTGCCAGATGCACGAGTTTCCCTCTTTCTTGGCGCAGCCCTACCCCTCTCCCTCCTCATCTCTTGCAGTGCTTGGCCAAGCCCTGCTGGAGTGCCACGCTCCTCAACCACCACCCCCTTTCTGGATCAAGGCGCGGGAGATGTCACCGGGCTGCACGTGTGTTGAACACGGAGGCGTCGTTGTTCGACGCTTAGATCGGATTCGACCGCGATCTGAATCGTTTCGTGTACGACTCCACTAACCGCGTTCTTGCAACGCTACAACATCGCGATCTTCAAAGGTACGAAGATGCACTCCCCTCTCGTTGCTAGTAGACTCCATAGATGGATCTTGGTGATACGTAGGAATTTTTTTGATTTTCTGCAACGATCACCAACATGTGTGATATGCAAAAGAAGAGGGATACGGATAATGATATTGTTAAGTTGAAGTTATTTCCGTTTTCACTTAGAGATCGTGCTAAAACTTGGTTTTCCTCTTTCCCTAGAAATAGTATTGATTCTTGGATTAAGTGCAAAGATGCCTTTATCTCTAAGTATTCTCCTCCTGCTAAGATTATCTCTCTTAGAAATAATATCATGAATTTTAAGCAACTAGATCATGAGCATGTTGCACACGCTTGGGAGAGAATGAAATTAATGACACATAAATGTCCTACACATGGTTTGAACGTATGGATGATTATACAAAACTTTTATGCTGGCTTGAATTTTGCTTCTAGAAATCTTTCAGATTCGGCCGCAGGAGGCACTTTCATGGAAACTACCTTAGGAGAAGCTACCAAACTCCTAGATAATATTATGGTTAACTACTCTCAATGACACACCGAACGATCTACTAGTAAAAAAGTGCATGCTATTGAAGAAATTAGTGTTTTGAGTGTAAATATGAATGAACTTATGAAATTATTTGCTACTAAGAGTGCTTCTTCTGATCCTAATGATATGCCTTTATCCACGGTGATTGATAATAATAATGAATCTTTGGATGTGAATTTTGTTGGTAGGAATAATTTTGGTAACAATGCTTATAGTGAAAACTTTAATCCTAGGCCTTTTCCTAGTAATTCCTCTAATAATTATGGTAATTACTACAATAACTCTTATGGAAATTTTGGTAAGACGCCCCCTCAATTTGAAACTAGTGTTAAGGAGTTTATGAATTCGCAAAAGAATTTCAATGCTTTGCTTGAAGAAAAATTGCTTAAGATTGATGAGCTGGCTAGAAGTGTGGATAGAATTACTCTTGATGTTGATTCTTTGAAACTTAGATCTATTCCACCTAAGCATGATATCAATGAGTCTCTCAAACACATGAGAATTTCCATTGATGAATGCAAAGAAAGAACCGCTAGGATGCGTGCTAAAAAAGAGTGCTTTATGAAAGCGTGTTCTTCTAGTTATCATGAAAATAAAGATGAAGATCTGAAATTTATTGATGCGTCTCCTATTAGATCCTTGTTTTCTAGTATGAATCTTGATAAAGATGGGACTAGAGATGAGTCTACTTTAGTTAAAAGGCGTCCCACTGATTCAGAGTTTTTAGATCTTGGTGCTAAAATGGTTAAAAGTGGGATTGAAGAGATTAAAAATTTGCATAGTAATGAACCCACTATTTTGTATTTCAAGGGATTAAATTATGATAATTACTCTTTGATAGATTGTAGTTCCTTGTTGCAATCCATACTAAATTCTCCGCATGCTTATAGTCAAAATAAAGCTTTTACCAAACACATAGTTGATACTTTGATGCAATCTTATGAAGAAAAACTTGATTTCGAAGTCTCTATCCCTAGAAAACTTTATGATGAGTGGGAACCTACTATTAAAATTAAAATTAAAGATCATGAATGCTTTGCCTTGTGTGATTTGGGTGCAAGTGTTTCTACTATCCCAAGAACTTTGTGTGATTTGTTAGGTTTCCATGAGCTTGATGATTGTTCTTTAAATTTGCATCTTGCGGATTCTACCACAAAGAAACCTATGGGAAGGATTAATGATGTTCTTATTATTGCCAATAGGAATTATGTGCCCGTAGATTTCATTGTTCTTGACATAGATTGCAATCCTTCATCTCCTATTATTCTTGATAGACCTTTCCTTATAACGATTGGTGCAATTATTGATATGAAGGAAGAAAATATTAGATTCGAATTTCCGTTAAGGAAAGGCGTGGAACACTTTCCTAGAAAGAAAATCAATTTACCATATGAATCTATTATGAGAGCCACTTATGGATTGCCTTCCAAAGATGGCAATACCTAGATCTATCCTTGTATCGTGCCTAGCTAGGGGCATTAAACGATAACGCTTGTTGGGAGGCAATCCAATTTTTTTTCTTTGTTTTTGCTTATGTTTAGGAATATATATTGCATCTAGCTTCTGTTTAGATGTGGTTTTGTGTTTTAATTAGTATTTGTGCCAAGTAGAACCTTTGGGAAGATTTGTGTGAAGTTTATATGATCATGTTGTGAAAAACAGAAACGTTAGCGCTCACGAGAATAGTCACCAGATTTTACTGGAGAGTGCTATTTAGTTGATTCTTTTTGCAGACGATTAATAGACAAATTCCTCACGTTTACCAATTTAGTTCATTTTTTTTAGAGTTGCAGAAGTATGCGAAAGTTACAGATTACTACAGAGACTGTTCTGTTTTTGACATATTCTGTTTTTCGTGTGTTGTTTGTTTATTTTGATGAATCTATGAGTAGTATTGGGGAGTATAAATCAAAGAGAAATTGGAATACAGTAGGTTTAACACCAATATAAACAAAGAATGAGTTCACTGCAGTACCTTTGAGTGGTGGTTTGTTTTCTTATACTAATGGAGCTCACGAGATTTTTGGCTAAGTTTTGTGTTGTGAAGTTTTCAAGTTTTGAGTACGGCTTTGATGGACTATGGAACAAAGAGTAGCAAGAGCCTAAGCTTGGGGATGCCCAAGGCACCCAAGGTAAAATTCAAGGACAATCAAAAGCCTAAGCTTGGGGATGCCCCGGGAAGGCATCCCCTCTTTCGTCTTCATCTATAGGTAACTATCTCGGGACTATATTTTTATTCACCACATGATATGTGTTTTGCTTGGAGCGTCATGTATGATTTGAGTCTTTGCTTGTTAGTTTTCCACAATCATCCTTGTTGGACACACCTTTTTGAGAGAGATAAATATGGTCTAGAATTTGTTAGAATACTCTATGTGCTTCACTTATATCCTTTGAGCTAGATAGTTTTGCTCTAGTGCTTCACTTATATCTTTTAGAGCACGGTGGTGATTTTATTTTATAGAAATTGTTGATCTCTAATGCTTCACTTATATCTTTTTGAGAGTCTTTTATAACAGCATGGTAATGTGCTTTGGTTATAAAACTAGTCCTAATATGATAGGCATCCAAGATGAATATAGTAAAAACTTTCATATAAAGTGCATTGAATATAATGAGAAGTTTGATACTTGATGATTGTTTTGAGATATGGGGATGGTGATATTAGACTCATGCTAGTGGAGTAGTCATGAATTTGAGAAATACTTGTGTTAAAGTTTGTGATTCCTGTAGCATGCACGTATGGTGAGCCGCGATGTGACAAAGTTAGAGCATGAGGTATTTGTAGAGTGTCATCCTTTGTGTGGAGGTCGGGGGCGCGCGATGGTTAACTCCTAACAACCTCCCCCCTAGGAGCATGCGTTGATTGCTTTGTTTTGATAACTCGTAAATTTTGGCAATAAATATATGAGTTCTTTATGACTAATGTTGAGTCCATGGATTATACACACTCTCACCCTTCCACCATTGCTAGCCTCTCTTGTACCGCACAACTTTCGCCGATACCATACACCCTCCATATACCTTCCTCAAAACAGCCACTATACCTACCTATCATGACATTTCCATAGCCATTCTGAGATATATTGCCATGTAACTTTCCACTGTTCCGATCATATGACACACTTCATATTGTCATATTGCCATGCATGATCATGTAGTTGACATCAAATTTGTGGCGAGGCCACCATGCATAATTTTTCATACATGTCACTCTTGATTCATTGCACATCCCGGTACACCTCCGGAGGCATTCATATAGAGTCATACTCTGTTCAAGAAATCTTCCGATTCAACGATTTATCATCCGATTTATCGCTACTCTTGGGGTGACCGATAAGATTATGCCTTATCTTCACCATTTATCATTTGGGCCGATTTATAGCTATGACAAGCGATTTATCGAGAATCTACCGATAAATCAGGCCTATTCATCGCATTATCTTTGCAAAAACTATGTTTATTTGCGTTTTGTGGACCTTGCTATGCAATATGTACTGACATCCTATTTTGTTCGTCATTATACTTGGATTCAAAGATAGGAATCAAGGGAACACTTATGTCCAATATTTTTTTGCTGTTGAATATAGCATATTTCAGTGTTGGGAACACGGGATCTGCCAAAAAATGGCCGATTAATAGTCGATCGATGAAATCGATTAATCGGCCGATTTCCGATTAATCTCTAATCCATAGGTGACCGAGACGATAACGATAAACGATATCCTCAACATTGGAGTCATATTTTGTCTAGCTTCGAGTTGTAAGTCAATAAAAGTGTGATGATCTTCATTATTAGAGCATTGTCCCATGTGAGGAAGGCCAAAAAAAGGATGGCCCAAAAAAATAGAGAGGGGCTAAAAAAAAGAGAAAGCCCCTCCAAAAAAATGAGAGAAAAGAGATAAGGGACAATGTTACCATCCTTTTCCAAACTTGTGCTTCAAAGTAGCACCATGCTCTTCATGATAGAGAGTCTCTTGTTTTGTCACTTTCATATACTAGTGAGAATTTTCATTATAGAACTTGGCTTGCATATTCCAACGATGGGCTTCCTCAAATGCCCTAGGTCTTTATGAGCAAGCAAGTTGGATGCACACCCACTTAGTTTCATTTGATGAGCTTTCGTACACTTATAGCTCTAGTGCATCCGTTGCATGGCAATCCCTACTCACTCACATTGATATATATTGATGGACATCTCCATAGCCCGTTGATACGCCTAGTCGATGTGAGACTATCTTCCTCCTTTTTGTCTTCTCCACAACCACCACTCTATTCCACCTATAGTGCTATATCCATGGCTCACGCTCATGTATTGCGTGAAAGTTGAAAGGTTTGAAAAAATTGAGTATGAAAACAATTGCTTGGCTGAAACCGGGGTTATGCATGATATGAATATTTTGTGTGATGAAGAGGGAGCACAGCCGGACTATATGATTTTGTAGGGATAACTTTCTTTGGCCATGTTATTTTGAGAAGACATGATTGCTTTGTTAGTATGCTTGAAGTATTATTATTCTTGTGTCAATATAGAATTTTGTCTTGAATCTTTCGGATCTGAACATTCATGCCACAATAAAGAAATTACATTGAGAATTATGTTGGTTTGCATTCCACATCAAAAATTCTGTTTTTATCATTTACCTACTCGAGGACGAGCAGGAATTAAGCTTGCGGATGCTTGATACGTCTCCAACGTATATATAATTTTTGATTATTCCATGCTAATATATATGATGTTTTGGATGTTTAATGGGCTTTATTATACACTTTTATGTTATTTTTGGGACTAACCTATTAACCCAAAGGCCCAGTGCAGATTGCTGTTTTTTGCCTATTTCAGGGTTTCGCAGAAAAGGAATATCAAACGGAGTCCAAACGGAATGAAACCTTCGCGAGAGTTATTTTTGGAACGATATCAACACAGAAGACTTAAAGTACACGTGAGGGAACGAAGAAGGTGGCCACGAGGGTCCAGGGCGCGCCTCCCACCCTAGTGGGCCCCCTCTGGATCCCCCGATGCCCTCCTTCATCCTATATATACCCATGTACCCTGAAAATATTGAGGCAACAGAGCAAACCCTAATTCCACCGCCGCAACCTTCTGTTCCCATGAGATTCTATCTTGGGGCCTGTTCCGGAGCTCCGCCGGAGGGGGGATCTATCACGGAGTGCTTCTACATCAACACCTTTGCCTCACCATGAGTTGTGATTAGTTTACCACAGACATTCGGGTCCATAGTTATTAGCTAGATGGCTTCTTCTCTCTTTTTGGATCTCAATACCAAGTTCTCCTCGGTCTTCGAGGAGATCTATTCGATGTAATCTTTTTGCGGTGTGTTAGTCGAGATCCGATGAAATGTGAGTTTATGATCAAGATTATCTACGAGAAATATTTGGTTCTTTTCTGAATTCTTTTATGTATGATTATAATATCCTTGCAATTCTCTTCGAATTATCGGTTTGGTTTGGCCTACTAGATATATAGTTCTTGCAATGGGAGAAGTGCTTGGCTTTGGGTTCAATCTTGCGGTGTCCTTTCCCAGTGACAGGAGGGGCAGCAAGGCACATATTGTATTGTTGCCATCGAGCATAAAAAGATGGGGTTTATATCATATTGCTTGAGTTTATCCCTCTACATCATGTCATCTTGCTTAAAGCATTACTCTGTTCTTGTGAACTTAATACTCTAGATGCATGCTGATACGTCTCCAACGTATCTATATTTTTTGATTGTTCCATGTTATTATTTATGATGTTTTGGATGTTTAATAGGCTTTGTTATACACTTTTATATTATTTTTGGGACTAACCTATTAACCCAAAGGCCCAGTCCAGATTGCTGTTTTTTTTTTGCATATTTCAGGGTTTTACAGAAAAGGAATATCAAACGGAGTCCAAACGGAATGAACCCTTCGGGGGAGATATTTTTGGAGCGATATCTTCATGGGAGACTTCACAACCACGGAATAGGGCACACGTGGCGTCCACGAGGGTGGGGGGCGCGCCCCCCTACAGCCCCCCCCGCCTCGTGGGCCCCATGTTGGTCCCCCGATGCCCTCCTTCCTCCTATATATATCCATTGTTGGGGAACGTAGCAGAATTCAAAAAATTTCCTACGCTTCACCAAGATCAATCTAAGGATTCATCTAGCAACAAGCATACTGGAGTGCATCTACATACCCTTTTGTAGATCGCGTGCGGAAGCGTTCGAAGGAACATGGATGAAGTAGTCGTACTCTTCGCGTTCTTCGTCACCGATGATCCCAGCGCCGAACGGACGGCACCTCCGCGTTCAACACACGTACGGTACAGCAACGTCTCCTCCTTCTTGATCCACCAAGGGCGGAGGAGAGGTCGTCGGAGATCCAGCAGCACGACGGCGTGGTGGTGGATGCAACAGGAAAACCTGCATTGCTTCGCCGGCGCCCTGCGAAGGAGTAGGAAGTGTGACGGGGGGGGGGGGGGGGGGG
>LR738713.1:444902936-444962109 GCA_902687465.1 Secale cereale | reverse complement strand
GGAGAGGCGCCAGAGGCTTGGGGTTCGGCTGCCCTCTCCCCCTCCACTATATATAGGGGCTAGGGGGGGCGGCGGCCCTGGGAGATCAGATCTCCAGGGTGGGGCGGCGGCCAGGGGGGCAGACTTGCCCCCCAAGGCATAGGGGGCGCCCCCTCCCCCTAGGGTTTCAACCCTACGCGCATGGAGGGGGGCCCATATGGGTGCGCCAGCCCACCAGGGGCTGCCCCCCTTCCCCTTGCGGCCTAGGGGACCCACCGGGATAGGTGGCCCCACCCGGTGGACCTCGGGACCCCTCCGGTGGTCCCGGGACACTCCCGATGACCCCCGGAGTTCACCCGATGGCCGAAACTGGACTTCCTATATATCATTCTTTACCTCCGGACCATTCCGGAACTCCTCGTGATGTCCGGGATCTCATCCGGGACTCCAAACAACATTCGGGTTTCCATGTGCATGTATCTTTACAACCCTAGCGTCACCGAACCTTAAGTGTGTAGACCCTACGGGTTCGGGAGACACGTAGACATGACCGAGACGACTCTCCGGTCAATAACCAACAGCGGGATCTGGATACCCATGTTGGTTCCTACGTGTTCCTCGATGATCTTCATCGGATGAACCACTGTGTCAAGGATTCACTCAATCCCATATGTTATTCCCTTTGTCCATCGGTACGGTACTTGCCCGAGATTCGATCGTCGGTATACTCGATACCTTGTTCAATCTCGTCATGGCAAGTCTCTTTACTCGTTCCGTAATCCATCATCCCGTGACTAACTCCTTAGTCACCTTGAGCTCATTATGATGATGTCTTACCGAGAGGGCCCAGAGGTACCTCTCCGTCATACGGAGTGACAATATCCCAGTCTCGGTTCGTACCAACTCAACAGACACTTTCGGAGATACCCGTTGTGTACCTTTATAGTCACCCAGTTACGTTGTGACGTTTGGCACACCCAAAGCATTCCTACGGTATCCGGGAGTTGCACAACCTCATGGTCTAAGGAATAAATACTTGACACCGAAAAAGCTTATGCATTACGAACTATACGATCTCGTGCTAGGCTTAGGATTGGGTCTTGTCCATCACATCATTCTCCTAATGATGTGATCCCATTATCAATGACATCCAATGTCCATGGTCAGGAAACCGTGACCATCTGTTGATCAATGAGCTAGTAACTAGAGGCTTACCAGGGACACGTCGTGGTCTATATATTCACACATGTATCGTTGTTTCTGTACAATACAATTCAAGCATGAATAACAGACAATTATCATGAACAAGGAAATATAATAATAATACTTTTATTATTGCCTCTAGGGCATATTTCCAACAGTCTCCCACTTGCACTAGAGTCAATAATCTAGTTACATTGTGATGAATTGAACACCCATAGAGTTCTGGTGTTGATCATGTTTTGCCCGTGGAAGAGGTTTAGTCAATGGGTCTGCGACATTCAGATCCGTATGCACTTTACAAATATCTATGTCTCCATCTTGAGCATAATTCCGGATGGAGTTGAAACGGCGCTTGATGTGCTTGGTCTTCTTGTGAAACCTGGGCTCCTTGGTAATGGCAATAGCACCAGTGTTGTCACAGAAGAGAGTCATCGGGCTTGACGCGCTTGGAATGACTCCTAGGTCGGTGATGAACTCCTTCATACAGACTCCTTCTTGTGCTGCTTCGCAAGCAGCTATGTACTCCGCTTCACATGTTGAATGCGCCACGACGCTCTGCTTGCAACTGCACCAGCTGACTGCTCCACCATTCAAAATATACATGTATCTGGTTTGTGACTTTGAGTCATCCAGATCTGTGTCGAAGCTAGCATCGACGTAACCTTTTACGACGAGCTCTTCGTCACCTCCAAGAACGAGAAACATATCCTTAGTCCTCTTCAGGTACTTCAGGATGTTCTTGACCGCTGTCCAGTGTTCCATACCGGGATCACTTTGGTACCTCCCTACCAAACTTATGGCAAGGTTCACATCAGGTCTGGTACACAGCATGACATACATGATAGAACCTATGGCTGAGGCATAGGGAATGACACTCATCTTTTCTCTATCTTCTGCCGTGGTCGGGGACTGAGCCTTGTTCAATCTCATACCTTGCAAAACAGGCAAGAACCCTTTCTTGGACTGATCCATATTGAACTTCTTCAATATCTTGTCAAGATATGTGCTTTGTGAAAGACCAATAAGGCGTCTTGATCTATCTCTATAGATTTTGATGCCTAATATATAAGCAGCTTCTCCAAGGTCCTTCATTGAAAAACTCTTATTCAAGTAGGCCTTTACACTTTCCAAGCATTCTATATCATTTCCCATCAACAATATGTCATCCACATATAATAAAAGAAATGCTACAGAGCTCCCACTCACTTTCTTGTAGATACAGGCTTCTCCATAAGTCTGTATAAAGCCAAACGCTTTGATCACATCATTAAAGCGAATATTCCAACTCCGAGATGCTTGCACCAGCCCGTAAATCGAGCGCTGGAGCTTGCATACCTTGTTAGCATTCTCTAGATCGACAAAACCTTCTGGCTGCATCATATACAACTCTTCCTTGAGGAAGCCATTAAGGAATGCCGTTTTGACGTCCATTTGCCATATCTCATAATCATAGAATAAAGCAATTGCTAACATAATTCGGACGGACTTTAGCATCGCTACGGGAGAGAAAGTCTCGTCGTAGTCAATCCCTTGAACTTGTCGATAACCCTTAGCGACAAGTCGAGCCTTATAGATGGTCACATTACCATCCGCGTCTGTCTTCTTCTTAAATATCCATTTATTTTCTATGGCATGCCTATCATCGGGCAAGTCCACCAAAGTCCATACTTTGTTTTCATACATGGATTCTATCTCGGATTTCATGGCTCCAAGCCATTTATTGGAATCCGGGCCCGCCATCGCTTCTTCATAGTTCAAAGGTTCACCGTTGTCTAACAACATGATTTCCAAGACAGGGTTGCCGTACCACTCTGGTGCGGAACGTATCCTTGTGGACCTTCGAAGTTCGGTAGTAACTTGA
This sequence comes from Secale cereale, assembly GCA_902687465.1. Classification (NCBI taxonomy): domain Eukaryota; kingdom Viridiplantae; phylum Streptophyta; class Magnoliopsida; order Poales; family Poaceae; genus Secale; species Secale cereale. The sequence continues at coordinate 444,959,066 of LR738713.1, read as the reverse complement.
TCCGTATCTTCATGATCATCATCATTAACTTCCTCCCTTGTCAGTGCAGGCACCTCAGGAACAATTTCCTGCGCTGCGCTACTTTCCGGTTCTGGAGGGGTGACTGTCACCTCATCAAGTTCTACTTTCCTCCCACTCACTTCTTTCGAGAAAAACTCTTTCTCCAGAAAGGATCCATTCTTGGCAACAAATACTTTGCCTTCGGATCTGTGGTAGAAGGTGTACCCAATCATTTCCTTTGGGTATCCTATGAAGACGCATTTTTCCGATTTGGGTTCGAGCTTCTCAGGTTGAAGTTTCTTGACATAAGCATCGCAACCCCAAACTTTCAGAAACGACAACTTAGGTTTCTTGCCAAACCAAAGTTCATACGGTGTCGTCTCAACGGATTTCGACGGAGCCCTATTTAAAGTGAATGCGGCAGTCTCTAAAGCATAACCCCAAAAAGATAGCGGTAAGTCGATGAGAGACATCATAGATCGCACCATGTCCAACAGAGTACGATTTCGACGTTCGGACACACCGTTACGCTGAGGTGTTCCGGGCGGTGTCAATTGTGAAACAATTCCACAGTTCCTAAGGTGCGTGCCAAATTCATGACTCAAATATTCACCCCCACGATTCAATCGCAAGAACTTTATTTTTCTGTCTCGTTGATTCTCAACCTCATTATGAAATTCCTTGAACTTTTCAATGGTCTCAGACTTGTGCTTCATCAAGTAGACATACCCATATCTACTCAAGTCATCTGTGAGGGTGAGAACATAACGATAGCCTCCGCGAGCCTCAACGCTCATTGGACCGCACACATCGGTATGTATGATTTCCAATAAGTTGGTTGCTCGCTCCATTGTTGCAGAGAACGGAGTCTTGGTCATCTTGCCCAAGAGGCATGGTTCGCACGTGTCAAATGATTCATAATCAAGAGACTCCAGAAGTCCATCAGCATGAAGCTTCTTCATACGTTTGACACCAATATGACCAAGGTGGCAATGCCACAAGTATGTGGGACTATCATTGTCAACTTTACACCTTTTGGCATTCACACTATGAACATGTGTATCATCACGATCGAGATTCATCAAAAATAAACCATTGACCAGCGGGGCATGACCATAAAACATATCTCTCAAATAAATAGAACAACCATTATTCTCAGATTTAAATGAGTAGCCATCTCGCATGAAACGAGATCCAGATACAATGTTCATGCTCAAAGCTGGTACTAAATAACAATTATTAAGGTTTAAAACTAATCCCGAGGGTTGATGTAGAGGTAGCGTGCCGACGGCGATCACATCGACCTTGGAACCATTCCCGACGCGCATCGTCATCTCGTCCTTCGCCAGTCTCCGCTTATTTCGCAACTCCTGCTTAGAGTTACAAATATGAGCAACTGCACAGGTATCGAATACCCAGGAGCTACTACGAGCGCTGGTAAGGTACACATCAATAACATGTACATCACATATACCTTTGACGTTGCCGGCCTTCTTGTCCGCTAAGTATTTGGGGCAGTTCCGCTTCCAGTGACCCGTTCCCTTGCAATAAAAGCACTCTGTCTCAAGCTTGGGTCCATACTTTGGCTTCTTCCCGGCAACTGGCTTACCGGGCGCGGCAACTCCCTTGCCGTCCTTCTTGAAGTTCTTCTTACCCTTGCCCTTCTTGAACTTAGTGGTTTTATTGCTCATCAACACTTGATGCTCTTTCTTGATCTCCACCTCCGCTGATTTCAGCATTGAATACACCTCAGGAATGGACTTCTCCATCCCCTGCATATTGAAGTTCAACACGAAGCTCTTGTAGCTTGGTGGGAGCGACTGGAGGATTCTGTCAACGACCGCTTCGTCCGGGAGATTCATTCCCAACTGAGACAAGCAGTTGTGCAACGCAGAAATCTTGAGGATGTGCTCACTGACAGAACTGTTTTCCTCCATCTTACAGCTGTAGAATGCGTTGGAGACATCATATCTCTCAACTCGGGCATGAGCCTGGAAAACCATTTTCAGCTCTTGGAACATCTCATATGCCCCGTGGTGCTCAAAACGCTTTTGGAGCCCCGATTCTAAGCTGTAGAGCATGCCGCACTGAACCAGGGAGTAATCATCACAACGCGACTGCCAAGCGTTCATAACATCTTGGTTTGCCGGGGCGGGAGCATCACCTAGAAGTGCTTCTAGGACATAAGTTTTCTTGGCAGCTATGAGGATGATCCTCAGGTTAAGGACCCAGTCCGTATAGTTGCTACCATCGTCTTTCTGCTTGGATTTCTCTAGGAACGCGTTGAAGTTGAGGGTGACATGAGCATGGGCCATTTGATCTACAAGACATATTGTAAAGAATTTAGACTAAGTTCATGATAATTAAGTTCATCTTAATCAAATTTTAATGAACTCCCACTCAGATTGACATCTCTCTAGTCATCTAAGTGATACATGATCCGCATTGACTAGCCCGTGTCTGATCATCACGTGAGACGGACTAGTCATCAACGGTGAACATCTTTCATGTTGATCGTATCTTCTATACGACTCATGTTCGACCTTTCGGTCTTCCGTGTTCCGAGGCCATGTCTGTACATGCTAGGCTCGTCAAGTGAACCCTAAGTGTATTGCGTGTGTAAATCTGGCTTACACCCGTTGTATGCGAACGTTAGAACCTATCACACCCGATCATCACGTGGTGCTTCGGAACAACGATCCTTAGCAACGGTGCACAGTTAGGGGAAACACAATTCTTGAAATTTTTAGTGAGAGATCATCTTATTTACTACCGTCGTTCTAAGTAAACAAGATGCATAAACATGATAAACATCACATGCAATCAATTAAAGTGACATGATATGGCCAATATCATCTTGCTCATTCAATCTCCATCTTCGGGGCACCATGATCATCTTTGTCACCGGCTCGACACCATGATCTCCATCATCATGATCTCCATCATCATGTCTTCATGAAGTCGTCACGCCAACTATTACTTCTACTACTGTGGCTAACATTTAGCAATAAAGTAAAGTAATTACATGGCGTTATTCAGTGACACGCAGGTCATACAATAATTAAGACAACTCCTATGGCTCCTGCCAGTTCTCAATATCATCGACATGCAAGTCGTGATTTCCTATTAGAAGAACATGATCAATCTCATACATCACATATATCATTCATCACATCTTCTTGGCCATACCACATCACATAGCACATGCTGCAAGAACAAGTTAGACGACCTCTAATTGATGTTGCAAGTTTTACGTGGCTTCTATAGGTTTTCTAGCAAGAACGTTTCTTACCTACGCCAAAACCACAACGTGATTTGTCAATTTCTATTTACCCTTCATAAGGACCCTGTTCATCGAATCCGATCCGACTAAAGTGGGAGAGACAGACACTCGCCAGCCACCTTATGCATCTAGTGCATGTCTGTCGGTGGAACCAGTCTCACGTAAGCGTACGTGTAAGGTCGGTCCGGGCCGCTTCATCCCACAATGCCGCCGAATCAAGATTGGACTAGTGACAGCAAGAAAATTTAGCAAACTCAACGCCCACAACTTGTTTGTGTTCTACTCGTGCAAGATGCTACGCAAAGACCTAGCTCAGATGCCACTGTTGGGGAAGGTAGCAGAATTCAAAAAAATTCCTACGCTTCACCAAGATCAATCTAAGGAGTCATCTAGCAACGAGCATACTGGAGTGCATCTACATACCCTTTTGTAGATCGCGTGCGGAAGCATTCGAAGGAACGTGGATGAAGTAGTCGTACTCTTCGCGTTCTTCGTCACCGATGATCCCAGCGCCGAACGGACGGCACCTCCGTGTTCAACACACGTACGGTACAGCAACGTCTCCTCCTTCTTGATCCAGCAAGGGCGGAGGAGAGGTCGTCGGAGATCCAGCAGCACGACGGCGTGGTGGTGGATGCAACAGGAAAACCTGCAGGGCTTCGCCGGCGCCCTGCGGAGGAGTAGGAAGTGTGATAGGGGGAGAGGCGCCAGAGGCTTGGGGTTGGCTGCCCTCTCCCCCCCCCCCCCACTATATATAGGGGCCAGGGGGGGCGCCGGCCCTGGGACATCAGATCTCCAGGGGGGCGGCGGCCAGGAGGGCAGACTTGCCCCCCAAGGCATAGGGGGCGCCCCCTCCCCCTAGGGTTTCAACCCTAGGCGCATGGAGGGGGGCCCATATGGGTGCGCCAGCCCACCAGGGGCTGGCCCCCTTCCCCTTGCGGCCTAGGGGACCCACCGGGATGGGTGGCCCCACCCGGTGGACCCCCGGGACCCCTCCGGTGGTCCCGGGACACTCCCGGTGACCCCCGGAGTTCACCCGATGGCCGAAACTGGACTTCCTATATATCATTCTTTATCTCCGGACCATTCCGGAACTCCTCGTGACGTTCGGGATCTCATCCGGGACTCCGAACAACATTCGGGTTTCCATGTGCATGTATCTTTACAACCCTAGCGTCACCGAACCTTAAGTGTGTCGACCCTACTGGTTCGGGAGACACGTAGACATGACCGAGACGACTCTCCGGTCAATAACCAACAACGGGATCTGGATACCCATGTTGGTTCCTACGTATTCCTCGATGATCTTCATCGGATGAACCACTGTGTCAAGGATTCACTCAATCCCGTATGTTATTCCCTTTGTCCATCGGTACGGTACTTGCCCGAGATTCGATCGTCGGTATACCCGATACCTTGTTCAATCTCGTCATGGCAAGTCTCTTTACTCGTTCCGTAATCCATCATCCCGTGACTAACTCCTTAGTCACCTTGAGCTCATTATGATGATGTCTTATCGAGAGGGCACAGAGGTACCTCTCCGTCATACGGAGTGACAATATCCCAGTCTCGGTTCGTACGAACTCAACAAACACTTTCGGAGATACCCATTGCATACCTTTATAGTCACCCAGTTACGTTGTGACGTTTGGCACACCCAAAGCATTCCTACGGTATCCGGGAGTTGCACAACCTCATGGTCTAAGGAATAAATACTTGACACCGAAAAAGCTTATGCATTACGAACTATACGATCTCGTGCTAGGCTTAGGATTGGGTCTTATGCATCACATCATTCTCCTAATGATGTGATCCCGTTATCAATGACATCCAATGTCCATGGTCAGGAAACCGTGACCATCTGTTGATCAACGAGCTAGTAACTAGAGGCTTACCAGGGACACGTTGTGGTCTATATATTCACACATGTATCGCTGTTTCCGTACAATACAATTCAAGCATGAATTACAGACAATTGTCATGAACAAGGAAATATAATAATAATACTTTTATTATTGCCTCTAGGGCATATTTCCAACATACATGTACCCCGAAAACATCAAAAGAGAAGAAAAAACCCTAATTCCACCGCCGCAACCTTCTGTTCCCGTGAGATCCCATCTTGGGGCCTGTTCCGGAGCTCCGCCGGAGGGGGGATCTACCACAGAGTGCTTCTACATCAACACCATCGCCTCACCATGAGTTGTGAGTAGTTTACCACAAACCTTCGGGTCCATAGTTAGTACCTAGATGGCTTCTTCTCTCTCTTTGGATCTCAATACCAAGTTCTCCTCGGTCTTCGAGGAGATCTATTCTATGTAATCTCTTTTTGCGGTGTGTTTGTCGAGATCCGATGAATTGTGGGTTTATGATCAAGATTATCTATGAGAAATATTTGGTTCTTTTCTGAATTCTTTTATGTATGTTTATAATATCCTTCCAAGTCTCTTCGAATTATTGGTTTGGTTTGGCCTACTAGATCTATAGTTCTTGCAATGGGAGAAGTGCTTCGCTTTGGGTTAAATCTTGCGGTGTCCTTTCCCAGTGACAGTAGGGGCAGCAAGGCACGTATTGTATTGTTGCCATCGAGGATAAAAAGATGGGGTTTATATCATATTGCTTGAGTTTATCCCTCTACATCATGTCATCTTGCTTAAGGTGTTACTCTGTTCTTATGAACTTAATACTCTAGATGCATGCCGGATAGCGGTCGATGTGTGGAGTAATAGTAGTAGATGCATAATCGTTTCGGTGTACTTGTCACGGACGTGATACCTATATATAATGATCATGCCTAGATATTCTCATAATTATTTGCTTTTCTATCAATTGCTCGACAGTAATTCGTTCACCCACCGTAGAATTCTGCTACCATGAGAGAAGCCACTAGTGAAACCTATGGCCCCCGGGTCTATTCTCAACATATCAATCTGCAATCTACTTTACATTACATTTTTACTTTCTGTTCTTATATCCAAAAATACCAAAAATATCAAACTATCATATCTATCAGATCTCACTTTAGTAAGTGACCGTAAAGGGATTGACAACCCCTTATCGCGTTGGCTGCGAAGTTCTTATTTGTTTGTGCAAGTGCGAGGGACTCGCGCGTGGTCTCCTACTGGATTGATACCTTGGATCTCAAAAACTAAGGGAAATACTTACGCTACTGTGCTGCATCACCCTTTCCTCTTCGAGGGAATACAACGCAAGCTCGAGAAGTAGCAAGAAGAATTTCTGGCGCAGTTGCCGGGGAGGCTTACGCAAAAGTCATATACCAAGTACCTATCTCAAACCCTTACCTTCGCATTACATTTATTTGCCTCTCGTTTTCCTCTCCCCCACTTCACCCTTGCCGTTTTATTTGCCCTTCTTTTTGTCGTGTGTTTACCACTCGCTTGCCCTCATATTTGAGATGGGGGAAGATTTTATCGAGAAGGGTAGTAATGTTGAGGGCAACTTCTATGTTGACCCTCCGGATGAAACTACCACTTTACATATTAAGAAGTTCCGGGTTGGAAGTGGTAATATCATTGGAAAAGGAGTTCTTCCAGACTTCTTTACTTGTACCGATGCTTTCCCTACTTTGGGTGGTTCTATTCTTCATAGGACTAGTAGCCTTGCGGATGCCATATCTATGCTTGTAGTTGAAATTGAAAGGCAATTTATCCATATGCATTCCTGTATTCAGAGAATCTTTCTGGAATTTTCCAATATTGAGCATTCGTCTGTTAAGCGTGCCGCTACTATCTTTTTGGCTCATGAATTCAGATTTATCATGAAAGAGGCCAAAGAAATCTTTGCTCATTACTGGGTAGATGCTGGTCGACCTCCCATAGAGGCTATCTTATTTAATCAAAAAAGACATAATGTGGTTGCGATCTCCTGATCATGTTGCTTTTAATGAAAACCTTAGAAAAAAGGTTCCTACCGATGTCTTGTTTGATAGAATTTCTGAGTTGAATGATAATTTTGCTATTCAAAACAACGGGTTAGGTTTTTCCCTCGAGCGAAGGCTTATGACCTTCTGCCAAAAGAATGCCTATAATGATGAATTGGTTGTACATTATAAAGGGCCAAAAGAGGAACCTATACCTCTTGAGCTTGATGTTGGGGACTTTTGTCCCATTAAATTTAGCCCTTTTGATTACTTTTGCTTGCCACAAAGAATACTTGCTGCTGAACGTAGGGAATATGAGATTAGTTTCCGCGACATATCTTATCATTATGGCAATACCTAGATCTATCCTTGTATCGTGCCTAGCTAGGGGCGCTAAACGATAGCGCTTGTTGGGAGGCAACCCAATTTTATTTTCTTTGTTTTTGCTTCTGTTTAGGAATAAATATTGCATCTAGCTTATGTTTAGATGTGGTTTTGTGTTTTAATTAGTGTTTGTGCCAAGTAGAACCTTTGGAAAGACTTGTGTGAAGTTTATATGATCTTGCTGTAAAAAAACAGAAACGTTAAAGCTCACTAGAATAGTCACCAGATTTTACTGGAGGCTGCTATTTTATTGATTCTTTTTTAACATGATCAATAGACAAATTCCTCACGTTTACCCATTTATTTCAATTTTTTTGAGTTACAGAAGTATGCGAAAGTTACATATTACTATAGACTGTTCTGTTTTTGACAGATTCTGTTTTTCGAGTGTTGTTTGCTTATTTTGATGAATCTACGAGTAGTATTGGAGGATATGAATTATAGAGAAATTGGAATACAGTAGGTTTAACACCAATATAAACAAAGAATGAGTTCATTAGAGTACCTTTGAGTGGTGGTTTGTTTTCTTATACTAACGGAGCTCACGAGATTTTTTTCTAAGTTTTGTGTTCTGAAGTTTTCAAATTTTGAGTATTGCTTTGATGGACTATGGAACAAAGAGTGGCAAGAGCCTAAGCTTGGGGATGCCCAAGGTATCCCAAGGTAAAATTCAACGACAACCAAAAGCCTAAGCTTGGGGATGCCCCGGGAAGGCATCCCCTCTTTCGTCTTCATCTATCGGTAACTATACTCGGGACTATATTTTTATTCACCACATGATATGTGTTTTACTTGGAGCGTCATGTATGATTTGAGTCTTTGCTTGTTAGTTTGCCACAATCATACTTGCTGACATACCTTTTTGAGAGAGATAAATATGGCCTAGGAATTGTTAGAACACTCTATGTGCTTCACTTATATCTTTTGAGCTAAATAGTTTTTGCTCTAGTGCTTCACTTATATCTTTTAGAGCACGGTGGTGATTTTATTTTGAAGAAGTTGTTGATCTCTCATGCTTCACTTATATCCTTTTGAGAGTCTATTAGAACAGCATGGTAATGTGCTATGGCTATAAAACTAGCCTTAACATGATAGGCATCCAAGATGAATGTAGTAAAAACTTTCATACAAAATGCATTGAATATGATAAGAAGTTTGATACTTGATAATTGTTTTGAGATATGAGGATAGTGATATTAGAGTCATGCTAGTAGAGTTATTATGCAATTGAGAAATACTTTTGTTAAAGTTTGTGATTCCCGTAGCATGCACGTATGGTGAACCGCTATGTGACGAAGTTAGAGCATGATGTATTTGTAGAGTGTCATCCTTTGTGTGGAGGTCAAGGGCGCGCGATGGTTAACTCCTACCAACCTCCCCCCTAGGAGCATGCGTTGATTGCTTTGTTTTGATGACTCATAAATTTTCGCAATAAGTATATGAGTTCTTATGACTAATGTTGAGTCCATGGATTATACGCACTCTCACCCTTCCGCCATTGCTAGCCTCTCTTGTACCGCGCAACTTTCGTCGGTACCATACACCCACTATATACCTTCCTCAAAATTGTCGCCATATCTACCTATCATGGCTTTTCCATGGCCATTCCGAGATATATTGCCATGCAACTTTCCACCGTTCCGTTCATATGACACGCTTCATATTGTCATATTGCTATGCATGATCATGTAGTTAACATCGTATTTGTGGCAAAGCCACCAAGCATAATTTTTCATACATGTCACTCTTGATTCATTGCACTTCCCGGTACACCACCGGAGGCAATCATATAGAGTCATACTTTGTTCTAGTATCGAATTGTAATATCGAGTTGTAAATCAATAAAAGTGTGATGATCATCATTATTAGAGCATTGTCTCATGTGAGGAATGGCCAAAAAAAGAGATGGCCCAAAAAAATATAGAGAGAGGGTCTAAAAAAAGAAAGCCCCTCCACAAAATAATGAGAGAAAAGAGAGAAGGGACAATGCTTCTATCCTTTTCCACACTTGTGCTTCAAAGTAGCACCATGTTCTTCATGATAGAGAGTCTCATGTTTAGTCACTTTCATATACTGGTGGGAATTTTCATTGTAGAACTTGGCTTGTATATTCCAACGATGGGCTTACTCAAATGCCCTAAGTCTTCATGAGCAAGCAAGTTGGATGCACACCCACTTAGTTTCTTTTGTTGAGCTTTCATACATTTCTATCTCTAGTGCATCCGTTGCATGGCAATCCCTACTCACTCACATTGATATCTATTGATGGGCATCTCCGTAGCCCATTGATACACCTAGTCGATGTGAGACTATCTCCCTCCTTTTTGTCTTCTCCACAACCACCATTCTATTCCACCCATAGTGCTATATCCATGGCTCGCACTCATGTATTGCGTGAAAGTTGAAAGGTTTGAAAGAATAGAGTATGAAAACAAGTGCTTGACTGAAACCGGGGTTGTGCATGATATGAATATTTTGTGTGATGAAGAGGGAGCATAGCCAGACTATATGATTTTGTAGGGATAACTTTCTTTAGCCAAGGTATTTTGAGAAGACATGATTGCATTGTTAGTATGCTTGAAGTATTATTATTTCTTATGTCAATATACACTTTTGTCTTGAATCTTTCACATCTGAACATTCATGCCACAATAAAGAGAATTGCATTGAAAATTATGATTGGTTAGCATTCCACATCAAAAATTCTGTTTTTATCATTTACCTACTCGAGGACGAGCATGAATTAAGCTTGGGGATGCTTGATACGTCTCCAACGTATCTATAATTTTTGATTGTTCCAAGGTATTATTAATGATGTTTTGGATGTTTAATGGGCTATGTTACACTTTTATATTATTTTTGGGACTAACCTATTAACCAAAAGGCCTAGTGCAGATTGCTGTTTTTTTTGCCTATTTCAGGGTTTTAAAGAAAAGGAATATCAAACAGAGTCCAAACGGAATGAAACCTTCGGGAGAGATATTTTTGGAGCGATATCTTCACGGGAGACTTGAGAACCACGGAATAGGGCACACGTGGCGTCCACGAGGGTGGGGGCGCGCCCCCCTACAGGGCGCGCCGCCCTGCCTCGTGGGCCCCACGTTGGTCCCCCGATGCCCTCCTTCCTCCTATATATATCCATGTACCCCGAAAACATCAGAAGAGAAGAAAAAACCCTAATTCCACCGCCGCAACCTTCTGTTCCCGTAAGAGCCTGATGGCTTCTCGCCCCTCGTTGGTTACCCCAAGTGGAGTGTAGTGGAAGTTTTCCCTTGGCAAAGATACCAAGGATCGATTTCCCCTGAGACTCCCAGTTTCAACAAGAAGGTGTTAACTGCTAACGGCGCCAGATATTAGCAATCAACGTGGACCTGCACACAGATACAAATAACTTTGCTCCCAACGAGTACAGAGAGGTTGTCAATCCCTCCGACCTTGTCGTTTACAAAGGATCAAATGCAAGTGATAATAGTGATAGGTATTGCTGCAATAGTAAGTAAAAGCGGAAAGTAAATAGCGGATGTGATCAGTGATGGTCATATGGACCGGAGTCCCATGACGTTCACTAGTGATGTCTCTCTCCCAAAAGACGATAAAACAGCTATGTGAGGTAAACGAATTACAGCTGGGCAATTGACAGAATTATGTGCGCAAACCAATGCTAACTATGTTGCAAGAAAGGTAGAGGTTCAAAGCATGGGCGGTACGCCAAGGCAAGTAGACCGAAATCCATCTTCATCTACTACTAATCATCCACCTTGAGATATCTATCCAGAACATCTCGCTGGTATTAAGTTGCGAGTCCCACCCATAGTGTAAACTCAAAGCAACAGACAACTGCATTAAAAGAACTTTGCGTAAAGTAAACAATCCTTGCACCCGCGGGCACAAGCACCGCTGTTTTCCCCCTTGTGGCAACAGCACATCCCCTAGACTCATGTTTCTATCACTCAAACTAGTCATGGAGGGGCATGAACCCACAATCGAGCATAACATTCCCTCTTGGAGTCACTACCTACTACTTGGCCAAAGCAATAAATAACTACGGAGAACATGCAAGAATTACTTACGAACATAAATATAAAAGAGGTAGATCAAATATATTACTCAAACACAATCTGAACATAATCTCACAATCCATCGGATCCCAGCAAACTCATCATAGCAACAGCATAAGGATTACATATGTGCCTCGATCATGTAGGGCAGCTCACGAGGTCTAATTAGTGAAGCACAAGAACGGGAGGAGAACATCACATAGCTACTGGTCATGGACCCATGGTCCAAGGGAGACTACTCACAACTCATCCGGGAGGCGTCCATGGTGGTGGAGAGGCTCCCGGTGGTGATCCTCCCCTCCGGCAGGGTGCCGGGAAGAGTTCTCCTGGTGCTCCCGATCTTGGAAGCGCGGCGGCGGCGGAACAGAGATGAGATCGCGAAAAAGGGTTCCCGTCTCGAGGGTTTCGGGACACGATATAAATATATGCCAAAGGGAGGCATCAACGGAGGCCTGGGGGGCCCAGGCGCCCCCACGGCGCGGCCAGGGGGGCCGCGCCACCAGGGCGCCTGGAGCCCTGGTGGCCCCCTCCAGCTGTACTTTGGCTGCCGGGAAGCTTCTGGAACGCTGATTTTTTATATAATTTTTCCGGGATTTTTCTGGCAGTTTACGTGATGGGAAAACCTGAAATACAAAAACAGCAGAAAACAGAAACTGGCACTGGGGTGCACTGAGTTAATAGGTTAGTCCAAATATGATCAAAAGTGTATGGAAGTGTATAAATATCATAGCAATATCACCCAAAAGAGGCATGGAGCAAGCAGAAATTATAGATACGTTTTGGACGTATCAACATCCCCAAGCTTAATTCCTGCTCGTCCTCGAGTAGGTAAATGATAACGAGAATAATTTTTGTGGTGACATGCTATTAACCATATAGGACTTTTTCATAGTCACATGAAAAAAGCTTACTGAGACAATGAATCTGTAGTAATTAAGTTGCCTCATGAGAAAATCACAAAGAACTGAAAGTTTTACAACATGATACTGAAACATCAAATAGATTTGTAATGAGCATGATGTGCAAATATGATAAAGTGATATCTCGCTTGCCCCCTTTAGTGAAGCAAAACATAAATGCAGGGGCACCTCCAAGGTTTAAGTGATGACTAGATACAATGATTTCAGAATAAACGATATCACTATCATGCAAAAGACAATGCTACTTTGGGACAATGCACATTACACTCAGAATGACAATCATGCTCTTAATAGTTGGTGCTTTAAAAGAAGGTGGAGACTCTCGAACCGTGGCTTTTGTTGGCAAGGTTGAAAACCCGTAGTCGGAAACAAAGACAAAACATGTATCAGAGCTCTTGGTTTTAAAAGCAGAATTAATAATATTATTATTATTATTATTATTATTATTATTATTAGATTATGCATGTTCCGTCAACAAGTTTCGGGGAACGGCTCCCGAATGAGGACGATCACATCCTCTTAATCTTCTTTGTTTATCACTGCCAAAGTTTTCTGATTTCTCATGAACAAAGCGTGAAGGAGGGTTTGTTTGTTATATTATTTTCGAGCCGGGCGCACTCAATGCCAGTTTCTTCTCGTATTATGGGTTTGCACATTAGACATGCAATCCCGGGGTGAAGCTTGTCCAACTTAAAAAGATCATGAATTAACTACTACTTCCTCATGAACTAAAACAGAGGCACAAAATAGGAATGCTTTTTTTGAATAATTTCAAGATGGTACATGCAAGTCTCCGTTAGGATGGCAGGTAAATACCATGTAGGAAGGTATGGTGGACTCATATGGCATAACTGGTTTAAAAGAATTTGGATGCACAAGCAGTCAGTCCGCTTAGTACAGACGAAGGTTAGCAAAAGACTGGGAGCGACCAACTAAGAGAGCAATGACGGTCATAATCATGCAGAGCGACAAAGCAACATTGAATCAGGCATGGAAGTTATATCGCTACTCAGAAACAAAAGATCATCAAGGCTTGACAGACTTTCTTTACAGTCTTAAATATGCGTGAGCATACGCCAAGCCAATCAAAATAAATTCTCGAAGGAAGATATTACTAAACCATACCACATAATAGACAAACAAATCATGTTGCTACTCCAATAACACATTGGGAACCCCCCAGCTATTTGAGACTAACCATAAGAAAACATGAACTACTAAGCACCATTATGCACGTAGCATCTTTATCATAGACATATCAACCAATGCAACAGAAGCAAACTCTCTTAATAAGATAAGCATGATAACTAAAGAGAGTTCAAGCAACCAACTAAACAAAAGCTCTTTAAAAAGATAAGCATGAATACTAAGAGCTAAGCATGATAGTAGCTATTGAAAGACAAAGAACACACACAGCAAAGATAGACATGAAAATTCTATGTTATGTTCTAGGTAGAAGTGGAGCGTGTTCCTCTCCCACATAAAGAAAGCTGAGTTCTGACTCGTTATGAAAAGCCAAAGAAAACTAAAAAGGAAAACTAAAAGCAAGACGCTCCAAGCATAGCACATAACACATGAAGTGATAAAAATATAGTGGAACGAAAGACGAACTGATAATGTTGATGGAGAAGGGGATGCACGGGGGCATCCCCAAGCTTAGACGCTTGAGTCTCCTTGAATATTTCTTGGGGGTGCATGGGGGCATCCCCAAGCTTGAGCGTTTGACACTCCTGAATCTTTTTATCATCTTCCCTCGCACACTTGAAAACTCGCTTCATACATAACTCATCATAATCTGATTAGCGAGGTTAGTACCCATAATACAATAAGTGTTCCTTGCTGGAAATAAGGATATTCTTTGAGGTCTACTGTTTCTCAAGATTGCCAAAAGGTTTTTGCAAAGAAAAAGCAAGCTCTAGGTTTGCAAAATGAAGGAAAGGCAAAACATGACAGAATCTGTGAAAAACAGAACAACAGGTAGTAAATGATTTTTTCGGGCACTTCTGCAACTCTAATCAAAAAACTCAAAACAGATGCACGAAAGACAATTATATAGAGCACGCTATCGAAAAAATTCAGACCAAAACGATGATCTGGTGATTTTATACGAATTTTTCTATCCAAGGACAGAATGTGTTTCCTGGACAGCACGTCACAACTTTTGAACTTTCTTGCAATCAGAGGCTACACTTGGCACAAAGTTGAAAAGCAAAGATACAATGATGATGCTACTGTAGTAACAACATCAAGACACAACAAAAGCAAAATAAAAATTTATTCATGTGGGCTGCCTCCCAAAAGCGCTTTCTTTTATGCCTTTAAGCTAGGCATAATGCATAGAGATCAAGTTTTATCAAGAGTAAAAGAATAGCTAGCCCGTATAACGGACTCAAAAGGTAACTTAATCTTCTTTCGAGGGAAGTGTTCCATCCCTTTCTTGAGAGGAAACTGGAATTTTATATTCCCCTCTTTCATGTCAATGATAGCACCAACGATGCGTAGAAAAGGACGTCCCAAAATAATTGGACAAGAAGGTTCACATTCAATATCCATAATAGTAAAATCAACGGGAACATAATTTTCATTGACAATGATAAGAACATCGTCGATCCTCCCCAAAGGTTTCTTTATGGAAGAATCAACGAGACGAACACCAAAAGAACAAGAATCAAAAGGTTTCAATTTAAGCATATCATATAGTCTTTTGGGCATAATGGAGGTACTAGCTACAACATCACATAAAGCATAGCAAGAGAAGTTATTCAACTTAATTTTAATCATAGGATCCCAACCATCTTCTAGCTTTCTAGGTATGGAGGCTTCTACTCTAAGTTTCTCCTCCCTAGCTTTGATAAGAGCATTAGTGATATGCTCTGTGAAGGCAAGGTTAAGCGTGCTAGTGTGGGGATCTTTAGCCATTCTTTGCAGAAAGGTGACAACCTCCGAGATACTACAATTATCAAAATCAATTTTATCATTATCGGGTAGAATTGTAGTGTCATTTTCCTTGTTTGAATTGCTCTCTATTATAAGAGTTTGAACGTCTTCCCAAGTTTGGGGAAGCATAGGAGCAACTTTAAACTGAGGCTCATACTCTTTTCCTGGAAGACCATGCCATGGGCATAACTCTCCATCAAGACTAACATAATCACAAGGTTTATTACTTTTGTAGAACCCGACAGTGGTGATAGGCGTGATGGAAGAAGGGGTGTACTCCTCCCATTTAGTGTTTTTGGTGGAACCCATAGTAGCAAGCAAGCAAGATAACTATTTTTGTGATTTTCGTAAAAGATACTAAAGCAAAACTGAAAGGTAAACTAACAAGACTACAAAGTAAAGGTAAAAGATAGCGTGCAACTCCCCTATCTTGAAGAGTGGAGTCCCCGACAACGGTGACAGAAAACTTTGCTTGATGGCTTCTCGCCCCTCGTTGGTTACCCCAAGTGGAAGGTTTGAGATGCAGTGTAGCGGAAGTTTTCCCTTGGCAAAGATACCAAGGATGGATTTCCCCTAAGACTCCCAGTTTCAACAAGAAGGTGTTAACTGCTAATGGCGCCAGATATTAGCAATCAACGTGGACCTGCACACAGATACAAATAACTTTGCTCCCAACGAGTACAGAGAGGTTGTCAATCCCTCCGGCCTTGTCGTTTACAAAGGATCAAACGCAAGTGATAATAGTGATAGGTATTGCTGCAATAGTAAGTAAAAGCGAAAAGTAAATAGCGGATGTGATCAGTGATGGTAATATGGACCGGAGTCCCATGACGTTCACTAGTGATGTCTCTCTCCCAAAAGACGATAAAACAACTATGTGAGGTAAACGAATTACAGCTGGGCAATTGACAGAATTATGTGCGCAAACCAATGCTAACTATGTTGCAAGAAAGGTAGAGGTTCAAAGCATGGGCGGTACGCCAAGGCAAGTAGACCAAAATCCATCTTCATCTACTACTAATCATCCACCTTGAGATATCTATCCAGAACATCTCGCTGGTATTAAGTTGCGAGTCCCACCCATAGTGTAAACTCAAAGCAACAGACAACTGCGTTAAAAGAACTTTGCGTAAAGTAAACAATCCTTGCACCCGCGGGCACAAGCATCGTTGTTTTCCCCCTTGTGGCAACAGCACATCCCCTAGACTCATGTTTCTGTCACTCAAACTAGTCATCGAGGGGCATGAACCGACAATCGAGCATAACGTTCCCTCTTGGAGTCACTACCTACTACTTGGCCAAAGCAATAAATAACAATGGAGAACATGCAAGAATTACTTACGAACATAAATATAAAAGAGGTAGATCAAATATATTACTCAAACACAATCTGAACATAATCTCACAATCCATCGGATCCCAGCAAACTCATCATAGCAACAGCATAAGGATTACATATGTGCCTCGATCATGTAGGGCAGCTCACGAGGTCTAATTAGTGAAGCACAAGAACGGGAGGAGAACATCACATAGCTACTGGTCATGGACCCATGGTCCAAGGGAGACTACTCACAACTCATCCGGGAGGCGTCCATGGTGGTGGAGAGGCTCCCAGTGGTGATCCTCCCCTCCGGCAGGGTGTCGGGAAGAGTTCTCCTGGTGCTCCTGATCTTGGAAGCGCGGCGGCGGCGGAACAGAGATGAGATCGCGAAAAAGGGTTCCCGTCTCGAGGGTTTCGGGACACGATATAAATATATGCCAAAGGGGGGCATCAGCGGAGGCCTGGGGGGCCCAGGCGCCCCCCGGCGCGGCCAGGAGGGGGGCCACGCCACCAGGGCGCCTGGAGCCCTGGTGGCCCCCCTCCGGCTGTACTTTGGCTGCCGGGAAGCTTCTGGAACGCTGATTTTTTATATAATTGTTCCGGGATTTTTCTGGCAGTTTACGTGATGGGAAAACCTGAAATACAAAAACAGCAGAAAACAGAAACTGGCACTGGGGTGCACTGAGTTAATAGGTTAGTCCAAATATGATCAAAAGTGTATGGAAGTGTATAAATATCATAGCAATATCACCCAAAAGAGGCATGGAGCAAGCAGAAATTATAGATACGTTTTGGACGTATCAGAGCCCATCTTGGGGCCTATTCCGGAGTTCCGCCGGGGAGGGGGGGATCTACCACGGAGTGCTTCTACATCAACACCATCGCCTCACCATGAGTTGTGAGTAGTTTACCACAGACCTTCGGTTCCATAGTTAGTACCTAGATGGCTTCTTCTCTCTCTTTAGATCTCAATACCAAGTTCTCCTCGGTCTTCGAGGAGATCTACTCGATGTAATCTCTTTTTGCGGTGTGTTTGTCGAGATCCGATGAATTATGGGTTTATGATCAAGATTATCTATGAGAAATATTTGGTTCTTTTCTGAATTCTTTTATGCATGATTATAATATCCTTGCAAGTCTCTTCGAGTTATTGGTTTGGTTTGGCCTACTAGATCTATAGTTCTTGCAATCGGAGAAGTGCTTGGATTTGGGTTAAATCTTGCGGTGTCCTTTCCTAGTGACAGTAGGGGCAGCAAGGCACGTATTGTATTGTTGCCATCAAGGTAAAATGACGGGGTTCATATCATATTGCTTGAGTTTATTCCTCTACATCATGTCATCTTGCTTAAGGCGTTACTCTGTTCTTATGAACTTAATACTCTAGATGCATGCTGGATAGCGGTCGATGTGTGGAGTAATAGTAGTAGATGCAGAATCGTTTCGGTCTACTTGTCATGGATGTGATGCCTATATATAAAGATCATGCCTAGATATTCTCATAATTATTCGCTTTTCTATCAATTGCTCGACAGTAATTCGTTCACCCACCGTAGAATTTACTATCATGAGAGAAGCCACTAGTGAAATCTATGGCCCCCGGGTCTATTCTCAACATATCAATCTACAATCTACTTTACTTTACTGTTTTTACTTTATGTTCTTATATCCAAAAATATCAAACTATCATATCTATCAGATCTCACTTTCATAAGTGATCGTAAAGGGATTGACAACCCCTTATCGTGTTGGCTGCGAAGTTCTTATTTGTTTGTGCAGGTGCGAGGGACTCGCGCGTGGTCTCCTATTGGATTGATACCTTGGTTCTCAAAAACAGAGGGAAATACTTACGCTACTGTGCTGCAACACCCTTTCCTCTTCGAGGGAATACAACGCAAGCTCGAGAAGTAGCACATGCTAGATAGCGGTCGACGTGTGGAGTAATAGTAGTAGATGTAGAATCGTTTCGGTCTACTTGTCACGGACATGATGCCTATATATAATGATCATGCCTAGATATTCTCATAATTATGCGCTTTTCTATCAATTGCTCGGCAGTAATTTGTTCACCCACCGTAGAAATCTGCTATCATGAGAGAAGCCACTAGTGAAACCTATGGCCCCTGGGTCTATTCTCAACATATTAATCTTCCAATCTACTTTACTTTGCTTTCTTTACTTTCTGTTCTTATATCAAAAATACCAAAAATATCAAACTATCCTATCTATCAGATCTCACTTTCGTAAGTGACCGTAAAGGGATTGACAACCCCTTATCGCGTTCTTATTTGTTTGTGCAGGTGTGAGGGACTCGCGCGTGGTCTCCTACTGGATTGATACCTTGGTTCTCAAAACTGAGGGAAATACTTACGCTACTGTGCTGCATCACCCTTTCCTCTTTGAGGGAATACAACGCAAGCTCGAGAAGTAGCAAGAAGAATTTCTGGCGCCGTTGTCGGGGGGGATTACGCAAAAGTCATATACCAAGTACCTATCACAAACCCTTATCCTTCGCATTACCTTTTTTTGCCTCTTGTTTTCCTCTCCCCCACTTCACCCTTGCCGTTTCATTTGCCCTTCTTTTTGCCGTGCGCTTACCGTTCGCTTGCTTCTTGTTTGCTTGTGTGTTGGACTGCTTGCTTGTCACTATGGCTCAAAACAATACCAAATTGTGTGACTTCCCCAATACCAACAATAATGATTTTATTAGCACTCCGATTGCTCCTATTACCGATGTTGAATCTTGTGAGATCAATGCTGCTCTGTTGAATCTTGTCATGAAAGATCAATTTTCCGGCCTTCTTAGTGAAGATGCCGCTACCCATCTAAACAACTTTGTTGATTTGTGTGATATGCAAAAGAAGAGGGATACGGATAATGATATTGTTAAATTGAAGTTATTTCCGTTTTCACTTAGAGATCATGCTAAAACTTGGTTTTCCTCTTTGCCTAGAAATAGTATTGATTCGTGGAATAAGTGCAAATATGCCTTCATCTCTAAGAATTTTCCTCCTGCTAAGATTATCTCTCTTAGAAACGATATTATGAATTTTAAGCAACTAGATCATGAGCATGTTGCACAGGCTTGGGAGAGAATGAAATTAATGATACGTAAATGTCCTACACATGGTTTGAACTTATGGATGATTATACAAAACTTTTATGCTAGCTTGAATTTTGCTTCTAGAAATCTTTTAGATTTGGCCGCAGGAGGCACTTTCATGGAAACTACCTTAGGAGAAGCTACCAAACTCCTAGATAATATTATGGTTAACTACTCTCAATGACACACCGAAAGATCTACTAATAAAAAAGTGCATGCTATTGAAGAAATTAGTGTTTTGAGTGGAAAGATGGATGAACTTATGAAATTGTTTGCTACTAAGAGTGCTTCTTCTGATCCTAATGATATGCCTTTATCCACGTTTATTGAAAATAATAATGAATCTTTGGATGTGAATTTTGTTGGTAGGAATAATTTTGGTAACAATGCTTATAGAGGAAACTTTAAGGCCTTTTCCTAGTAATTCCTCTAATAATTATGGTAATTACTACAATAACTCTTATGGAAATTTTGGTAAGATGCCCTCTGAATTTAAAACTAGTGTTAAGGAGTTTATGAATTCGCAAAAGAATTTCAATGCTTTGCTTGAAGAAAAATTGCTTAAGATTGATGAGCTGGCTAGAAGCGTGGATAGAATTACTCTTGATGTTGATTCTTTGAAACTTATATCTATTCCACCTAAGCATGATATCAATGAGTCTCTTAAAGCCATGAGAATTTCCATTGATGAATGCAAAGAAAGAACCGCTAGGATGCGTGCTAAAAAAGAGTGCTTTATGAAAGCGTGTTCTTCTAGTTATCATGAAAATAAAGATGAAGATCTGAAAGTTATTGATATCATGCTTAGGTGGACTAGAGATGAGTCTACTTTAGTTAAAAGGCGTCCCAATGATTCGGAGTTTTTAGATCTTGGTGCTAAAATGGTTAAAAGTGGGATTGAAGAGATTGAAAATTTGCATAGTAATGAACCCACTATTTTGTATTTCAAGGGATTCAATTATGATAATTGCTCTTTGATAGATTGTAGTTCCTTGTTGCAATCCATACTAAATTCTCCGCATGCTTATAGTCAAAATAAAGCTTTTACCAAACACATAGTTGATACTTTGATGCAAGATTATGAAGAAAAACTTGATTTCAAAGTCTCTATCCCTAGAAAACTTTATGATGAGTGGGAACCTACTATTAAAATTAAAATTAAAGATCATGAATGCTTTGCCTTGTGTGATTTGGGTGCAAGTGTTTCTACTATCCCAAAAAATTTGTGTGATTTGTTAGGTTTCCATGAGCTTGATGATTGTTCTTTAAATTTGCATCTTGCGGATTCTATCATAAAGAAACCTATGAGAAGGATTAATGATGTTCTTATTATTGCCAATAGGAATTATGTGCCCGTAGATTTCATTGTTCTTGACATAGATTGCAATCCTTCATCTCCTATTATTCTTGATAGACCTTTCCTTAGAACGATTGGTTCAATTATTGATATGAAGGAAGGAAATATTAGATTCGAATTTCCGTTAAGGAAAGGCATGGAACACTTTCCTAGAAAGAAAATCAATTTACCATATGAATCTATTATGAGATCCACTTATGGATTGCCTTCCAAAGATGGCAATACCTAGATCTATCCTTGTATCGTGCCTGGCTAGGGGCATTAAATGATAACGCTTGTTGGGAGGCAACCCAATTTTTTTTCTTTGTTTTTGCTTCTGTTTAGGAATATATATTGCATCTAGCTTATGTTTAGATGTGGTTTTGTGTTTCAATTAGTGTTTTTGCCAAGAAGAACCTTTGGGAAGACTTGTGTGAAGTTTATATGATCATGTTGTGAAAAGCAGAAACGTTAGCGCTCACGAGAATAGTCACCATATTTTACTGGAGAGTGCTATTTAGTTGATTCTTTTTGCAAATGATTAATAGACAAATTCCTCACATTTACCAACTTATTTCAAAAAATTTAGAGTTGCAGAAGTATGCAAAAGTTACAGATTACTACAGACTTTTCTGTTTTTGACATATTCTGTTTTTCGTGTGTTGTTTGCTTATTTTGATGAATCTATGAGTAGTATTGGGGAGTATGAATCAAAGAGAAATTGGAATACAGTAGGTTTAACACCAATATAAACAAAGAATGAGTTCACTACAGTACCTTTGAGTGGTGGTTTGTTTTCTTATACTAATGGAGCTCATGAGATTTTTGGCTAAGTTTTGTGTTGTGAAGTTTTCAAGTTTTGAGTACGGCTTTGATGGACTATGGAACAAAGAGTACCAAGAGCCTAAGCTTGGGGATGCCCAAGGCACCCAAGGTAAAATTCAAGGACAACCAAAAGCCTAAGCTTGGGGATGCCCCGGGAAGGCATCCCCTCTTTCGTCTTCATCTATAGGTAACTATCTCGGGACTATATTTTTATTCACCACATGATATGTGTTTTGCTTGGAGCGTCATGTATGATTTGAGTATTTGCTTGTTAGTTTGCCACAATCATCCTTGTTGGACACACCTTTTTGAGAGAGATAAATATGGTCTAGAATTTGTTAGAATACTCTATGTTCTTCACTTATATCCTTTGAGCTAGATAGTTTTGCTCTAGTGCTTCACTTATATCTTTTAGAGCACGGTGGTGATTTTATTTTATAGAAATTGTTGATCTCTAATGCTTCACTTATATCCTTTTGAGAGTCTTTTATAACAGCATGGTAATGTGCTTTGGTTATAAAACTAGTCCTAATATGATAGGCATCCAAGATGAATATAGTAAAAACTTTCATATAAAGTGCATTGAATATAATGAGAAGTTGGATACTTGATGATTGTTTTGAGATATGGGGATGGTGATATTAGACTCATGCTAGTGGAGTAGTTATGAATTTGAGAAATACTTGTGTTAAAGTTTGTGATTCCCGTAGCATGCACGTATGGTGAGCCGCGATGTGACAAAGTTAGAGCATGAGGTATTTGTAGAGTGTCATCCTTTGTGTGGAGGTCGGGGGCGCGCGATGGTTAACTCCTAACAACCTCCCCCTAGGAGCATGCGTTGATTGCTTTGTTTTGATAACTCGTAAATTTCGGCAATAAATATATGAGTTCTTTATGACTAATGTTGAGTCCATGGATTATACGCACTCTCACCCTTCCACCATTGCTAGCCTCTCTTGTACCGCACAACTTTCGCCGGTACCATACACGCTTCATATACCTTCCTCAAAACAGCCACTATACCTACCTATCATGACATTTCCATAGCCATTCTGAGATATATTGCCATGCAACTTCTCACTGTTCCGATCATATAACACGCTTCATATTGTCATATTGCCATGCATGATCATGTAGTTGACATTGTATTTGTGGCTAGGCCACCATGCATAATTTTTCATACATGTCACTCTTGATTCATTGCACATCCCGGTACACCTCCGGAGGCATTCATATAGAGTCATATTTTGTCTAGCTTCGAGTTGTAAGTCAATAAAAGTGTGATGATCTTCATTATTAGATCATTGTCCCATGTGAGGAAAGGCCAAAAAAAAGGATGGCCCAAAAAAATAGAGAGGGGCTAAAAAAAAGAGAAAGACCCTCCAAAAAAATGAGAGAAAAGAGATAAGGGACAATGCTACTATCCTTTTCCAAACTTGTGCTTCAAAGTAGCACCATGATCTTCATAATAGAGAGTCTCTTGTTTTGTCACTTTCATATACTAGTGGGATTTTTCATTATAGAACTTGGCTTGCATATTCCAACGATGGGCTTCCTCAAATGTCCTAGGTCTTTATGAGCAAGCAAGTTGGATGCACACCCACTTAGTTTCATTTGATGAGCTTTCGTACACTTATAGCTCTAGTGCATCCGTTGCATGGCAATCCCTACTCACTCACATTGATATATATTGATGGACATCTCCGTAGCCCGTTGATATGCCTAGTCGATGTGAGACTATCTTCTTCCTTTTTGTCTTCTCCACAACCACCACTCTATTCCACCTATAGTGCTATATCCATGGCTCACGCTCATGTATTGCATGAAAGTTGAAAGGTTTGAAAAAATTGAGTATGAAAACAATTGCTTGGCTGAAACCGGGGTTATGCATGATATGAATATTTTGTGTGATGAAGAGGGAGCACAGCCAGACTATATGATTTTGTAGGGATAACTTTCTTTGGCCATGTTATTTTGAGAAGACATGATTGCTTTGTTAGTATGCTTGAAGTATTATTATTCTTGTGTCAATATAGAATTTTGCCTTGAATCTTTCGGATCTGAACATTCATGCCACAATAAAGAAATTACATTGAGAATTATGTTGGTTTGCATTCCTCATCAAAAATTTTGTTTTTATCATTTACCTACTCGAGGACGAGCAGGAATTAAGCTTGGGGATGCTTGATACGTCTCCAACGTATCTATAATTTTTGATTATTCCATGCTAATATATATGATGTTTTGGATGTTTAATGGGCTTTATTATACACTTTTATATTATTTTTGGGACTAACCTATTAACCCAAAGGCCCCGTGCAGATTGCTGTTTTTTGCCTATTTCAGGGTTTCGCAGAAAAGGAATATCAAACGGAGTCCAAACGGAATGAAACCTTCGCAAGAGTTATTTTTGGAACGATATTGTGACGCCCGAGACCGACGTCCCAGAAGATTCCAGAAGATTCCAGATGTTCCGGGTTGCCCGTGTGTTTCTTTTGTGCTTGTGTTTTTATTTTTGCATTGCATCATGTCATCATGCCATCATCTCTTTAATTTTTGCAACCAAATAAATCGTGTGGACCTTCGGTCCATTTAAATCGAGGGAAGAAGGTCTTCTCTTTATAACATATAAAAGCCTCCTAATAATTATGGAGCTATATTAATAAATATTCCATTCTTGGAATTAAGCATAACACACTTGCATATTTCCCCATGCTTTTCCTACTTCGAGTTCCCTTCAAAAACCTTGCCAATATTTCTTTTCCCTTGTTTCGAGGTTCCTCCAAAAATTCGAACATTTTTGAACACTTCAATATTCAAGTCTTAGTTCAAACCTATTTGAATTAAATTCAAATATGTTTGAATTATTTTCCGATCATGCCTTTTATATTTTTCTCGGACCGTGCTCATTTTATGATGGCCGAGAAAAATAACCTCTTGTGATAACTTTTGCCCTAACTCCTCCTTCCTTTTCTTTCTCCTTGCCGTTTTTCTGTTTTTTTTTAGAAAACAGCAGACCCCCTTCTTTTTTATTTTATTTCTCAGCCTCCAGGCCACCCTGGCCATCTCAGCTGGCCTGTTTCCCTCTTGGCCCAAGAACTTCCCTCCATCTGGCCTTCCTCCAGGCGGCCCAACCAGCCTCCAACCGAGCGCCCTCCAACCCTAGCGGTCGATCGATCCCTCCCAGCGCCGCCAGCCTTCCCCTCGGTCTCCATCTCTCGCTCGTGCCCGAACCCCTTCGTCCCTCGAGCCCCTTCTGCCTCGCTCGCCTTCCCCCGATTCCCCATCGACCGCACTCCCCAGCGCCCGATTCCCTCTCCCTCGCCACTCTCTCCTCCCCGTCGCGATCTCCAGGCGCCTCCGGCCCTCTCCCTCGCGATTCCCGCTCCCTCCGGCCTCCTCCCTTCCGCGCCAGTCCCGCGCGTCAGGGCCCCGCGAGCCAGGTCGCCATGGTGCCCGCAGGCCGGTGCCGCCGCGCCGCCTAGCTCCCTGCGGCCCGCCCTCAGGCCCGGAATCCAGCGCTATGGAGCCCGCGCCCTCGAGCAGTTCCATGCCGCGCCGTTCCTCCTCGACCAGGAGCCGCGACGCGCCCCTCCAGCTCGCAGCCGCCACTTCGACCAGAGCCTCGAGGCCCCGCTTCCTCCCTCGTCCAGCAAGGCTGTGGCCTCTTCTTCCTCCCCGGCCAGGAGCCGCTGCTGCACCGCGGCAGCGCCCGTCCTCGACTGCGTCGTCACCATCACCTCGCCAAGTTGCCGCTGCTCTGCCTCCGTTCCTGTCGCCCTACCGCAGCTCGTTGCCGTGATCATGCCGTTTGTGTTTGTGTTTGTTGCTGTTGAGTATCTCAAGTTCCACGACGAACCGCCAAGACCTCGGGTATCGACTAAATGGCGACACGTCAAGTACCTCTACGCGTCTCCAAGATCGTCAAGACATCAAGTACGACTACACGATGACCCGACAAGTACCACTACCGACGCCCGGAAACACCAAGTACCCCTCCGATGGCTTGAACAACTACGTAACGAGGACGTCTACCGCGACAAGTACCTCGACGGCCACTGTTTTGAAGACACCCAAGTACCTCTACGGTTATGAGCACATCTACGAACGGGAACGCCTACACGACGACCGACTCAACATGTACCACTACCGTCGCCCGGAAACGAGGAATTCGCCAAGTACCACGACGACCCGAACGACTACCGTCGCCGTGTACCACTACCGTCGCCGAGACCATCAAGTACCTCTACGAACGGAACGACTACTCGTTGGCGACCTCGTGTACAACTACTTCCTCTTCGGAAACGTGAACGACTCCTTCCTCTACGATCTCGAACCGCCCCGAAACGATCGCTTCGAAGGTATAACCCGAGACGATGACCCGTGTGATGCTTGCTTGTGTTGTATGAAATGTTTCCCGTGTGTGCTCCGTGTCCGTTTCGTCCCTTTTGTCATGTTCCTCGGTTGCCTCGTCACCGACTCGTGGGAACCCGGTAACGGGATCGCCCCCACCTTTCATCTCGTTTGACTCGCTCACGCCATCTTTCTTTTGCACCGGCCTCTCAACGAGTTACCGGAACCGATATGTTGCGTGGCATCATGTTCGGTTCGTTGCCGTGGCACTCTTTCCTTCCACCACGGTGACAAGTGCTTCATATCTCTCTTGTCAACTTTTAATAAAAATTGCATAAACTTGATCATGTCATCCGCATCATGTTAACAACACTAAAATGTTTAATTGTTGTTGCTTTATAATTACTAAACTTGCTCATGGGGATTTTCCGGATATGTTGTTGTTATTCTCCGGCCTCATTTAAAATGCCTAAATAGTGTAGTTTTATTAAGCTTCACCTCTTGCCATGTTAAAAACATTTAATCTTGTCTTGTAAATAACGAGAGTCAACTAAATAATAAATGTGGTGTTTCGTCAATATGCAACTCGTTGCATATTGAGCTCCACTTAACTTGTAGTATTGTTTGTGCACTTTGCCATGCCATGCATATTAAACCGGACATGCATCATACTTGTTTGTGCATCGTATGCCATGTTTAAGCTTGTGTGTTTACCGTGTTGTTTGTTTCTTTCCGGTTTGCTTCTCTTGATAGCTTCGGTTTCGTTCCGGAGTTGTGAGGATTCGCTCGACTGTTGCTCCGTCTTCTTCGTGGATCCGTCCTTCTCCCTTGTGGAATCCCAGGCACGATGATCATACCCTTGGTTACCTTTACTACCATTGCCATGCTTAGTTGTCTCGATGCTATCGTTACATGTCGCGCTACCCATCTTTTTATGTCAGCCCTCTCCTTGTTGCCATGAAACCTCTAACCTTGACACCTTCCTAGCAAAACCACTGTTTGGCTATGTTACCCGCTTGCTCAGCCTCGCTTGCTCAGTCCCTCTTATAGCGTTGTTAGTTGCAGGTGAAGATGAAGTCCGTTCCAGGAGGGAACTTGTTGTTGTTATATCACAATATCTATAATTATTATTAACACACCTATATACTGGGCATGGGTGGAAGGCTTGGTCTTTTGCTCGGTGTTTTGTTCCACTCATGCCACCTTAGGCGCCGATAAACCGGCATTATGTTCCTTGATTTTGCGTTCCTTACACGATGGGTGGATGGGGACCCCTTGACAGTTCGACTTTGAATAAAACTCCTCCAGCAAGGCCCAACATTGGTTTTAATTTTCTCATAATAACAACTTAATTAATTAATTAATTTGCATAGGGAGTTAGCGCTACCCGAGGATTCTTAATTCTACATAGCAGGGGGGGCCAGTGCTGATGGTGTTGGTCCCAAACTAGAGCCACTTGCGGATACCACCCAGTTCGCTGGGATCTTCGGTATCTGTACGTACTGCTCATCCGGACGTGGCCTGAGACGAGATACGCGCGGCTACTATCAGGGTGTCGGCACGCCGGGAGGTCTTGCTGGACTTGTTTTACCATTGTCGAAATGACTTGTGCTACCGGGATGCCGAGCCTGATCGGATTTTCCCTAAGATAAGGAGTGATGATATTATATTTATCACTTCAGCTAATCGTGAGAGCTTGTGATGGGCTAAGTTGGGACACCCCTGCAGGGTTATGATCTTTCGAAAGCCGTGCCCGCGGTTATGTGGCACATTGGAATTTGTTAATGTCCGGTTGTAGAAAACTTGATAGATGATCCGAAGTAAAACACACAACTGTGTGAGTAACCGTGACTGTCTCTTTTCACTTTGAGAAGAGAACACGGTGGGGTTATGTTTGACCGTATGTAGTTAGGATCTTTAGCGATCACCTTTTGCGACCGTTTGCGTAGATGCTCATCTTATTCTGGTACTCGTAAGTTAGCCACCATATATTGCTTAGTCGCTGCTGCAACCTCACCACTTTACCTCTTCCTACCCACAAAGCTTTGCTAGTCTTGATACCCATGGTTATGGGATTGCTGAGTCCTCGTGGCTCACAGATACTACAACCCCAGATGCAGGTTCAGCCGAGTTTGAAGCAGGAGCTGGTTCAAGTTCTTCACTGGGAGCTCGATGAAGAGTGTATCCGTTTGCTTGTGACGTTTCGACGATTAGTAGTGGTTTCTACTAGGATTCGATCCTGACCTGTGGCTTTATGTTGTTTTGGTATCTTTCTTTTGGATCTTCACCCGTAGTCGGGTTGTGATGTTTTGAATGATGTCTTGCTTATGTAATGTATTGTGTGAAGTGGCGAGTGTAAGCCAACTATCTTCTTTTGCATTTTAATCCCTCTTTTACATGAGTCGTGCAAAGATACCAAACTTGAGATCATTCTAGGATGGGCTTATACCTTTAAGTCGTGCCTCGACACGTAGGAGGTATAGTCCCATCCTGGGCATTACAAGTTGGTATCAGAGCCTTCTCCGACCTAGAAGCCCCCACTGATTGATCGAATCGTTGACGGTTGAGTCTAGGCACACACTGAAAATGTTTTGAGTCCTATATATATATATATCGGAGAGTAGGATTTCTGTTTGCTCCTCATCTCTTTTCATTCTGGTGAGGACTCCTGACGATTACTCTTGCCTCTTCTACTTTCAAAATTGCACAAATTTTTTTTTAGGAATCCCGCGAGTATTCTGGGATTGTTTCGATGTTCTTGTGACAAGGATATTGTTCTCGATGCCTCCTGTTATCGGGGAGTTGAGCTTCGGGGTATTGTTGTCACAAGCATATCGCGGCAGCACTAAATACTTAAGACGGCCGACATCGAAAATCTCTCCTATACGGCCAGTGGCAAGATAACCCCGACATCACCCAGTACTGGGGAGGTAGTTCGAGAGTATTGCCATAGCTTGTATAGTGGATGCTTTTCGAAGGTCCGAGGTACACAGTTTCCGAGAAAGACTGGTTATGTGTTGAAGGATGGATACACCTGGATGTAGGTTTAGAGTTGATTGCGCGGTGCTTCCTGTGTATCCCCCACACCTGATTGCTTAACTGGAAACTTTCGGAAATCTATAGGTGGGTTCATCTAGTAGTTCTAGGCATTCTTCCAACGGATGCTCGATATGAAGTTTGGGGTTCTACATTGAGTGAAGTGGTTTTATGGACTTGTTCTGATCGGGAGTTGCATCTTAAAGGGTCCTTGGCTATGCTGATCCGGGGATGACAAAACCCTTTTGTAACACGTTCCATGAGCTTTCAGCACGAATATGTCGGACGAAGCTTCTATCTTGTATTTGTTCTATCTGATCCTTGTTCCTTTTTATCTATCTTTTCTTCTTCCAAGTGGCTTCTCGACAAGTTGATGTACCTGCGGAGTTCATTCGTTCAATTCTCTGTTCGGATGATATTGTGAAGATGATGTTCCAACATATCTATCCTTTGTTTCGTTTTGATTCTGGTATTCGAGTTGCTTCGATGTCAAATGTTGATTCCATACCTTTCTTAATCGGTATTCTCATATTTCTATGGGAGTGCTAATTCCTCTTGACCATCAAGATGGTCATGTTAAATTCTTTTTCAACCGGTGTTCATTTTGTTCGTCTCAAATTGTCTTTGTTTTCCCCGCCCTCCCACCCTTCTTCGTCTCGGAGACAGGAATTCTCTAATGAAGTATACATTTTATTCATGTGATATTTCTTCATTCTTTTCCTTTAATGTTCTTATCCGGTGATTTATCGTGAAGATGCTCAAGTGCTTCATGTTCATCATTCTTTTGTTCTCTAATTCTGCCGGTGGATGTAATTCAAGATTTCGGTGTTGATCTTATCCATTTCCTCATTTCACAATGCTTTCTTATTCCGGTGCTCCAATTAATCGTTCTCCTCTTGCTATTCATATCCGGAGTGTTGAAGATATCTCAGAAGATTCATAATTCCATTCTTAATCCGTTCAAATTATTTTGAGCATTGTCTTCTTATTCAAGCCTTTTTAATTCAACCGGTGCTATACCTCTTAAGCAATCTTTTTCAACGGTGATTTCTTTTCAGTGGGCCTTAACCCACAGGTCTTTCCCAGGATCTACCTGACTCTTCTAAGTTTTTTCTGGAGTTATACTCAAATTCTTTCCAAAGTGTGACATAAGAACGTTTTCCTTCAGTCACATGCCTTCTCCAAGATCGCTTTCAAATTCTTGTTCATCATTGGTTCAACCTTTTAATTCTTCATTCCGGAGTGCTCAACAATTCTTATGGCATTTCTCGTCTTCATTATCAACATTTGGAGACCGGAGAAGTGTTTCTCTTAAATCCTGACCTGTTCTCTTGAAGATTCGTGGTTCTAGCTTCATGTGAACCTCATCATGGTCCAGATTGTGAGGAATTCGTTCATACCATCCGAAGCATTTCATGAATTCTTTTCTTTGTGATCCTCCGAAGGCCATCATTTCAGAATATTTCTTCGTTCTCAGTTTTCAACTTCGTCCTCCAAATATTCTTCATTGATGTCTCTTCGTTCGTCTCCATATTCTTACCGGTGGTTCTTTCAAGTTTACTTTTCCGTTGTTATCGTTTTAATTCACTCGTTCTTTTCATAATCCTATCGGTGGTTCGTTCAAGATTTACCCAAGCTTGTGCTAGATCCCTCTTTAATTCTTTTCAACGAGAATAAGTAGTATGCCAAATCCTTTGGTTGTCATCAATTTAAATTGGTGAAGGAGATGCATGACATAATTCTTATTCTTATTCCTTCAAGGTGATTTAATTCTTTTGTCTGGAGCTTGTTCATCATATCAGATTCTTGGTCCTAAGTTGATCATCTTGTTTTTCCGGAGCTCCAAGTTATTTCAATTACATCATTTCAAGCTCCATCTAATTCAACAAAGGCCTTGAATCTTATTCTTTTCATCTTTCACTTCTCATGCTTTCATTACCGGAGTTCTCATGGTGGTTCATCATGTTTTAAATTCATCCTCGAAGTCTTCATCAAGATTCTTGTTGGAGCTCAAGCATTCTTCATCATGCTTTCCAAGTGCAATTCTCCCTCCCTTATCTTTTGAGATGGTGTTATGTCATTTTGACAATTCCTTCATGTTTCATGATTCACGAGTTGTCAGGAATGAGATATTTAAACCCATCTTTTTTTCGTTGTTCAGGAGATCTTTCCAACCATTCATTTTATTTGTTGGAGTTATTTTGGGTTGTATTTCACCTAAAATATTTCCCTAAGGATTGTTGCTAATTATGGTGCTTGTAAATGACCCAAGTTCTTCATTTATCATTCCGGTGATATAAGTTTATCGTCTCCTCGTTGATATCAATCCAAGCAATTGTTTTCGTTAGTGGCTGGTTGTCACCTCTTAATTTTGAGATGTATTCCATAAGCCCACTTCGAGCTTATTCTTTCGTTGTTGATTTTTCCAACAACTCCGTTCAACCCTTGTTCGTAAGGATGCTCTTTCAATTCATTTGTCGGAGAAGTTGTCTTTTCTTCTCCATTCTTTTCTTTCGTTGATTTATATTCTATTCTCCCATTCCGGAGGCATTGTGATGTTGCTCTCTCCAAACCATCATATCGTTTTATCGAGATCATGTTCTTTCCTTTGCTTGTCCTTTTTAACCGGAGTGTTGTGTCCTCCATTCTAATTCTCTCATCTTATCAAGTTTGCCTCTCTTTTCAACTGGAGTGCTGTCTGAGTCCTTCTTACCATTTGTGCCTTTCTTTCAATTGTTTCGGAGGCAATATGTTGTTGTTTTCATCAAGTATCATTCCATCTCCTAAAGTTCTTGTTATTTTCCTTCCATTTTCAGACGGAGTGTTGTCCGAAGTCTGTCATTCTTATTCCTTGGTTGTAACCTTGCAGTTTCATATTCTTTTGGTCCGTGAGCTCTTGTTTCATATCTTTGAACCTACAAGGTTCTTATAATGTTCCTTGTTCCTCCTGCTTACCAGAGTGCTCTTAACTTCCTTCATCTCCGTTGCATTCTTTCTTTCAAGTTTGTTTAACCTCTCAAGGTTCTTTGGTTTCACTCGTCTGTCAAAGAAGCAACTTTGTTTACCTCTTCTTTTTCGTTTTTACCCGGAGATATCTCTAGGATCTCGGGTCGAGATCCTCTGTTAGTGTGGGAGAGTTGTGACGCCCGAGACCGACGTCCCAGAAGATTCCAGAAGATTCCAGAAGATTCCAGATGTTCCGGGTTGCCCGTGTGTTTCTTTTGTGCTTGTGTTTTTATTTTTGCATTGCATCATGTCATCATGCCATCATCTCTTTAATTTTTGCAACCAAATAAATCGTGTGGACCTTCGGTCCATTTAAATCGAGGGAAGAAGGTCTTCTCTTTATAACATATAAAAGCCTCCTAATAATTATGGAGCTATATTAATAAATATTCCATTCTTGGAATTAAGCATAACACACTTGCATATTTCCCCATGCTTTTCCTACTTCGAGTTCCCTTCAAAAACCTTGCTAATATTTATTTTCCCTTGTTTCGAGGTTCCTCCAAAAATTCGAACATTTTTGAACACTTCAATATTCAAGTCTTAGTTCAAACCTATTTGAATTAAATTCAAATATGTTTGAATTATTTTCCGATCATGCCTTTTTATATTTTTCTCGGACCGTGCTCATTTTATGATGGCCGAGAAAAATAACCTCTTGTGATAACTTTTGCCCTAACTCCTCCTTCCTTTTCTTTCTCCTTGCCGTTTTTCTGTTTTTTTTTAGAAAACAGCAGACCCCCTTTTTTTTATTTTATTTCTCAGCCTCCGGGCCACCCTGGCCATCTCAGTCGGCCCGTTTCCCTCTTGGCCCAAGAACTTCCCTCCATCTGGCCTTCCTCCAGGCGGCCCAACCAGCCTCCAACCGAGCGCCCTCCAACCCTAGCGGTTGATCGATCCCTCCCAGCGCCGCCAGCCTTCCCCTCGGTCTCCATCTCTCGCTCGTGCCGGAACCCCTTCGTCCCTCGAGCCCCTTCTGCCTCGCTCGCCTTCCCCCGATTCCCCATCGACCGCACTCCCCAGCGCCCGATTCCCTCTCCCTCGCCACTCTCTCCTCCCCGTCGCGATCTCCAGGCGCCTCCGGCCCTCTCCCTCGCGATTCCCGCTCCCTCCGGCCTCCTCCCTTCCGCGCCAGTCCCGCGCGTCAGGGCCCCGCGAGCCAGGTCGCCATGGTGCCCGCAGGCCGGTGCCGCCGCGCCGCCTAGCTCCCTGCGGCCCGCCCTCAGGCCCTGAACCCAGCGCTATGGAGCCGCGCCCTCGAGCAGTTCCATGCCGCGCCGTTCCTCCTCGACCAGGAGCCGCGACGCGCCCCTCCAGCTCGCAGCCGCCACTTCGACCAGAGCCTCGAGGCCCCGCTTCCTCCCTCATCCAGCAAGGCCGTGGCCTCTTCTTCCTCCCCGGCCAGGAGCCGCTGCTGCACCGCGGCAGCGCCCGTCCTCGACTGCGTCGTCACCATCACCTCGCCAAGTTGCCGCTGCTCTGCCTCCGTTCCCGTCGCCCTACCGCAGCTCGTTGCCGTGACCGTGCCGTTTGTGTTTGTGTTTGTTGCTGTTGAGTATCTCAAGTTCCACGACGAACCGCCAAGACCTCGGGTATCGACTAAATGGCGACACGTCAAGTACCTCTACGCGTCTCCAAGATCGTCAAGACATCAAGTACGACTACACGATGACCCGACAAGTACCACTACCGACGCCCGGAAACACCAAGTACCCCTCCGATGGCTTGAACAACTACGTAACGAGGACGTCTACCGCGACAAGTACCTCGACGGCCACTGTTTTGAAGACACCCAAGTACCTCTACGGTTATGAGCACATCTATGAACGGGAACGCCTACACGACGACCGACTCAACATGTACCACTACCGTCGCCCGGAAACGAGGAATTCGCCAAGTACCACGACGACCCGAACGACTACCGTCGCCGTGTACCACTACCGTCACCGAGACCCTCAAGTACCTCTACGAACGGAACGACTACTCATTGGCGACCTCGTGTACAACTACTTCCTCTTCGGAAACGTGAACGACTCCTTCCTCTACGATCTCGAACCGCCCCAAAACGATCGCTTCGAAGGTATAACCCGAGACGATGACCCGTGTGATGCTTGCTTGTGTTGTATGAAATGTTTCCCGTGTGTGCTCCGTGTCCGTTTCGTCCCTTTTGTCATGTTCCTCGGTTGCCTCTGTTGGAGATATGCCCTAGAGGCAATAATAAAAGCATTATTATTATATCTCCTTATTCATGATAATTGTCTGTCATTCATGCTTGAATTGTATTGTACGGAAACAGCGATACATGTGTGAATGCACAGATCACAATGAGTCCCTGGTAGGCCTCTAGTAGCCAGCTCGTTGATCAACAGATGGTCATGGTTTCCTGACCATGGACATGAGATGTCGGTGATAACGGGATCACATCATTAGGAGAATGATGTGATGGACAAGACCCAAACTTGAGCATAACACGAGATCGTATAGTTCGTAATGCATAAGCTTTTTGGTGTCAAGTATTTATTCCTTAGACCATGAGGTTGTACAACTCCCGGATACCGTAGGAGTGCTTTGGGTGTGCCAACCGTCACAACGTAACTGGGTGGCTATAAAGGTACACATCGGGTATCTCCGAAAGTATCTGTTGAGTTGGTACAAACCGAGACTGGGATATTGTCACTCCGTGTGACGGAGAGGTACCTCTGGGCCCACTCAGTAATACATCATCATAATGAGCTCAATGTGACTAAGTAGTTAGTCACGGGATGATGGATTACGGATCGAGTAAAGAGACTTGCCATAACGAGATTGAACAAGGTATTAGGAATACCGACGATCGAATCTCGGGCAAGTACCGTACCGATGGACAAAGGGAATAACATATGGGATTGAGTGAATCGTTGACACAGTGGTTCATCCGATGAAGATCATCGAGGAACACGTGGGAACCAACATGGGTATCCAGATCCCGCTGTTGGTTATTGACCGGAGAGTGGTCTCGGTCATGTCTACGTGTCTCCCGAACCCGTAGGGTCTACACACTTAAGGTTCGGTAACGCTAGGGTCGTAGAGATTAATGCACGTGGAAACCCGAATGTTGTTCGGAGTCCCGGATGAGATCCCGGACGTCACGAGGAGTTCCAGAATGGTCCGGAGGTAAAGATTGATATATGGGAAGTCCAGTTTCGGCCAACGGGTGATCTCCGGGGGTCACCGGGAGCGTCCCGGGACCACCGGAGGGGCCCCGGGGGTCCACCGGGTGGGGCCACCCCTCCCGGTGGGGCCCCTAGGCCGCAAGGGGAAGTGTCCAGCCCCTAGGGCTGGCGCACCACATGGGGGCCCACCTCCCCATGCGCCTAGGGTTCAAACCCTAAGGGGGAGGGGGGCTCCACTTGCCTTGGGGGGCAAGGAACCCCCCCTGGCCGCCGCCCCCTTGCAGATTGGATCTGCAGGGGGTCCAGGCGCCCCCCCTGGCCCCTATATATATGTGGGGGGGAGAGGGCAGCCGCACCTGATCCCTGGCGCCTCTCCCCCTCCCGTCACACCCCATACTCCCAACGCAGGGCAGCCCGGCGAAGCCCTGCTGCGACATCCACTGCATCCGTCATCACGCCGTCGTGCTGCCGGATCTCTGACGACTTCTCCTCCCCCCTTGCTGGATCAAGAAGGAGGAGACGTTGCTGCACCGTACGTGTGTTGAACGCGGAGGTGCCGTCCGTTCGGCGCTAGATCATCGGTGACGAAGAACGTGAAGAGTACGACTACTTCATCCTTGCTTCGTTGAAAGCTTCCGCACGCAATCTTCATAACGGTATGTAGATGCACTCTAAGTTACTCGTTGCTAGATGTCTCCATAGTTGGATCTTGGTGAAGACGTAGAAAATTTTTGAATTATGCTACGTTCCCTAACAGTGGCATCTGAGCCTAGGTTTTATGCGTAGCATCTTGGCACGAGTAGAACACAAAGCAGTTGTGGGCGTATGATCTTGTTCAACTTTCTTACCGTTACTAGTCAATCTTGATTCGGCGGTATTGTGGGATGAAGCGGCCCGGACCGACCTTACACGTACGCTTACGTGAGACTGGTTCCACCGACAGACATGCACTAGATGCATAAGGTGGCTGGCGGGTGTCTGTCTCTCCTACTTTAGTCGGATCGGATTCGATGAAAAGGGTCCTTATGAAGGGTAAATAGAAGTTGACAAATCACGTTGTGGTTTTGGCGTAGGTAAGAAACGTTCTTGCTAGAAATCCTATAGAAGCCACGTAAAACTTGCAACAACAATTAGAGGACGTCTAACTTGTTTTTGCAGCATGTGTTTTTGTGACGTGGTATGGCCAAGAACGAAGATGTGATGAATGATATATGTGATGTATGAGATTGATCATGTTTTTGTAATAGGGAATCACGACTTGCATGTCGATGAACTTGACAACCGGCAGGAGCCATAGGAGTTGTCTTTATTATTGTATGACATGCGTGTCACTGAATAACGCCATGTAATTACTTTACTTCGTTGCTAAACGTTAGCTATAGTAGTAGAAGTAATAGTTGGCGTGACGACTTCTTCAAGACACGATGATGGAGATCATGATGATGAAGATCATGGTGTCGAGCCGGTGACAAGATGATCATGGTGCCCCGAAGATGGAGATCCAAGGAGCAAGATGATATTGGCCATATCATGTCACTATAATTGATTGCATGTGATGTTTATCATGTTTTTGCATCTTGTTTACTTAGAACGACGGTAGTAAATAAGATGATCTCTCACTAAAATTTCAAGTAATGTGTTTCCCCTAACTGTGCACCGTTGCTAAAGCTCGTTGTTCCGAAGCACCACGTGATGATCGGGTGTGATAGGTTCTAACGTTCACATACAACGGGTGTAAGACAGATTTACACACGCGATACACTTAGGGTTCACTTGACGAGCCTAGCATGTACAGACATGGCCTCGGAACACGGAAGACCGAAAGGTCGAACACGAGTCGTATAGAAGATACGATCAACATGAAGATGTTCACCGTTTTTGACTAGTCCGTCTCACGTGATGATCGGACAGGGACTACTCGATTCGGATCGTGTATCACTTGGATGACTTGAGAGATGTCATTCTGAGTGGGAGTTCATTAAAATTTGATTAAGATGAACTTAATTATCATGAACTTAGTCTAAATTCTTTACAATATCTCTTGTAGATCAAATGGCCCACGCTCCAGTTTCCCTCAACTTCAACGCGTTCCTAGAGAAAACCAAGCTGAAAGACGATGGTAGCAACTATACGGATTGGGTCCGTAACCTGAGGATTATCCTCATAGCTGCCAAGAGAACTTATGTCCTAGAAGCACCGCTAGGTGATGCACCCGCTCTCCCGGCGACCCAAGACGTTTTGAACGCCTGGCAGTCGCGTAGTGATGATTACTCCCTGGTTCAGTGCGGCATGCTTTACAGTTTAGAATCGGGGCTCCAAAAACGTTTTGAGCACCATGGAGCATATGAGATGTTCGAAGAGCTGAAAATGGTTTTCCAAGCTCATGCCCGAGTCGAGAGATATGATGTCTCCGACGCATTCTACAGCTGTAAGATGGAGGAGAACAGTTCTGTCAGTGAGCACATCCTCAAGATTTCAGGATTGCACAATCGCTTGTCTCAGCTGGGAATGAATCTCCCAGAAGAAGCAATTGTTGACAGAATCCTCCAGTCGCTCCCACCAAGCTTCAAGAGCTTCGTGCTGAACTTCAATATGCAGGGGATGGAGAAGTCCATTCCCGAGGTGTATTCGATGCTGAAATCAGCGGAGGTTGACATCAAGAAAGAACATCAAGTGTTGATGGTCAATAAAACCACTAAGTTCAAGAAAGGCAAGGGTAAGAAGAACTTCAAGAAGGACGGCAAGCAAGTTGCCGCGCCTGGCAAGCCTGTTGCTGGGAAGAAGCCAAAGTATGGACCCAAGCCTGAAACAGAGTGCTTTTATTGCAAGGGAACGGGTCACTGGAAGCGGAACTGCCCCAAATACTTAGCAGACAAGAAGGCCAGCAACGTCAAAGGTATATATGATATACATGTTATTGATGTGTACCTTACCAGCACTCGTAGTAGCTCCTGGGTATTCGATACCGGTGCAGTTGCTCACATTTGTAACTCAAAACAGGAGCTGCGGAATAAACGGAGACTGGCGAAGGATGAGGTGACGATGCGCGTCGGGAATGGTTCCAAGGTCGATGTGATCGCCGTCGGCACGCTGCCTCTACATCTACCCTCAGGATTAGTTTTAAACCTCAATAATTGTTATTTAGTACCAGCTTTGAGCATGAACATTGTTTCTGGATCTCGTCTTATGCGAGATGGATATTCTTTCAAATCGGAGAATAATGGTTGTTCTATTTATTTGAGAGATATGTTTTATGGTCATGCCCCGCTGGTCAATGGTTTATTTTTGATGAATCTCGAACGTAGTGATACACATATTCATAGTGTAGATGCCAAAAGATGTAAAGTTGATAATGATAGTCCCACATACTTGTGGCATTGCCGCCTTGGTCATATTGGTGTCAAACGTATGAAGAAGCTCCATTCGGATGGACTTCTAGAGTCTCTTGATTATGAATCATTTGACACGTGCGAACCATGCCTTTTGGGCAAGATGACCAAGACTCCGTTCTCCGGAACAATGGAGCGAGCAACCAACTTGTTGGAAATCATACATACTGATGTGTGCGGTCCAATGAGTGTTGAGGCTCGCGGAGGCTGCCGTTATGTTCTCACCCTCACGGATGACTTGAGTAGATATGGGTATATCTATTTGATGAAACACAAGTCTGAGACCTTTGAAAAGTTCAAGGAATTTCAGAATGAGGTTGAGAATCAACGTGACAGAAAAATAAAGTTCTTGCGATCAGATCGTGGGGGTGAATATTTAAGTCATGAATTTGGCACACACCTTAGAAGCTGTGGAATTGTTTCACAATTGACACCGCCCGGAACACCTCAATGTAACGGTGTGTCCGAACGTCGAAATCGTACTCTGTTGGACATGGTGCGATCTATGATGTCCCTCACCGATTTACCGCTATCCTTTTGGGGTTATGCTTTAGAGACTGCCGCATTCACTTTAAATAGGGCTCCGTCAAAATCCGTTGAGACGACTCCATATGAACTTTGGTTTGGCAAGAAACCGAAGCTGTCGTTTCTGAAAGTTTGGGGTTGCGATGCTTATGTCAAGAAACTTCAACCTGAAAAGCTCGAACCCAAATCGGAAAAATGCGTCTTCATAGGATACCCAAAGGAAACTATTGGGTACACCTTCTACCACAGATCCGAAGGCAAAGTCTTTGTTGCCAAGAATGGATACTTTCTGGAGAAAGAGTTTCTCTCGAAAGAAGTGAGTGGGAGGAAAGTAGAACTTGATGAGGTGACAGTCACCACTCCTGTACCGGAAAGTAGCGCAGCACAGGAAACTGTTCCTGAGGTGCCTGCACCGACAAGGGAGGAAGATAATGATAATGATCATGAAGATACAGATCAAGTTACTACTGAACTTCGAAGGTCCACAAGGGTACGTTCCGCACCAGAGTGGTACGGCAACCCTGTACTGGAAATCATGTTGTTAGACAACGGTGAACCTTCGAACTATGAAGAAGCGATGGCGGGCCCAGATTCCAATAAATGGCTTGGAGCCATGAAATCCGAGATAGAATCCATGTATGAAAACAAAGTATGGACTTTGGTGGACTTGCCTGATGATAGGCACGCCATAGAAAACAAATGGATATTTAAGAAGAAGACAGACGCGGATGGTAATGTGACCATCTATAAAGCTCGGCTTGTCGCTAAGGGTTATCGACAAGTTCAAGGGATTGACTACGATGAGACTTTCTCTCCCGTAGCGATGCTAAAGTCAGTCAGAATCATGTTAGCTATTGCTGCATTCTATGATTATGGGATATGGCAAATGGACGTCAAAACAGCATTCCTTAATGGCTTCCTCAAGGAAGAGTTGTATATGATGCAACCGGAAGGTTTTGTCGATCCAGAGAACGCTAACAAAGTATGCAAGCTCCAGCGCTCGATTTACGGGCTGGTGCAAGCATCTCGGAGTTGGAATATTCGCTTTGATGAGGTGATCAAAGCGTTTGGCTTTATACAGACTTATGGAGAAGCCTGTATTTATAAGAAAGTGAGTGGGAGCTCTGTAGCATTTCTCATATTATATGTGGATGACATATTGTTGATGGGAAATGATATAGAATTCTTGGAAAATGTAAAGGCCTATTTGAATAAAAGTTTTTCAATGAAGGACCTTGGAGAAGCTGCTTACATATTAGGCATCAAAATCTATAGAGATAGATCAAGACACCTCATTGGTCTTTCACAAAGTACATACCTTGACAAGATATTGAAGAAGTTCAATATGGATCAGTCAAAGAAAGGATTCTTGCCTGTTTTGCAAGGTATGAGATTGAGTAAGACTCAGTCGCCGACCACGGCAGAAGATAGAGAAAAGATGAGTGTCATTCCCTATGCCTCGGCAATAGGTTCTATCATGTATGCCATGCTGTGTACCAGACCTGATGTGAACCTTGCCATAAGTTTGGTAGGGAGGTACCAAAGTGATCCCGGTACGGAACACTGGACAGCGGTCAAGAACATCCTGAAGTACCTGAAAAGGACTAAGGATATGTTTCTCGTTTATGGAGGTGACGAAGAGCTCGTCGTAAAGGGTTACGTCGATGCTAGCTTCGACACAGATCTGGATGACTCTAAGTCTCAAACCGGATACGTGTATATTTTGAACGGAGGGGCAGTCAGCTGGTGCAGTTGCAAGCAAAGCGTGGTGGCAGCATCTACATGTGAAGCGGAGTACATAGCTGCTTCTGAAGCAGCGCAGGAAGGAGTCTGGATGAAGGAGTTCATCACCGACCTCGGAGTCATTCCAAGCGCGTCAAGCCCGATGACTCTCTTCTGTGACAACACTGGTGCTATTGCTATTACCAAGGAGCCCAGGTTTCACAAGAAGACCAAGCACATCAAGCGCCGTTTCAACTCCATCCGGAATTATGTTCAGGATGGAGACATAGATATTTGTAAAGTGCATACGGATCTGAATGTAGCAGACCCGTTGACTAAACCTCTTTCACGAGCAAAACATGATCAACACCAGAACTCTATGGGTGTTCGATTCATCACAATGTAACTAGATTATTGACTCTAGTGCAAGTGGGAGACTGTTGGAGATATGCCCTAGAGGCAATAATAAAAGCATTATTATTATATCTCCTTATTCATGATAATTGTCTGTCATTCATGCTTGAATTGTATTGTACGGAAACAGCGATACATGTGTGAATGCACAGATCACAATGAGTCCCTGGTAGGCCTCTAGTAGCCAGCTCGTTGATCAACAGATGGTCATGGTTTCCTGACCATGGACATGAGATGTCGGTGATAACGGGATCACATCATTAGGAGAATGATGTGATGGACAAGACCCAAACTTGAGCATAACACGAGATCGTATAGTTCGTAATGCATAAGCTTTTCGGTGTCAAGTATTTATTCCTTAGACCATGAGGTTGTACAACTCCCGGATACCGTAGGAGTGCTTTGGGTGTGCCAACCGTCACAACGTAACTGGGTGGCTATAAAGGTACGCATCAGGTATCTCCGAAAGTATCTGTTGAGTTGGTACGAACCGAGACTGGGATATTGTCACTTCGTGTGACGGAGAGGTACCTCTGGGCCCACTCGGTAATACATCATCATAATGAGCTCAATGTGACTAAGTAGTTAGTCACGGGATGATGGATTACGGATCGAGTAAAGAGACTTGCCATAACGAGATTGAACAAGGTATTAGGAATACCGACGATCGAATCTCGGGCAAGTACCGTACCGATGGACAAAGGGAATAACATACGGGATTGAGTGAATCCTTGACACAGTGGTTCATCCGATGAAGATCATCGAGGAACACGTGGGAACCAACATGGGTATCCAGATCCCGCTGTTGGTTATTGACCGGAGAGTGGTCTCGGTCATGTCTACGTGTCTCCCGAACCCGTAGGGTCTACACACTTAAGGTTCGGTAACGCTAGGGTCGTAGAGATTAATGCACGTGGAAACCCGAATGTTGTTCGGAGTCCCGGATGAGATCCCGGACGTCACGAGGAGTTCCGGAATGGTCCGGAGGTAAAGATTGATATATGGGAAGTCCAGTTTCGGCCAACGGGTGATCTCCGGGGGTCACCGGGAGCGCCCCGGGACCACCGGAGGGGCCCCGGGGGTCCAACGGGTGGGGCCACCCCTCCCGGTGGGGCCCCTAGGCCGCAAGGGGAAGTGTCCAGCCCCTAGGGCTGGCGCACCACATGGGGGCCCACCTCCCCATGCGCCTAGGGTTCAAACCCTAAGGGGGAGGGGGGCTCCACTTGCCTTGGGGGGCAAGGAACCCCCCCCCCTGGCCGCCGCCCCCTTGCAGATTGGATCTGCAGGGGGTCCAGGCGCCCCCCTGGCCCCTATATATATGTGGGGGGGAGAGGGCAGCCGCACCTGATCCCTGGCGCCTCTCCCCCTCCCGTCACACCCCATACTTCCAACGCAGGGCAGCCCGGCGAAGCCCTGCTGCGACATCCACTGCATCCGTCATCACGCCGTCGTGCTGCCGGATCTCTGACGACTTCTCCTCCCCCCTTGCTGGATCAAGAAGGAGGAGACGTTGCTGCACCGTACGTGTGTTGAACGCGGAGGTGCCGTCCGTTCGGCGCTAGATCATCGGTGACGAAGAACGTGAAGAGTACGACTACTTCATCCTTGCTTCGTTGAAAGCTTCCGCACGCAATCTTCATAACGGTATGTAGATGCACTCTAAGTTACTCGTTGCTATATGTCTCCATAGTTGGATCTTGGTGAAGACGTAGAAAATTTTTGAATTATGCTACGTTCCCTAACAGCCTCGTCACCGACTCGTGGGAACCCGGTAACGGGATCGCCCCCACCTTTCATCTCGTTTGACTCGCTCACGCCATCTTTCTTTTGCACCGGCCTCTCAACGAGTTACCGGAACCGATATGTTGCGTGGCATCATGTTCGGTTCGTTGCCGTGGCACTCTTTCCTTCCACCACGGTGACAAGTGCTTCATATCTCTCTTGTCAACTTTTAATAAAAATTGCATAAACTTGATCATGTCATCCGCATCATGTTAACAACACTAAAATGTTTAATTGTTGTTGCTTTATAATTACTAAACTTGCTCATGGGGATTTTCCGGATATGTTGTTGTTATTCTCCGGCCTCATTTAAAATGCCTAAATAGTGTAGTTTTATTAAGCTTCACCTCTTGCCATGTTAAAAACATTTAATCTTGTCTTGTAAATAACGAGAGTCAACTAAATAATAAATGTGGTGTTTCGTCAATATGCAACTCGTTGCATATTGAGCTCCACTTAACTTGTAGTATTGTTTGTGCACTTTGCCATGCCATGCATATTAAACCGGACATGCATCATACTTGTTTGTGCATCGTATGCCATGTTTAAGCTTGTGTGTTTACCGTGTTGTTTGTTTCTTTCCGGTTTGCTTCTCTTGATAGCTTCGGTTTCGTTCCGGAGTTGTGAGGATTCGCTCGACTGTTGCTCCGTCTTCTTCGTGGATCCGTTCTTCTCCCTTGTGGAATCCCAGGCAAGATGATCATACCCTTGGTTACCTTTACTACCATTGCCATGCTTAGTTGTCTCGATGCTATCGTTACATGTCGCGCTACCCATCTTTTTATGTCAGCCCTCTCCTTGTTGCCATGAAACCTCTAACCTTGACACCTTCCTAGCAAAACCACTGTTTGGCTATGTTACCCGCTTGCTCAGCCTCGCTTGCTCAGTCCCTCTTATAGCGTTGTTAGTTGCAGGTGAAGATGAAGTCCGTTCCAGGAGGGAACTTGTTGTTGTTATATCACAATATCTATAATTATTATTAACACACCTATATACTGGGCATGGGTGGAAGGCTTGGCCTTTTGCTCGGTGCTTTGTTCCACTCATGCCACCTTAGGCGCCGATAAACCGGCATTATGTTCCTTGATTTTGCGTTCCTTACACGATGGGTGGATGGGGACCCCTTGACAGTTCGACTTTGAATAAAACTCCTCCAGCAAGGCCCAACATTGGTTTTAATTTGCTCATAATAACAACTTAATTAATTAATTAATTTGCATAGGGAGTTAGCGCTACCCGAGGATTCTTAATTCTACATAGCAGGGGGGGCCAGTGCTGATGGTGTTGGTCCCAAACTAGAGCCACTTGCGGATACCACCCAGTTCGCTGGGATCTTCGGTATCTGTACGTACTGCTCATCCGGACGTGGCCTGAGACGAGATACGCGCGGCTACTATCAGGGTGTCGGCACGCCGGGAGGTCTTGCTGGACTTGTTTTACCATTGTCGAAATGACTTGTGCTACCGGGATGCCGAGCCTG
This sequence comes from Secale cereale, assembly GCA_902687465.1. Taxonomy (NCBI): domain Eukaryota; kingdom Viridiplantae; phylum Streptophyta; class Magnoliopsida; order Poales; family Poaceae; genus Secale; species Secale cereale. The sequence goes on along the minus strand of LR738713.1, from coordinate 444,914,163 downwards.
ATCGGATTTTCCCTAAGATAAGGAGTGATGATATTATATTTATCACTTCAGCTAATCGTGAGAGCTTGTGATGGGCTAAGTTGGGACACCCCTGCAGGGTTATGATCTTTCGAAAGCCGTGCCCGCGGTTATGTGGCAGATTGGAATTTGTTAATGTCCGGTTGTAGAAAACTTGACAGATGATCCGAAGTAAAACACACAACTGTGTGAGTAACCGTGACTGTCTCTTTTCACTTTGAGAAGAGAACACGGTGGGGTTATGTTTGACCGTATGTAGTTAGGATCTTTAGCGATCACCTTTTGCGACCGTTTGCGTAGATGCTCATCTTATTCTGGTACTCGTAAGTTAGCCACCATATATTGCTTAGTCGCTGCTGCAACCTCACCACTTTACCTCTTCCTACCCACAAAGCTTTGCTAGTCTTGATACCCATGGTTATGGGATTGCTGAGTCCTCGTGGCTCACAGATACTACAACCCCAGATGCAGGTTCAGCCGAGTTTGAAGCAGGAGCTGGTTCAAGTTCTTCACTGGGAGCTCGATGAAGAGTGTATCCGTTTGCTTGTGACGTTTCGACGATTAGTAGTGGTTTCTACTAGGATTCGATCCTGACCTGTGGCTTTATGTTGTTTTGGTATCTTTCTTTTGGATCTTCACCCGTAGTCGGGTTGTGATGTTTTAAATGATGTCTTGCTTATGTAATGTATTGTGTGAAGTGGCGAGTGTAAGCCAACTATCTTCTTTTGCATTTTAATCCCTCTTTTACATGAGTCGTGCAAAGATACCAAACTTGAGATCATTCTAGGATGGGCTTATACCTTTAAGTCGTGCCTCGACACGTAGGAGGTATAGTCCCATCCTGGGCATTACAGATATCAACACAGAAGACTTAAAGTACACGTGAGGGAACGAAGGAGGCGGCCACGAGGGTCCAGGGCGCGCCTCCCACCCTCATGGGCCCCCTCTGGATCCCCTGATGCCCTCCTTCCTCCTATATATACCCATGTACCCTGAAAACATCGAGGCAACAGAGCAAACCCTAATTCCACCGCCGCAACCTTCTGTTCCCATGAGATCCCATCTTGGGGCCTGTTCAGGAGCTCCGCCGGAGGGGGGATCTTCCACGGAGTGCTTCTACATCAACACCTTTGCCTCACCATGAGTTGTAATTAGTCTACCATAGACCTTCGAGGCCATAGTTATTAGCTAGATGGCTTCTTCTCTATTTTTGGATCTCAATACCAAGTTCTCCTCGGTCTTCGAGGAGATCTATTCGATGTAATCTTTTTGTGGTGTGTTTGCCGAGATTCGATGAATTGTGGGTTTATGATCAGGATTGTCTACGAGAAATATTTGGTTCTTTTCTGAATTCTTTGATGTATGATTATAATATCCTTGCAAGTCTCTTCGAATTATCGGTTTGGTTTGGCCTACTAGATCTATAGTTCTTGCAATGGGAGAAGTGCTTGGCTTTGGGTTCAATCTTGCGGTGTCCTTTCCCAGTGACAGCAGGGGCAGCAAGGCACGTATTGTATTATTGCCATCGAGGATAAAAAGATGGGGTTTATATCATATTGCTTGAGTTTATCCCTCTACATCATGTCATCTTGCTTAAAGCATTACTCTGTTCTTATGAACTTAATACTCTAGATGCATGCTGGATAGCGGTCGATGTGTGGAATAATAGTAGTAGATGCAGAATCGTTTCAGTCTACTTGTCACGGACGTGATGCCTATATATAATGATCATGCCTAGATATTCTCATAACTATGCGCTTTTCTATCAATTGCTCGACAGTAATTTGTTCACCCTCCGTAGAATTCTGCTATCATGAGAGAAGCCACTAGTGAAACCTATGGCCCCCGGGTCTATTCTCAACACATTAATCTTCCAATCTACTTTGCTTTGATTTCTTTACTTTCTGTTCTTATATCAAAAATACCAAAAATATCAAACTATCCTATCTATCAGATCTCACTTTCGTAAGTGACCGTAAAGGGATTGACAACCCCTTATCGTGTTGGATGCAAAGTTCTTATTTGTTTGTGCAGGTGTGAGGGACTCGCGCGTGGTCTCCTACTAGATTGATACCTTGGTTCTCAAAACTGAGGGAAATACTTACGCTACTGTGTTGCATCACCCTTCCTCTTCGAGGGAATACAACGCAAGCTTGAGAAGTAGCAATACCCTACGTGCTGGAACAGTCATCACTTGGCCGGATTTCCAAGCTACCTTCCGTGCCTGCTTCATTCCTCAGGGAACCATGGACAAATAGAAGCGAGAGTTCCGCAACCTCATCCAAGGCAACAAGTCTATAGATGCTTATCAACGGGAATTCTTGGACTTGTCCCGCTACGCTGAAGAAGACATTGCTACTGATGCTCGCAGGCAAGAAAAGTTCTATGACGGACTACAAGCTGATATCAAGCTAGCGCTCCTCGTTCATGACTTTGGAGACTTCGCCACCTTGGTGAACAAGGGCATTCAGGTTGAGACTGGTCTTCAGGAACATCAAGGATCTCTCAGGCGCAAACATGATGTTGGCTCATCTTCGGGCCCGTCCCCACAGAAGCGTCAGATTTGGATTCCCCACAGCATGTATCGTCCAGCTGCTCCTTCACCAAGACAGTCCTATGTTGCACCTCGCCTGCCTTCTCCACCACCGAGGCAGCCTCTTCGGACTGCACCACCCCGAGCTCCTGCTTCCAACCCCAATGATGGTCTATGCTTCAAGTGTGGCCTCCCAGGTCACCGTTCCAGGAACTGTCCTCATAATCAAAATCAACTTGTTCTTCCTCCTGCTGGTCGTGGTAACAATCAGCCCCGCAACAACAATACCAGACCTTATGGTCGTGGTCAGGCTAACCACGTTGATCTAAATGAAGCTCAAGACCAGCCTGCTACTGTGATGGGTACTCTTCTCGCTAACTCAGTACCGGCTTCTGTGTTATTCGATTCAGGAGCATCACATTCATTCATGTCAGAAAATTTTGCATACGCACACGACATTTGATGCGAGCCCATGAACACTCTGATAGTGTTACGCACCCCTATGGGCCAGTGTCGAACCACCATGACTGGTCACGACGTCCCCGTTGAAATTGAAGGGTTGGAATTCCATGTTTCTCCCATTATATTGGAGTCTTCTATATTGACCTGATTCTGGGAATGGAATGGTTGAAAGCACATACTGCCTCTATCGTTTGTGCCACCAAATTCGCTCATCTCCTACATCCATCGAATTGTAAGCTACCATGCTTAGATTGTTTAAAATGTTGAGGCATGACTTTATGCCTTGAATGCGTTAAACGCAGCACCTCTTGAGGGCACTAAAAAGATTCTAGTCGTTTGCGATTTCCAAGATGTATTTCTAGAAGAACTCCCAGACATACCTCCTACACGGGCTATTGAATTTGCCATCGACTTGAAACTAGGCACTTTTCCTATCACTAAATGACCCTACAAGATGCCGCCTCATGAACTACTTGAGCTTAAGGACGAAATCGACAAATCTCTTCAAAGTGGATTCATTTGTCCAAATTCCTCTGCTTGGGGAGCACCTTCTCTCTTTGTGAATAAGACGGATGACACGAACCATTTGGTCCAAGACTATCGTCCTATCAACCAAGCTACGATTCAGAACAAATATCCCCTTGCTCGGATCAATGATCTGTATGATCAACTGGTTGGTTCATCGATATTCTCTAAACTCGACTTGAGGTTGGGTTACCACCAAATCTGTGTTCGTGAAGAGGATATTCCCAAGACCGCCTTCATTACTCGATATGGTTCATATGAGTACAGTGTCATGCCATTCGGTTTAACCAATGCTCCAGCTACATTCTCTCGTCTAATGAACTATATATTCATGGAATGCCTCGACAAGTTCACCGTGGTTTATCTAGATGATATCCTTGTTTATTCCAAGAACAACGAAGAACATGCTAAACATCTTCATCTTGTTCTGGAAAAGCTTCGAGAGCATCAACTTTATGCCAAGTATTCCAAGTGTGAATTCTGGCTTACCGAAGTAACCTACCTTGGGCATGTCATCTCCAAGGATGGTATTTCCATCAACCCAGAGGGAGTTCATGCTATTCTTGACTAGACCCCTCCAAAGATTGTCAAGCAAGTCAGAAGCTTTCTCGAACTCGCCAGCTACTGTCGTTGTTCCGTTGAGAACTTCTCCAAGATCACCAAGCCACTGACCAATCTGCTACACAAAGGCGTTAAGTTTGAATGGACATAAAAACTTCAGGATAGTTTCCAGGCTCTCAAGGACAAGCTGACTTCTGCCCCGGTGCTTGATCCTCTGGATTCTCAGAAGGATTTTGTCATATATTGTGATGCATCTCATCAAGGATTAGGCCGTGTCCTAATGCAAGAGCGCAGGGTGATTGCTTATGCCTCCCGTCAAGTGCATCCTCACGAAGAAAACTACCAAGTTCATGACCTCGAGCTTGCGGCAGTCATTTATTCATTGAAGCTGCGGCGACATTACCTTCTCGGTAATCGTTGCAAGGTCTTCACCGATCATCAGAGTCCGAAGTATCTGTTTACTCAGCCAGATCTGAACCTTCGTCCGCAAAGATGGATGGAGGCTATAGCAGATTATAAAGTGGGTATTTCCTATACCCCAGGCAGGGCTATTTTCATGGCTGATGCCCCGAGCCACAAGTCTTATTGCAATAATCACATGGTTCATAAAGCTCAACCCCGCCTTTACGAAGAGCTCTGCAAGCTGAACCTTGAACTAGTTCCACATGGTTCTCTGAATAACCTTGTCCTGGAACCAACTCTTCTTAAAGCTATTAAGTCCGCACAAGCCAAAAGATGCTCATGTTGATCTAATGAAAAAGGATCTTGTATTAGAGAAATCCAGGGCTAAATCCATGGATTTCTCACTTGCTGAAGATGGGACCTTGTACTTCAGAGATTGCATAGTGGTACCCCGATTCGAGCTTATGACTGAGAAGGTGATAAAAGAAGCGCATGACACCCCCTCTCTCTATTCATCCAGGAAGTACTAAGATGTATCTAGACATCCGTTAGAAGTACTCATGGTCTAAAATGAAGCAAGACATTGCTCGGTATATCAAAGAATGTGACGTTTGTCATCGCGTCAAAGCAAAACATCAGAAACCGGCTGGACTTCTACAACCGCTTCCGATTCCTAAATGGAAGTGGGATAAGATTCAGATGGACTTTGTCACTGGCCTTCCTAAGTCTCAGAAACGTAATGATGCTATCTTTGTTGTCATCGACCAATTCTCAAAAGTCGCACACTTTCTGCCAGTCAAGGAGACTATCACTGCTACTCAATTAGCAAAACTTGTATATCTCCAGAATTGTGTCACTCCATGGCATTCCGAAGGAGATCAGTTCAGACCGCGGCAGTATATTCACTTCAAAGTTCTGGGATAGTTTCCAAGAGGCAATGAGAACTCATATAACCTAGAGCACTGCTTATCATCCCCAATCCCAAGGCCAAGTTGAGCGAGTCAATCAAATTCTTGAAGACATGCTTCGGGCTTTTGTTATTTCTTTCGGCAAGAAGTGGGAAGAATCTCTCCCTTATGCGGAGTTCTCTTATAATAACAGTTATCAAGCCAGCTTGAGGATGCTGCATAAGGAACGGTGCCACACCATCACTGCAACTGACCACATCCTCTCGTTGTCTTCCCCAATAACCGCTTCCCGCAACCAACCTTCTACTCCTTTTGCCGGAGCTTCAGTTATTTTAGGCCATGATTGTGGCCTCCGTCACATTGATACACCGACGGCACTCGTCGCGACACTGGTGGAAAGAAGAATGATGCCAGCATCTACACGGTTAGAACACCACCACCAACTATGTGGGGATGCATGGTTGTGATGGAAATATGACCTAGAGGTAATAATAAAATGGTTATTATTATATTTCCTTAATCATTATAAAGGTTTATTATTCATGCTAGAATTGTATTGACCGGAAACTTAAATACATGTGTGGATACATAAACAAATACAGTGTCCCTAGTGAGCCTCTACTAGACTAGCTCGTTGGTCAAATGTGGTTAAGGTTTCCTAACCATAGACACGAGTTGTCATTTGATAACGGGATCACATCATTAGGAGAATGATGTGATGGACAAGACCCAACTGTTATCATAGCATATGATTGAGCTTATTGCTACTGCTTTCTTAATGTTAAATACATGTTTCTTCGACCATGAGATCATGCAACTCCTGGATACCGGAGGAATACCTTGTGTGCCATCAAACATCACAACGTAATTGGGGATCATAAAGATGCTCTACGGGTATCTCTGAAGGTATATGTTGAGTGGGCAGGGATCGGGACTGGGATTTGTCACTCTGTGTGACGGAGAGGTATCTCTGGGCCCTCTCGGTAATACAACATCACAAGAAGCTTGCAAGCAAAGTGACTAAGGAGTTAGTTATGGTATGATGTATTACGGAATGGGTAAAGAGACTTGCTGGTGACAAGATTGAACTAGGTATGGAGATACCGATGATCGAATCTCGAGCAAGTAACATACTGACGGACAAAGGAAACTATGTATGTTGTCATAAATGTTCGACCGCTAAAGATCTTCATAGAATATGTAGGAACCAATATGGGCATTCAGGTCCCGCTATTGGTTATTGACCAAAGAAGCATCTCGGTCATGTCTACATCATACTCGAACCCGTCGGGTCCGCACACTTAACGTTCGTTGATGATATAGTATTATATGAGTTATGTATGTTGGTGACTGAATGTTGTTCGGAGTCCTGGATGAGATCACGGACATAACGAGGAGCTCCGGAATAGTCCAGAGGTAAAGTTTGATATATGGGATAATTGTGTTCGGTCTCCGGAAGGGTTCCGGAATTCACCGAAAGGGGTTTCATATGTTTCCCAAAATGTTTGGGTACGAGAACACTTTATTTGGGCCAAGTGGTAAAGCCCACGAGGCTTTTTGGAATGTCCAAAAGGGAGTTCTATGGAGGCCGGGGGCCAGACGCCAGGGACCCTGGCGTCTGGTCCTGGAGTCCGAGAAGGACTCTTGCCTTGCGTGCTTAACCAACTTTGAGGAGGCTTTTCTCTAAGAAACGACCCCAAGGCTCAACATACAAATAGAGGGGTAGGGCTAGAACCAAAAATACATCAAGATTTACCGAGCCATGTGCCGGCAACCCCGTCCCCTCTCGTTTATCCTCCTTCTAGTTTCCGTTGTGCTCGGCGAAGCCCTACGGAGATTGTTCTTCGCCACCATCGTCACCACGCCACCGTGCTGCCGGAACTCATCTACTACCTCATCCCTCTTGCTAGATCAAGAAGGCGAGGACGTCATCGAGCTGAATGTGTGCTGAACGTGGAGCTGCCGTACGTTCGGTACTTGATCGGGGTGGATCATGAAGGTGTACGACTACATTAACCGTGTTGATAAACGCTTCTGCTTAGCAATCTTCAATGGTATGAAGATGCTCTCCTCCTCTCGTGGCTATGCATCTCCATGGATAGATCATGCGTGTGTTTAGAATTTTTTTGTTTTCCATGCAACATTCCCTAATGGGCCGCACCCCACAGAAAGGTAGCCATGCTCCCACCAGATTGTATCGTTGTTGATCTCACCATTGCCATTGTGGTGATGCAGCTTGTTCCCGTCGCCATCGTTGCTTCAACTTCGATCAACACAACACAAATGTTCCTCCAGTCTTCGGCAACATTGTCGCTAGCTATAGGGTTTCATGCACGCCACGGTTAGAACACCGCCAATGATGACGACGGTGGCGCACCCTTCATGGAGGTAACCTTCTACCGTGAGATTGATCGTGTCGCTGCTGCCACTTCTGTGGAACAGCTTGTTCCCGTCGACGGCGTTGTTGCTTCAACTTCGATCAAGACGGCACGGATGTTGCTCCCGTCTTCATGTTGTCCCTAGCTTTAGGGTTTCTTTCACCAAGTCTGTACACCGATTGAGTCGACATGGTTGGTTCCATTTTTATTTGCGAGAGTTGGAAGTCACTGTGGTTAATCAAGGATTCCATAGCATACACGGGAGACTTTTCAGCACAACATACACAGGAGATGTATACCTGAAAATATTGAAAAGCAGTGAAGACAAATCAGAACGGGGAGAGGTGGGAGGGACGAGCAACCCAACAACGACACTACTGACCCTGGGGGAGGCCCAACATAGCGACTTAAATAGAAGCGATCATGTACATAACTTATCCATCCTTTTGAATCTCAGTCGTCAAACACAAAATTAACGGATATAAAAAGGTGACGGATGGAAAACTATGAAAGCCTCCATCTTTTAATATTAGGTATAAATTACCATAGGAATTGCCATAATTATTATAGGAATTTATGGGATAGGGTCTAGAATTGAAATTACTCCTATAAGCATATTTATTGAAATTATTCTTAGCGATAAAATTCACATAAATATCATCATTATTCTACTTAATCAAAGTAGATAATGGCACATCATTAGGATCAACATGAGCATTTTACTAGCAACCAATTTCATAAGAGCATCCATTTTGTCACTCAAAGTAGTAATTTCTTCGGCATAATTTACCTTCTTACCAGTTGGAGCTCTTTCAGTATGCCAGTGAGAGTAATTTGCCATTATATTATCAAGGAGTTTTTTAGCTTTTCCCAATGTGTTTTCCATAAAAGTACCACCTACGGCAGAGTCTAGATGATTTCTAGAAAGAAAGCATAGTCCGCATAATTTTTTTTGTATAATCATCCATAAATTAAACCGTGAGTGGCACAATTTCTTGTCATTAATTTCAATCTCTCCCAAGATTGTGCAAAATGTTCATGCTTTGGTTGCTTAAATTTCATAATTTGATTTCTAAGAGAAATAATTTTAGCGGCAGGAAAATACTTGGCAATAAAAGCATCCTTAAACTTATCCCAAGAATCAATACTATTTCGTGGCAAGGATGAAAACCAAGTTTTAGCACGATCTCGTAGTGAGAATGGAAATAATTTCTATTTAACAATATCATTATCTGCATCTTTTTTCTTTTGCATATCGCATAATTCAACGAAAGTATTAATATGTGATGCAACATCTTCATTAGGACTGCCATAAAGTTGTTCTTTCATAACAAGATTTAGATAAGCAGCATTAATATCACATGATTACGCACTAGTGGTGGGAGGAGAAATTGGAGTACTAATAAAATCATTATAATTAGTATTTGAAAAGTCACACAGTTTGGTATTTTCTTGAGACATGGTGATAAGCAAGCAAGTAAACAAGCAAAGCAAGGAAGCAAATATTTTTGTATTTTTTATGAGAAGTGGGGAAGATGAAAATGAGAGGCGAATGCAAATAAGAAGTAGAGCAAGTATATGATAGTTTGTGCGAAGCTACTTGATAGGTTTTGAGGATGTCTACCTGGCAACGGCGCTAGAAATTCTTCATGCTACTTGTGAGCTCCGTTGGGATTTTCCTCCAAGTGGAGAAGAGATGCGGCACAATAGAGATAATTATTTCCCTTAGTGCAAACCAATGTATCAATCTAGTAGGGTAATCACGCAAAGCCTCATGAACGTCACTCACACACACAAAAGCAAATACTTGCACCCAATGCGGGCAAGATGGTTGTCAATCCCCTTGAACTCGTTACTTGCAATGATCAAATCTTGTAGTGGTAGATAGATAAATTGCAAAACAAAAGCAAACAAACTGCAGCAATGTTTTTTTAGGTTTTTTATATATGATAAAAGTAGACCCCGGGGTCATAGTTTTCACTAGACGTTTCTCTCTCGAACACATAACATACGGTGGGTGAACAAATTATTGTTGGGCAATTGATAGAAAAGCGTATAATTATGACGATATCCAAGGCAATGATCATGTATATATGCATCACGTCTGAGACAAGTAGACTGACTTCTGCCTGCATCTACTACAATACTCCACCCGTCGACCGCTATCCATCATGCATCTAGGGTATTAAGTTCATGACAAACATAATAATGCCTTAAGCAAGATGACATGATGTAGACAAAGTAAACCCAATTAATATGAATAAACCCCATAGTTTTTACCCTTAATGGAAAAAATACAAAGACATGTCTTGTCTCCTTCTGTCACTGAGATATAGAGCACCGCCAGATTGAACCCACTACAAAGCACCTCTCCCACCGAAGATAAATCAATCTAGTTGGCCAAACCAAACGGATAAATCAGAGAAAAATACAAAGCTATAAAAATTATGCATAATAAAGTTTAGAAAAGACTCAATTAATATTCATAAATAATCTGGTCATAAACCCATAATTCATTGGATCCCAACAAACCTACCGCAAAAGAAGATTACATCGGATAGAACTCCACGAAAATCGAGGAGCACATGGTGTTGAAGATCAAAGAAAGAGAAGAAGGCATCTAGCTACTAGCTATGGAACTGTATGTTTGTGGTGAACTACTCATGCATCATTAGAAGGCAACAAGGATGGTGTAGAAGCCCTCGGTGATTGATTCTCCCTCCGATAGGGTACCAGAAAATGCCTCCAAATGGGATCACGGAAGAACAGAAGCTTGCAGCAGCGGAAAAAGTGTTTCAGGTAGCTCTCTGTTGGTCTCCCAATTTTGGGGGATTTATAGAGTTGGAACTAGGTCAGACAGAGCCCCATGGGGCCCACAAGGTAACAGGGCATGCCCTGTTGCTTTTTGTCTCCTCGATTGCCGTCTGGTCTCCTCTCGAAGCTTCTAGAGTCCTTGTCTAGAAAAAATCATTATTTTTTCCGTAGTGTTTGGACTCCCTTTGATACTGATTTTCTGGAAAATCAAATACAAGCATAAAAATATCAACTGACACTAGGCACTAGGTTCATAGGTTAGTCCCAAAAAATAATATAAAATAACATATAAATGCATATAAAACATTCAATATTGATAATATAATAGCACAAACTCGTATGCTCCGCTTAGACTAGGCCAACCCCGTCCCTCCGCGCCGCGGGCCGCTCCGGCCGCGGCGGCCACCAGATCGCCGCCCCCGCCCGGGCCCCGGCCACCCCTCCTTCATGGCGCATCGGCGCTCCCGTAGCTCTAGGGGTAGCTCTCGCCATAGCTCCTGCGACAGCGAGGCATGGGGCGCCCCTGCATCGGTGCCATGCGCGTCTAGATCTTTCGGTCCGTCGCAAGTTCCCGAGTCGCCGCTGCCGTCCCTTCGCCATCCATCTCCGGATCCGCCCCCCCCCCC